>CM050933.1:81636666-81959166 GCA_027789145.1 Solanum arcanum
ATCTACGTGTCGGTTCGTGACACCCGATCCCCTAAATCTACGTGTCAGTTCTTGACACCCGATCCCCTAAATCTACGTGTCGGTTCGTGACACCCGATCCCTAAATCTACGTGTCGGTTCGTGACACCCGATCCCCTAATCTCATTCTATCAATTCATCAAGCCTTCT
Organism: Solanum arcanum; assembly: GCA_027789145.1. Classification (NCBI taxonomy): domain Eukaryota; kingdom Viridiplantae; phylum Streptophyta; class Magnoliopsida; order Solanales; family Solanaceae; genus Solanum; species Solanum arcanum. The sequence goes on from CM050933.1 coordinate 81,636,835, forward strand.
CCCTTACCAAGGCATCATCAATCTCATTACTTTAGTTCATCAAGCCTTCTCCCTTACCAAGGCATCATCATTAAAAAGAGATAGGTTTTTATCAAGATTTGGGATTCAATAACTTCATCATGCTTAGTATAATCACAATTATATAATCACGTTCATGCAAGCATACAATCAAGCACATAGCAGGGTTTACAATACTATCAATACATATCATTCGCTATTAAGAGTTTACTACAAATAGCATGAAAACCATAACCTACCTCCACCGAAGATTAGTGATCAAGCAAGAAAATTCTCAAAGCTTTGTTCTTCTTCTCGTTCCTCTTCTTTCTCGTTCGTTTCCCCCTCTCTTTCTGTTCTTTTCTTTTTCTTATTCAAACCCTCTTTCTTTTACCCTAATTAGCATATAATTAAGTATGAAAGGTGGCAATAATAACCCACTAATTAACTTAAGGTTACCTCTTTTAACCCCCAAGTAATTAGACTTATTAACATTAACCCACTAACTTTATAATTAAAGCAGGAATAGTCAAAAACGCCCCTTAAAATAATTACAGAAATCCGACCCAGCCTGGGGCTACGCAGCCTGTGACGGCCCGTCGCGCCTGCTGCTCCGTCACAGACTTCAGAGACTCAATTTCTCTGAAGGGTCTGTGATGGTCCGTCACACCTGTGACGGTCCGTCCTGACATTCCCTTACGAAGTTCAGAGAGTCAATTTTCAGTACCCAATTTCAAATTTTCTAAGTGTTTTGAAACGAGACCCTGCGACGGTTCGTCGTGCCCATGACGGTCCGTCGTGGGGTCCGTTGTTCCTGCCATTTTTTTTCGAATCAAAGTCTGCTGCTCAAAACGACTAAACAGGTCGTTACAATAGATACCAATTTACCCATCGTTCGTCCCCGAACGATCATAAGAGGAAAAACAAGGGCGAAAAGAAGTACCTGAGTCTGTAAACAGGTGTGGGTATCTTTCTTGCATATCAGCCTCTTTCTCCCAAGTGGCTTCTTCAACGGGTCGATTCCTCCATTGAACTTTGATGGATGCAATCTCCCTTGACCTCAAATTGCGAACTTCTCTACCTAAAATAGCAACAGGCTCCTCCTCATAAGACAAATTCTCATCAAGCAAAACTGAATCCCAACGGATAATGTAGTTTACATCCCCATGGTATCTTTTCAACATAGCACATGAAATACTGGATGCACTCCGGACAGCCCTGGAGGTAAGGCTAACTCATAAGCCACCTCCCCTACTCGCTTAAGTACTTCAAAGGGACCAATATACCTTGGGCTCAATTTACCCCTTTTTCCAAAACGCATCACCCCTTTCATGGGCGAAACCTTCAGCAAGACTTGTTCACCCTCCATGAACTCCAAGTCTCTAACCTTTCGATCTGCATATTCCTTTTGCCTACTTTGCGCCATTATGACTTTTCTTGAATAGATTTCACTTTCTCTAATGAATCCCTCAAAAGGTCAGTACCCCAGGGTCTAACCTCAAATGCATCAAACCACCCAATGGGAGACCTACATCTTCTCCCATATAGTGCCTCAAATGGGGCCATATCAATGCTTGAGTGATAGTTATTGTTGTAGGAGAACTCTGCTAAGGGTAAGAAGCTATCCCAATGACCACCAAATTCTATCACACATACACGAAGCATATCCTCCAACACTTGAATCGTTCGCTCAGACTTACCATCAGTCTGAGGATAGAACGCAGTACTAAGGTCCAACCTAGTACCCAATTCTGCATGCAATGTTTTCCAAAACTTAGAAGTAAACTGCGTACCTCTATCTGATATGATGGAGAGTGGAACCCCATGCAACCGAACAATTTCTGAGATATAGATTTTGGCTAACTTCTCTGCATTGTAAGTCACCTTGACCGGAATGAAATGAGCAGACTTAGTTAACCTATCAACAATCACCCAAATAGAGTCATACTTACCCATTGTCTTTGGAAGACCAACCACGAAAGCCATTGCAATCCTTTCCCACTTCCATTCAAGAATGGGCATTCTCTGAAGTGTTCCTCCGGGCCTCTGGTGTTCATACTTTACTTGCTGACAGTTTGGACATTTGGCAATAAAATCAACAATATCACGCTTCATTCTACTCCACCAAAAGTGTTGCTTTAGGTCACGATACATCTTGGTTGCACCCGGATGTATAGAATACCTTGAACTATGAGCCTCTGTCAGAATAGTGTTGATCAAATCATCGACGCGGGGTACACATACACTTCCCTTGATTCTCAAAACACCTTCCTCATCGATTTGTGCTTCCTTAGCCTCTCCTCGCAATACTTTATCTTGGATTCTGCTTAGTTTCTCATCATCAAACTGTTTTCCCTTAATCTTGTCAAGAAAAGAAGACCTTGCTTCCACACAAGCCAACAATCCTCCCTTCTCATTTACTTCTAACCTCATCAAGTCGTTAGCCAGAGTCTGAACCTCTCTAGCCAATGGACGTCTAGAAACTTGCAAGTGAGCTAGACTTCCCATGCTCCCTGCCTTTCTACTTAAGGCGTCTGCCACAACATTAGCCTTTCCCGGATGATACAAGATAGTGATGTCGTAGTCCTTCAGTAGTTCCATCCATCTCCTCTATCTCAAGTTCAAATCTTTCTGAGTAAAGACGTACTGTAAGCTACGATGATCCGTGTATACTTCACACTTAACCCTATATAGATAGGGTCTCCATTGCTTTAATACAAACACTACCGCGGCCAATTCCAAATCATGAGTTGGATAGCTACGTTCATGCACTTTTAATTGTCTTGAAGCATAAGCAATCACATTCTTCTCTTGCATTAGCACCGCACCCAACCCAGAATAGGATGCATCACAATAAACAATGAAGTCCTTACCTTCCACGGGCAAGGTGAGAATTGGTGCAGTAGTCAACAAAGTCTTGAGCTTCTGAAAGCTTTCTTCACACTCGTCCGACCATACAAATGGGACATTCTGTTTAGTCAAGTTCGTCAATTGGGAAGCAATGGAAGAGAATCCCTTAACAAATCGACGGTAATAGCTAGCTAAACCAACAAAGCTCCTTATGTCTGACACATTAGTGGGTCTCACCCAATTCTTCACTGTCTCAATCTTAGAAGGAACCACCATTACTCCATCCTTAGAAACTACATGCCCCAAGAAGGACACTGCATCTAGCCAAAACTCACACTTAGAGAACTTGGCATAAAGCTTTTTCTCCCTCAACATTTCCAATACAATCTTCAAATGCTCCTCATGTTCCTTCTTACTTTTAGAGTATATCAGTATATCATCAATAAATACGATCACGAAGAGGTCCAAATATGGCTTAAAAATCCCGTTCATCAAGCTCATGAACGCAGCAGGGGCATTCGTAAGACCAAAAGACATCACTACAAATTCGTAATGCCCATACCTCGTTCAAGCAGTCTTTGGCACATCCGCTTCCGTATTTTTAATTGACGATAATCGGATCTCAAGTCAATCTTAGAAGACACAAGCACCTTGTAATCGATCGAACAAGTCATCAATGCGAGGAAGAGGATACTTGTTCTTAATAGTTACCTTGTTCAACCGCCGGTAGTCTATGCACATCCAAAACTCCCATCCTTCTTCTTCACAAACAAAACCGAGCACCCCAAGGAGATGCACTTGGTCTAATGAAGCCTTTGCTCAACAACTCTTGAAGTTGGGCCTTTAACTCTCTTAACTCGCGGGAGCCATTCTATAAGGGTATAGAAATGGGGCGAGTACCCGGTTAAAGATCAATACAGAAGTCAATATCCCTATCCGGTGGCATACCAGGAAGATCTGCAGGGAACACATCCAAAAACTCACGGACTACCGAAACCGACTCAATAGAAGGTACTTGGGTAGTATCATCCCGGAGGTGTGCCAAGAAAGCTAAACAAACCTTACTAACCATTCTCTTAGCATGAAGAAAGGAGACGATACGGACCGGATTGGAAGTGTAGTCACCCTCCCACACTAACGAATCTGTCCCGGGCTTGGCTAACGTCACAGTTTTTGCGTTACAATCCAAGATTGCAAAATTCGAAGAGAGCCAAGTCATACCCAGAATTACATCAAAATCAACCGTTTCTAAGATAACCAAGTCTACATAGGTATTACTCCCCACAAAGTTCACCAAACAAGACCTATATACCTTTTCAACTACCACAGACTCACCCACCGGAGTAGAAACACGAATAGGCATATCAAGTAATTCACAATGTAAATTTAGACCATTAGCAAATGAGGAAGATACATAAGAAAATGTGGATCCAGGATCAAACAATACAGAAGCCATGCAATCACAAACCGTAAGATTACGTGATGACAAAGATCGGATGTCTCCGCCTCCGATCTCCCAGGGAAAGCATAACAATGGGCCCTTTCGTTTGTTTGTCCGTTTCCCCTACCATGTTGTGATGTAGTGGCTCCAGTTTGCCCATCACCCCGGCTGTTTTGGTGACCACCATTACCTCGACCACCACGTCCTCCAGAATGACGGCCTCTACCATGACCACCTCTACCTCTAGCCATTGGGGGTCTATAACTCTGTTTTGGACAATTCCTCCTAATATGTCCAGTCTCTCCACATCCATAACACTCTCTGGATTCAAGCATGGGTCTCTCAGAGAAGTGTTGACCGGTCTGAGGTGGTCCCCAACTACTGATCAGTAATGAAGACTGAATTGGTCGGACTGAGTAACCTCCGGAACCCTGTCCTCTAGAGTAAGAACCATTAAACTCACCTCCCTTTCGAAACCTCTTTGATGTCGATGCCATGGTGAATTCATCTGGCTTCACTCCTTCCACCTCTACCATGAAATCTACGACTTCTTGGAAGGATTTTGCCGTAGCCGCTACCTGTAAGGCTGAAATCTGCAACTCTGACCTCAACCCCTTCACAAAACGACGAATCCGCTCTTGTGGACTGAAACAAAGTTGGGTGGCATATCTGGATAGTGCACGAAACTTAGCCTCATATGCATTGACCGACATCCTACCTTGCTCTAGGCTCAAGAACTCATCCCTTTTCCTATCCCTCAAAGTCCGGGGGATATACTTCTCCATAAACAAGCTAGAGAATGAGGCCCAAGTCATAGGTGGTGCCTCTGTTGGTTGACACTCAACATGTGACCGCCACCACATTTTGGCGTTCCCTTGAAACTGATAACTCACGAACTCAACACCAAATCGTTCTACTATACCCATCTTATGTAGTAGCTCATGTGATCAACCAGGAAAATCATAAGGCGCCCTCGATTCAAGACCTCAAGACCGGAGGTTTCAATTTCAAGAACTTCTTGAAAAGTTCATGTTGATCATTTGTCATTATAGGCCTGTAGTCGACGAGGAAGCGTGCCTATTTCGATGGAGCATCCATGCGGAGCCGCAGAGTCGCGTGTTGTACCTCCGGACCACGAGGTCTTTGGTGCAGAAAACTCTTGGCGGTATTTGACCTTGATCGGATAACCCACTAAGATAAGCAAGAACACGATTGATCGTATGCAGGGTAGGTTGGGGAGGCAATCCCTCATTCTGTACTTGTTCAGTTTCCCCTTCCTCACCCTCTCTTACTACTTCTTCAGTCGGTGGAGGAGTCACTGCCCTAGTATGAGATGGGCTAGGTGCTCGTCCTCTTCCTCTAAAGGACGTCCTCCCTCGACCTCTACCACGGCCTCTTGCCGTTACTCTTCCTCGAGCTACAGCCCCAGAGGCTGGCTCAGACGCTTCTTGTCTTGCCGATGTTGATGTTGGCGCAGTCGTTGCTCTAGTTCTAACCATCTGCGAAATAGAGTGAAGATGGTCAGATACCAATTTGTATCACCTAGATACCAATTGGACCCAAGTAATAGCACGAAAGAAAGAAAGAAAGAATGAAATTTTCCTAAAGTCTTATAGCCTCTCAAAGAAAAGTAAAGGCGTCCCCCTACCGTTCTTTAAGACTCTACTGGACTCGTTCTTGTGTGATGAGACCAACGAACCTAATGCTCTGATACCAAGTTTGTCACGACCCCAAACCGGGCCGCGACTGGCACCCACACTTACCCTCCTATGTGAGCGAACCAACCAATCTAAACCTTAACATTTCAATATAATATCAACAGAAAGTAATGCGGAAGACTTAACTCATTAGTAAAATCAATAACTATTATTATCCCCAAAATCTGGAAGTCATCATCACAAGAACATCTACTTCAAATTACTAAATCTAAGAGTTTCTAAGAAGCTAAAAATACATAAAAGCTAGTCCATGCCGGAACTTCAAGGCATCAAGACATGAAGAGGAAGATCCAGTCCAAGCTAGAAGCATTAGCTCACCCTGATATCCAGAGTAATGAAGACTGGCTAGACTTACTGTTGAGTCGAAGATGACGGCACATTTGCTGCACTCCACCAATAAACAAGAAGAAAACATAAAAGTAGGGGTCAGTACAAAACACGGGTACTGAGTAGATATCATCGGCCAACTCAAAATAGAAATCAATTTATACCAAGTAATATCATAAAATCAACTATGATACTCAACATGTCGCAACAGCAAGTACCATATCATTAACAATTACCGTCAAGTTCACACATGAGGACTCAAGCCTCAATACCATACTCATTTGGGAATTAGATTCATTAAATTGAGCATATTAACATCTTTCAAGATTCATTATCTTTATTCCTCTTGTGTCGGTACGTGACACTCCTCTCCCTTACTACTATGTGTCGGAACGTGACACTCCGATCCCCTAATTCTACGTGTTGGTTCATGACACCCGATCCCCTAAATCTACGTGTCGATTCGTGACACCCGATCCCCTAAATCTACGTGTCGGTTCGTGACACCCGATCCCCTAAATCTACGTGTCGGTTTGTGACACCCGATCCCCTAAATCTACGTGTCGGTTCGTGACACTCGATCCCCTAAATCTACGTTTCGGTTCGTGACACCCGATCCCCCAAATCTACGTGTCGGTTCGTGACACCCGATCCGCTAAATCTACGTGTCGGTTCGTGACACCCGATCCGCTAAATCTACGTGTCGGTTCGTGACACCCGATCCCCTAAATCTACGTGTCGGTTCGTGACACCCGATCCCCTAATCTCATTCAATCAATTCATCAAGCCTTCTCCCTTACCAAGGCATCATCAATCTCATTACTTTAGTTCATCAAGCCTTCTCCCTTACCAAGGCATCATCATTAAAAAGAGATTAGGTTTTTATCAAGATTTGGGATTCAATAACTTCATCATGCTTAATATAATCGCAATTATATAATCACGTTCATGCAAGCATACAATTAAGCACATAGCAGGGTTTACAATACTATCAATACATATCATTCGCTATTAAGAGTTTACAACGAATAGCATGAAAATCATAACCTACCTCCACCGAAGATTAGTGATCAAGCAAGCAAATTCTCAAAGCTTTGTTCTTCTTCTCGTTCCTCCTCTTTCTCGTTCGTTTCCCACTCTCTTTCTGTTCTTTTCTTTTTCTTATTCAAACCCTCTTTCTTTTACCCTAATTAGCATATAATTAAGTATGAAAGGTGGCAATAATAACCCACTAATTAACTTAAGGTTACCTCTTTTAACCCCCAAGTAATTAGACTTATTAACATTAACCCACTAACTTTATAATTAAAGCAGGAATAGTCAAAAACGCCCCTTAAAATAATTACAATCCGACCGGCTGGGCTACGAGACTCGCGACTGTGTGCGTCGGCGCTGCGGCGGTCCGCCGCTCCGTCATGAACCAGAGACTCAATTTCTTCCGGTGGTTCAGGACGATCCGTCACACCTGTGACGGTCCGTCCTGCCATTCCCTTACGAAGTTCAAAGAGTCGATTTTCAGTACCCAATTTCAGATTTTCTAAGTGTTTTGAAACGAGACCCTGCGACGGTCCATCGTGCCCATGACGGTCCATCGTGGGGTCCTTTGTTCCTGCCAGTTTTTCCCGAATCAAAGTCTGCTGCTCAAAACGACTAAACAGGTCGTTACAATTTTTTTGTTCAAATTACAGAAATAAAATAAAAGAGAATAGAATAATATTAATTGAAATCAAAATAATACAACAATGAATTTTCAAAATGTTTGAAAATCATTCAAACTTTTATAATACTATGACTCTCGGAATCGCCAAGATAATTATGCTTCCTTCTTCATTTCGTTGAACTTATACCAAATAATGTGATGAATCTTTGAAGAATATATCTATGATCTTCATTAAAGTGAATGTCATATTGTGACATCATCTTTTCTATGTCTTCTTTTTATGATGTACATGATTGATGAATAAAAAGACGAAGAAAAGAAAATTAAAAACCTATACTACTAAAAAGAAAGAAAGAAAAAACGAAAATGAACAATCAACATCTCTATAGATGATAGGTATTTATAGATTGGATAAGCCATAAAAATAGTTAGAAGGAAATTGAAAAGACATGCTATTTAAGTGAGAATACCAATAGATGGAGGTTTTTTGTAACTCATTATATATAATTACAATAGTAAATATGCTTGAATTTTTTTAAATAATAAATAAATTATTTCATAAAAAGAAAGAAGAGAAAATATCAAAAAAGAGAGATTAAAGAAAAAAAGGAATGGAGGCCATAGAGAGGTGTCACATCAGCTCCTCTATGGTCCTCATTTATATATATATATTGATGAGAGATTATTAAATGAATGGCCGTAAGTGCTTACCATGAAACTATTGGGATAATCTAATTCAAAATTTATATAGATTTAAAAGTACATCTATGTACAAATAAAAAGAAAAAAGAGTACAACTAATTGCTACAAAACTATGATTTTCTATTAAGTCATGATATATTATTTTTATTATGGTTTGATAATTAACCAAAAAAAATATAACAAAAAACGTTAATATTAAACAAACAAATATTTTATAACTAAAAGGTCAAGTTTCGTTAATTAGTTAATAATTAATTGCTTAGACGGAATGTTTTTACATAAATGATAAGTAGAAAAGCTATAGAAAAAGAATAAACAGTGCAATATCAATATATGTAAGAAATTTTTATTAAAAAATTATTTTAGTTTTCAATATAATTTTTTTTTGGGAAATGAAAATTCGAAAGAGGAAGAAATTATCTCACTATGTTGAGATTCTCTAAAATATAAATTAACAAATATGTATAAATCGGAGAATACCTATGATAACATAAGGACAATAGTATATTTAATAAGAAAACAACAACAATAGCTTTCAAATTTGATTGTTAAACTGTCACTTTAACAAACTTATCATACAAGACGACAATATTATTTTTATTAAGAAAACAACATCAATAACTTTCAAGTTTGGTTGTCAAGTTGTCACTTTACTAAGCTTATCATATAAGAGAAGTGAAAGCTACAAGTTTGAAGGTAAGTCATCGGCCTTAAATTCTTTATATAACCTTCATTATTTGGTTGAATAATTCAATCTTATCTCTTCTTTCAAGAAAAATAAGATAGGTGAAGTTGTTCTCTTTTGAGTAATTTTTTTTGTTTTTATTTCAAAAAGATACTTATATTAATGATTAATATGTATCAGTACATAGAAGAGAAAGGGTTGTATGCCTACTAGTAGTGTTATGGTAGGATACAATGGGATCATAACTATTACAATTAGTAGAAGTGGTAGATGACCTTTATGGCTTAACAAAAAAAGTTCCTCCGTTTTCTATGTCCAACTTTTCCGGAAAAAAACACCAGTGGAACTTCCAAGAAACAAAAAGAATTATTTTAATTAGTCTTTGATCCAACCCTTTCTACAGAATATGCCACCCAGTTTATTTCCCTAAACGTGTGGTGAATTGGAAGGCTCGTCAGAAAGCTCAGTAGATCCTTTCAATCATTTAAGATGTTTCTATAAGATTGGTGATCGTTCTCAATAAGAGTGATAAGTTCCTTGCATTCTTTATTGACTTCGAAGGGTAACAATCCTCTTGCTAAAACTATATGGAGTCCCTGTATAAGAGTTGTTAGTTCTTCTTTGATATTGTTTGTCATGTGTAAATTGTCCATATATTCTAATATTCATTTTCCACTTGAGTCTCTAATGACTCCACTTGTATTACTCATGCGTATTACTCCTGCCAGGGTCCCCTTTGAGGAGTCATCGTTGTTTAGTTCATAGCATTTTATAGGAGACATTCATCTCATAAGAGTTTTCTTATACTTTTTCCTTCATGGTTTTGCCTCACGTAAGGGTGTGGAACTTAATGGCTTGATGAAGTGATTTTTAATGCATACGTTAGTTTTGATGTTTTGATGATAATTTTTGTTTCTTTAGTCATGTGCTCCATAGGAAAAATGGAAGTAATTCTCGTCAGTTCAGGAACTTTTGCTTTCTACGTGCCTGCAGGTCCCTTAAGATTCTTAGTTAATCTTTTCCTTGGTTATTTTTAAATTGATTTATGTGTTGTAGGAAATATAGGTCTATCCACATTTTTTACCACGAAAATTTTGTAAAAATATGGTCTATAGTCTCTGTTTTGTTACATATATGGCATAGCTGATCGATGTCAATTCCTTTGGAATGTGGGTATTTTCTTGTAGGCAGCCAACCGTGCTGACATAACCAGATGAAGTAGTTAATTTTATTCGGGCATTTGAGAGACCAACTCCATATGGGTTATATTGCCATTTTTATATTGCTTCGTTTTCTATATTTTTTTCATAATGGTAGACTCATCTAGAACCAATTGAGTGTCTTTCATGTGGGAGAAACATTTGTAGTTATTAAGAATTCATGATTCATGTTCAATCTTATTCAATCGACAAAATGGAGGTGAACGTTTTAGAAGGTTTGAACAACCTAAGTGTACAATTACCAAGACCTTTCAAATCAGTCCAACGTACAAGAACCTTAGAAAAAAAAGAAGCTAATTCACAATCGTCATCTCTACCACCGTCATTTTGTTCCATATGGGTTATATGTAATAATAGATACACAAATGTGCTGGTAAATCAACAGTAATTATTGTTGGTACCGAAACTAATAGCACCACCACAGAGGTCGTTGTCAATTAAAACACTCAACTAAGAAGTTGGGTCGAATTCAGAATGAACAATACAACGTCAATTGAAAAGAGAAAGGCTAATTAGATATTTGTTTGAACCTATACAAACAAGTTACACAAATATCAAACAGAAGACAATTTTTATAATTAAACTTCTAATGGGGGTAAGACAATATCAAAACAAGGGATGTATGGTAATTGGAATAACTTGATTCAATCAACACTCAACCATTTGTTACAATTCAATTCAAGATCAATCACTAATAAATAGGCTAGGTCATCTTCAATTACGCTAATTATCTTTCAATCTCCATATTTTTTATTGTGGTATCTCTTTTCAGTCTCAATCACACAAATAAAAAAAAAATAACCCGCTACCTTAACTTATACTTGTTTTGAAGAAACTTTGCACTAACAATGGAACCTTGTACTTTCATCTTTAGATCTCAAATTCAAGATTCCAAGGCCAAATGTGATTATCAATCTAATTCTTCACTCTAATCAATCTCTTTCGAGCATTAATCGGACATCAGAAGCTAGGATTGAGCATGCATCTCAACCCAAATATTCAAACATAAAAACTAGATTGGACCTATTTCATGAAATCAAGCATGGAAACAAGGAACTACAAAAACAATATACCAATTAATTAAATACCCAAATAGCTTTTTCTATTTCTAGAACAAAAGTCTTTGTTTCATATAAATAATCACATCCACATTTCTAGAAATTTAAGAACAACAAAATGAAAAGAGATTAAGAGATATTACTAAAATAGAATTCAATATTCAAATCCACAACTGCAATATGAGGTAGCTCACTTCCAAAGTCTTTAACCCCATAAATCTTTAAATATTGTGAGGTAGCTCACTTCCAAAGTCTTTAACCCCATAAATCTTTAAATATTGGGAGAAAATCACTGAGAAATATGACCCCAAATTTCAGAGAAACTATAAAAGAAACTTACGATAAGTTTCGTCAACTTTTTTTTCACAACTCACTTAACTTTAAAACATGAGATACGTCTCTTAAAAACTTAAAATATGACATACCATATCATTATTAATATATTAATTACTCTTTCATGAAGGTACGGGTTAATTTAGTGTTCGTTTGGCCATGCAATATGGTATCATAATATGAAATCATGAATAAAATTGAAGTTTTGTTTAGACATGAGATATGAAATTTTTGTGTTGTATATTTTCTTATAAATAGAAGTGTCACGCTCCGAGCCTACACCCTCGAACATGGTCAACACTCAATAACTATTTTAAGCCCCAAGTGAACCTTTGCTCTGGCATAACATTTAACAGAAGACTTACTCATAATAAACGCACTTTAAAAGTAAACTATAACTAAAATGTCTCAAAAGATAAACTCAGAAATGTTTAAGGAAACATTCAACTGGACAAAAAGAGGCAACTCAAGTCTCAACATGAACAATTGAAAATGAAAAGACTCATGAACTAGTGTCTATCTAGTGATAAAGCCTCTAATACTATTAGGAATGTCGGGACAAGACCCTTGATCATCCTAACAACTAAAAAAACTAAAAATAAAGAAGGGATCTTCCGGAAAAATATCAAAACTGAAGACTTGGATCATACCAGTGACAATATTCGGCGAATCATCTTGCTCTCGGCGACTAGTGATAGCATAAAGATGGTTTCCTTCTCTATATGCCCTTGAATGTATCTTATTTAGATGTAACTCTATATGGTGAAACAACTTAAGAAGACAGGGCTCTATTGCCTTTTTTACCATTTCTCTGTCAGTTCTTAGAATATTCTATTATAAAATGACCATTCTGTCCATACCTGAAGGAACTAGTAGAGCCATCACAACACACCCTTGAGTGGCTCCAACCAGACTTAGCAGATGCAGGAGTCTAAGTACCTCTTTGTACCTTACTACCATGTGAATGCGCAAGTCTAGCTCAGATGATGAAGTAGATACATTTTTGTTATGTTAGAAAGAATACTAGTTCACATTATTCCTTTGCTGCCCAGACTCGTTTGTTATGTCCTCTTTGTCCCTCAACTTGTCCTCCTCAACTTGTTGCACATGGATTATTAGCGATGCTATGTCCATGACAGCTACTAGTATGACTACCATAATTTCCTTACTTGAAAGACAAGACAACCAAGCAACAAACTAGATCATTCTACTCTTTAAATCAACAACCATATCCTTGCTTCTAATTGCTCACGGGGAAAGAAACTCCCCATGAAAGCACTGTCAAAATAGTCTAACTCGCAATCGATTACGCGTACGCACGAGTTAGAAAGCAATTTTTTAGAGATAAACTCTAACGCACGAAATGAGTATGAATGAAGTGAAGAAATTCCTAAATGTTGCAGCCTCTTATTTATAGATGTGGAGCGCTTCTGGCACTCAAGAACCATTGTTGTGAACCCTCGGCCTGGCTTACTTACTCAGCGAAAGACTTAAAAACACAAAAATATTCTAAATAAAGAACTTGTGATTAACCTAAGAATGTCTTAAAAGAAACATTCAACTAGAAAAAATGGTTACTCAAGTCTGATAGCAAAATATCTGGAATACAAAGCTAAAAGACTCATAACTAACTATCTTACTATCTATGAAGCAACTGAGATGAATGTTGGGACAAGCTCCACAACACCCTAATGAAATAATATAATAACTGAAAGAAATAAAAAGTAGTCCTCCGAGATGCAAGGAGGATCACCAACAAACTCTGGAGTGCTCACCAGATCAATTATGCGCTGCTTGCTGATATTAGTTACCTGCATCTGTATCATAAGACGATTCACTCCAACTAGCATCATTACTTTCAATGTACAAGTATGCAAGTTGGAATGCGAAAACAAGATATAGGCTTGAAAGAATCATGAAGAAGCACTTACTCTGGCTCTTATCAACTTCTAAATAGCATAACTCAATACAAAGCAATAAAACACATCCAATATATATAAAGCTTATAAAACAACTGAAAGACAACTTGGTTTGTTAAAGATAATACAGTAACAAACTCAACTTTACTCATATATGAAAGTAATATAACTTTTGTGGGAGATATTCTAACCAAAAACCACCACTATGAACCTAAGTATGGTACAACATTTTACCTCATGCTTCCAAGGACCATCCTATACCTTTTCATCAGTATAGAACCTGAACTACTAAGTGGATCCACTAATTTATGCTAAAAAACACTAAAGAATCATCTAAAAAGTATGACCTTTTTCATCCGATGATGGCTACATATTTTATGGGGGCTTGAGTTAATATGAACCTGTGTCCACATATAGGTACTCAACAATACTTCAAATACACTTAGCTCGTATGTTTTTAAAGAAACTTATTCTCTGGTTTGAGATAATTACTCAACTTAGCTTAAAAGATCTTTTGGAATCAATGTTTCCTTTCCATGTTCAAAGCTCTTTTGGAAATATTACTCTCCTCTTATCTTAAATGTGAAAATATTTACTCTTGGAAATACTTAGTCTCAATTTGAAGAGAATGAACTTTATTGTTACTCTTTACTCAACTTCAAAGCTTAAGTCTTAAAACAAAGTTAGAACATTTGTGAAAAACTTTTGAAAATCTTTTTTTGAACCTATCTTGACTTACTATTGAGTGACTCATAATTGATCCTTTAATTGAATTATGGATCAAGGGTTATAATTTGTGTTTGGAACAATCTCATGTTGTTTAGGAATGATTTTAGATAGTTAAACATGAGAAAAGACCAAACTATCAAAAATTAAGGGTGGGTCGGCGACACGAAATGGCATTTAATTTTTGGGTTCGAAAATTTTTTTTGAGGCAGAACACCTTGTGTCAGCTCCGCGAAGTGAAGCATAGTTTTTCAAAAACAAGAACTAAGCGCGCGACGTGCAAGAACCCTCAAATTTCGTACAATGGAATTTCTTCTTCGTTTCCCAAACTCAGTTCTTTTTCTTAAATTACTTTTAGATACAGATACCCATCAAATGCATCTAATAACCTAACTTGAAACGACTTTGATATACGACGTAACGATCTCATAAACTTCAACAACTCCATCAAATTCAAGAACAATATAGGATCAAGAATAGGCATCAAAATCATCAATGTTCAAACTCTTTTAGGATGAATCTATACTGAAATAAATATTTTTGGCACGTGGGAGAACGTTTCCAATGTTATGAAAACCTCACATACTTGGTAGGAAGAAATCATTGGCGAAAATTACAACTCGATTGATCGATCTTGATGAATCTTGCCCTTTCTTCTTGTTTCTCTTCTTTTTTCCTCTCTCCGAGCCCTAGCGTAAATTTCCAATTTTTAATACTTACTAACTTCTTATTTGACCCATATCCTAAGAATGGATTACAATAATAGGTCAAGGAGAAGACTAAATACCCCTTAAAAATTGGGATTGGACATTTTCCTATTCCAAAAGCCCAACTTCAAAAGGGCATATCTCCCTCATATGAACTTGAAATCGATCAAACTCAATGGCGTTGGAAAGACCCTTCCAAGATATTTCCAACCATATATTGAAATACACCTAACTCATTCTGAGATAGGAATAATATAAATTTAAACTTGACCAAAAACTCATTTTTTTCTAACTTAAACAATTTTTCCAGATTTGTCAATATTTCTGCAAATGATTATTTCAAGTTCTTAGCTTCTTCCTAGTTATTTCAAACTGCGAGATGTTACAACCATATAGTACTCAATATTATTCCCAAAGTATAACTTAGCTCATTATGTTATAAAGTAAACATTTTCTCTTCCTCTACTTTTATATTATTACTCAAATGGTTTCTAAAAAGAGATAATACTGAAACTTATCAAGAACACTTTGGAAATCGGTGTTTCTACTTTTCTTAAATGTAAAAACATTTATCGTGGGAATACTTAGTTCTTTTATATAATTTTAAATAAAAATAAACTCAGTTCTTACTCTTCCTCAACTCAATGCTCAAGTCTTAAAATAAGTTTAAAAACAATTTGTAAAAGACTTCTTAAAGTGACTCGAAGAACTCTCAAAATTTAACTCTTAGCTCTACCTTGAATTTGAATTATGAGTTCAAGGTTATGACTCATGTTGTGAATGATTTCTAGATGTATAGAATTAGTTTAGAGTAGTTAGAAAGTAAAGGTATTCTTTAAAAGAACTTAGACGGGTAAAACGATGGAAAAAGGATGGGGGCAAGATACTCTGGCGCACTGCTAGCGCGGTGCACTAGACCCTAATTTTCAGAGATTTGAAAATGGCGCACTGTTGGCGAACCACGCAAAACCTATTGGCGCATCTGGGGCGCTCTGTGTCACCCCTTCGCCAAACTCATTCTAACGAATTGTTTTTCTCATTTTCTTATCCTAATTCGCCTAGAATCGATTTTTTTTCTAAGTTTCGCCTTAGATTCAGTTACCCAATACAAGTACACGATAATATAATCAGAAAAGTTCTTGAACTTGATGCGATTCTCAAGAACTTATCAAACTCATCCTAATTCAAGAAAGAAAGCAAACAGTGCATATATTCACAGAGTCAAGTGACAAGTTCATGGCATGTAATTTCTCATACTTAATAGTTTCCTTAGATTTGATTAATGTCTCCTTACCCACATATATGCATGCATGCAATTAAGTAATTAACAAGCATATACAACGCAATAAGAAATCAAACTATCACTTACCTTAAAACCAAGCGTGAGTACTGCTAAGACACTTGAGCCTTCCCCTTCTGAAGTCTTTCAACCTGTTTTTTGTCTAAAACAAGTAACTAACGCAAGAATGTATAAACAAGGCCTAATTTTACCCGAATTATATCAACATGTCGACCCAAGACCAAACCCATGATCTTAATTTTCAACTAGGGATTTTCCCACCATTAACTTTATGCCAAAACCATTCCCCAACAATAATTTATAAGGATTCTAAGTTTTAATAATCGAAATATTGATTAGGGGAATAATTAGTGTACCTTTAGGCATGAGAATTCGTGTGAATCTAATAAGAAATTGCCCTTGGTCGTCCCTTAGATCTTAAGAACAAAATTTTGTAGAAAATAATGATTGGGGGTTTCTCTCCGATTTAAGTCGTGAATGGCCTACAAAGGTGGGGCCCATCCCGCCCTGGAGGGGTTTATCCTGCTCCAACAGCTTAAACAGAGACATATACTCGAATTTGAGTTCCAAGATCCCATTCACACTTTCAAACTTGGACGTAGTAAAACTACCCTTTCAAGCCAAGATAAGTTTTGGGAGTTCTACTCGGCCAATTTGATTCCTTAAAGCCGTACAGGATTCTTAATGTCTTGGTTATACACTCATGTGTTTAAAATCGTAAATTAAATTCCCCATCTATCACCGTACTGCCCTAGATCTCCTCTTGGCCCAAATTTGTTCCCCATTGGCTTTTCCATAGCAGTAGGAACAGAATGTTACAGTTAGTCTTCAAGTGCTCAAGTGAATAACACTCTCTACGTACACCTACTATATCATCACTCCCCACCTCCATAATATGGCCACATCGAACCATTGGTTCTTAAATTTGTTTGTTGGCTATATAGAATATTAGCTTATACTGTTTAAATATGTCATACTATTTATTTTAAATAGAGTATGAATTAGAACTTTTTAGTAACTATATTATACTCGTATTGTGTAAAGCCAGTACAATTTATTTTATATAGAGTCAAGCAACCTGATCTTCTCGGTCTTCTAGTATTGGAATCGATAATAGGGGAAGTGAACGAAAACAAGGGACGAAATTTGAAGAGGAAGAATATTAGTTGTCATCATCGAAAATGGGGAAATGGTCACAACAAATTTTGGACCTGATCCGTGAAAAAATTGTTAATTTCGTACAGGAACACTATATGTGTCCAAAAGCCCCCAAAACTTCTTGTTGTTAGTGTGTGGTTCCCACCGTACAACAGGCTCTCATCCAATGAAACTTCTTTTTGTGTTTGTTCTCATCCTATAATATGTATATTCTCCTTTATCACAAATAACATTTTGTGACATAATTATCTTACAAAAATAAAAAGTCTCGCTCAATGAAATATTGCTCAAGAATAGACGAAGAACCTGACAGAATTATCGTTGTTCTTAGTTGTTGCTAGGGTTTATATTTTCAGTAATTAATCTTGTTAGATCTATTCCTAAATTATAAAGAATGCTGATCAGTTTTCATATTAGAACACAAAAAATATTAGCTAAAGTTAGCCATGTTGGATTCTTGAACTCTACATCAACTAGAGTATCTAGAGTTAGTTGGTTTAGTGGGAAATAGAGTTATTGCTTAGTAGTTATTGGTAGTACAAGTTGTTACATTAAAGGAGAAGTGATTAAGGAGTTCTAATTTTAAGGTTACAAGAGCTTGTCATTTGAACCATAGCTCCTTTATAGTTAAATGCAGTTAATTAAAATCATGTAAGTACATCTTATGGTTTTTTTCTTTCCTTCAGTAAGAAGGTTTACACGTAAAACTGTTGTTTTCGTTTTACCTTTTTACTTTTTGCATGTATATTCTATCAAGAAGCTAGTTCATTGATTGTTCATGGACACATACATTATATCAACTGTCTATCTCAATTTATATGACTTACTTTCCTTTTTAGTAAGTGCCAAAAAGAACGACACATATCTAATTGAGTAACAATTTAACTTTAAAATGTTCATTTTACGCTTAATGAAATGATTTATTGTCACACAAATTTTTATCATTCATTTTAATCACAAGTTTTAAAAGTTTTTCTTTCTTTCTAAGTTTAGTGATGAGTAAAATTAACTCACATAAAATGGAATTGAGGGAGTACATGTTTTGTTTATTGGGTGTAAGACATTACAGAGCAACGACACAGCGAAAATATAGTGTGATCGACATAACTTTATCCATTATTAGCGATATAGTCGGAGTCTACAATTCTTTTTTTCTTCAAAGATTTTCTAAGCACTCAAAACCTCACTCTTAAATGGTATGGAGTTTATAGAAGTCATGTGCTTAGGGACCTTTGAAACAAATGACATATTTATAACCGTTCTTCCATCAAGAATGGTTTAGAGGTTATGGGAAGTTACCAACCACTAGAATAGTAGGATAGTGGATCCATGTAGTGGGATAATGAGTATTTAAAAATTATCCCATTGGTGGGATGATGGGTAATTAACCACTTTCCCATTAGTGGAATAAAAGATAGTTAACTACTTTCTCATTAATGGGATAATGTGTAGTTAACTACCATCCCATTAGTGAGATAATAGGTCCATGAAGTGGGATAATGGACCCATGTAATACAGACCATATTAGCATTAACAAAAATGTTAACGTTCTCCCACTTGGTCCATATATTCTAATCCCATTAATGAAATATAATACACGAATTATGGCGATAGTTTCTCTTGCAATGAGTAGTATCTTCCATGTATCACAATGCACTGTATATTTAAACTCTAGCCCATATAATTAATGAATAAACTTAATATTTATTCAAGGTCCATACTTTAGCGACATTTCTAAAAATAAAACTGAATGTGCACACTGTTAGCGAGAAATATCATATAAACTAGAGTTTGGTAAACATTCATTGTTATAACGAAATTTTACATAGTGGGACTACTTCCCATTGTGACTACATGATCTTTAAATTTTTGTGGTGGCATGCCTTTAGTTAAAGGATCAGCTAACATTACTTCAGTACTAACGTGTTCAATGACCACTTTTTTGTGTTTAGCACGTTCTCTGATGGCTAGATATTTGAAGTCGATATGTTTGCTTCAACTACCACTTTTTTTTTTATTCTTAGCCATAAAAACAACAGTTGAATTGTCACAATATAACCTTAATGGCTTTGATATAGAGTCGACAATGCTAAGTTCAGAAATAAAACTTTGTAACCATACACCATGTGAGGTAGCCTCGAAACAAGAAATGAACTCAACCTCCGTAGTGAAAGTAGTAACTAGAGTCTATTTGGCACTTCTCCAAGATACAGCTCCACCGGCTAACATAAATATGTATCCTGAAGTTGATTTTTGTGAATCAACACAGCCAGCAAAGTGTGAATCAGAGTAGACAATGACTTCCAAGTCATCTGATCGTTTGTAAATAAGCATGTAGTCTTTTGTTCCTTGAAGATATCATAAGACTTTCTTTGCAGCTTTCCAGTGGTCAAGACTTGGATTACTATCATATCTATTCTAACAACAAATGATATGTCAGGTCTTATACAAACATGAGCATACATCAAGCTTCTGACAGCAGAAGCGTAAGGAATGTCCTTCATTTGTTCCCTCTCAAGGTCGTTCTTCGGGTACTGATTCAAATTGAACTTGTCACCCTTCACGATAGGAGCTACACTTGGTGAACAATATTTCATTCAGAACCTTTCTAAAATTTTATTGATATAGGATTCTTGAGATAAACCTAAGTTACCTTGATGTTTATCTCGATGAATCTTAATGCCAATAACATAAGATGCATCACTCATGTCTTTCATATCAAAACTTTTAGAGAGAAATTTTTTTTACCTCATATATCATTTGATGCAAGTAAGATATCATCTACATATAGAACTAAGAAACATATTTTACTCCCACTGATCTTATGGTATATACATTGATCCATAATGTTCTCAACAAAGTCGAATGAAGTGATAACAATATAAAATTTCAAATACCATTAACGGGAAGCTTGTTTTAGTCCATATATGGATTTCTATAACTTTCATACCAAGTGCTCATCATGGTATATATATTGATCCATAATGTTCTCAATAAAGTTGAATGAAGAGATAACAATACGAAATTTCAAATACCATTGACGGGAAGCTTGTTTTAGTCCATATATGGATTTCTATAACTTGCATACCAAGTGCTCATCATTACTAGAGGAGAATCCTTCAGGTTGTTTCATATAAACCTCTTTCTCTAGATCACCATTGAGAAATGCAGTTTTCACATCCATTTGTTGCAACTCTAAGTCAAAGTGTGCTACTAATGTCAATATTATGCGCAAGGAATCCTTTTTAGACACAGGAGAAAATGTCTTTATGTAATCAATTCTTTCCTTTTGAGTGAATCCTTTAGCAACGAGTCTAGCTTTATATCTTTCCGTGTTGCCTGATGAGTCCTTTTTTGTCTTGAAAACTCATTTACATCCAATGGTTTTAACACCACTAGGCAAATACACAAGATCCCAGACCTCGTTACTTTTCATGGAATTCATCTCTTCTTTCATGGCATTGTACCACAATTCAGACTCTTTAGAATTCATGGCTTGTGAAAAAGACTCGGGATCATTTTCAACTTCAATATCATATTCTTGCAAATATACAACAAAGTCACTAGGAATTGCTGATTTTCTTTCTCAAGTAGATCTTCTCAATATTGCACCAACATTTTACTGTGGATTATGTAGTTCAACTGGTTGTTCAATAATTTCAAGCAGCTTGTTGAATCTCATTGATTGGTTGCTCAATACCCAATCAAACTTGAGGGGTATTATGTACAACAATCAATTTTTGACTTGAAGTGGCAGGTTGATCTCTTAGAGAAATTGTATTCTGAAATTAATCACTCCTACTAATTAAGTCATTTTCAAGAAATTTTGCATTTCTTGATTCCACAATCCTAGTACTGTTAGATGGACAGCAGAATCTATATCCTTCAAACCTTTCGGCATATCCAATGAAATATCCACTAATGGTCCTAGGATCCAGCTTCTTTTCTTGTGGGTTATAAATTCTAATTTTAGACGGGCATCCCCATTCACATATATGTGTCAAAACTAGGTTTCCAACCGTTGAATAACTCAAAAGGAATGTTTGTAACAACCTTGGTTGGAACTCAATTTATTATTTACTTTGTTGTCTTACGTTGTTGTCTTAGGAGATTCAATCTGCAAGGACTTAGGTAGCTTAGATCTACTTAACATACTACGCACCATGTCCAATAATGTTCGGTTTCTTCTTTCTTGTACACCATTCTGATCCGGAGAACCATGCATAATATATTGGACAACAATCCCATTTTGTTGAAGAAACTTCACAAACGGACTTTGTGCTTGTGCATCTGCTGTATATCTACCATAATACTCCACCTCTATCAGTTCTCACAATCTTAATTTGTTTTTCGCATTGTTTGTCTACTTCAGCCTTGAAAACTTTAAGGTCTTTTAAAGCTTCGCTCTTATTATGAAGCATGTAGAGATACATATATCGTGAGTAATTATCTGTAAAGGTGATAAAGTATTTCTAACCATATGTGTCCATGTCTGGACAACATATATCCGAGTGTATGATTTCTAATACGGTTGAACTCCTCTTGGCACCTTTTTTTACCTTGTTGGTCTGTTTGCCTTTAATGCAGTCACAAGTATCAAAATCAGTTAAATTTAAAGTACTTAGTACTCCATCATATACTAATCTCTTAATTCTATTGATGGAGATATGTCTTAATCTCCGATGTCATAAGATAGAGGAATCTCTATTTATAACACATCTTTTAGTGACAGTCTGTACATGCATAACAGTATGAGTGGAATCATTTTGTAAATTAAGAGATAAAATACCATCAGACAATGTACCATATCCACTAAGTTTAGATTTATAAAATAGTTTGGAATATTAGAAAGAAGGAATATCCCAAAAGTACAAGTCTTGATATTGAAATTACATTCCTAGAAAAATTAGGAACATAAAAAGTTTTTTCTAATTTCAAAATAAAACCACTACCAAGAACTAAATTGCATGTCTCAATAGCTTCCACATGTGACTACATTTTTTTTGCAGAATAGGTGATTCGCTCAGTTCTCACTGGCTTCTGCAGGTTTCTTAAATCCAGTAAAAAATTCGTACTATGGATTGTAGAAGCAGAATCAATCCACCATGTGCTATGATTAACATCAATCATATTAGATTCATAACAAACAAGAGAGATAGAAGTACCTTTCTTAACAAGCCATTGTTAAAACTTGAAGCAATATTACCTTATGTGCCCCTTCTTTCTACAGAAGCGACACTTGGGTTCCTTTTTTTATGTCAGTTTTAAGTGGTGTCTTTTCTTTAGAGATCTTGTTGGCTTGATTGGTCTTCTTTCCTTGAGTAGTCCCTTCTGTTTCCATCAGTAGTCGACCTTCCTCTTGAACACACATGGCCATGAGTTCATTAATAGACCATTTATCTTTATGTGTGTTATAAGAGATCTTAAAGGGATCATACTGTGCAGGTAGAATATTCAGGATATAGTGCACAATAAAAGTTTCAGACATTTCGACTTCAAGAATCTTTAGTTGAGCCGCTAAGTCTCGCATTTTCATAATGTGCTCACGCACATTTCTCACACTAGTAAGCCTCATTGATGAGAAATTTCATAATTAAGGTGTTAGCAAGTGCCTTATATGAAGTCTCAAATTGTTCATCAATAGTCTTCAGTAATGCCTTGACATTGTTATGTTGTTCGACAAAACAACGAATACCAGCAGAGATTTTGGTCTTAACGAACATAACACTCAAACGGCTAGAGTCTTCCCATTGTTCATGAAGAAAAATCTCATTTTGATTGTTGATTTCATTAGTAGGTGGCTCGTCTTTCTTGGTAGCATATAATCAATATGAATACACCCTAAGTGAAGGAGAATTTTCTCCTTCCAAATCTTATAGTTCTCAACATTCAGTTTGGAAATATCACAAATATCAAAGAAATTTGCATGTTGCACAAAAAATACACATACATACTTAACATAAATTTGAGGCAAGTAATATAAAGTTGAATCTATTAACATAAGAATTGCCTATGGGCTAAATTTTTAATTCAATTACATTCATATTTATGGTAAAATTATCAATTTAATAGCAAGATATTCTATCTTTATGACAAAACAATTAAATTCTCATTCATAATTCATGTGGGTAATTATAAAAAGTATTTAATATTTCATCTTTAAGAAATTATGCAACTTAATAATAAAGAAATTAATTTATCATATCATGCATAATTAATTACAATTCTAATGTCTAAAAATTTCTTTATGTGATCCTTAACTTTAAAATTTTATTCAATTAAAGATGTTGTGGCTACACTTTAATCAAATAAATTCTAGATCACTTAGACATTTATTTCTTAAAGTGATCCAAAATATAATATATAATATCATTTCATTAAGATTGTTGTGGCTAAATCTCAATCAAATAAAATTATATGAATCACTAAATATGAATTTAAAATCATATACAAGATTTATTGTTGAACATTATGCAACAAAACAACAATCTCTTTGCTCTTTATTATTAGGGATAATGCCCAAGTACCCCCTCAACATATGCCTGAAATCTCAGAGACACACTTATACTATACTAAGGTCCTATTACCCCCCCCCCCCCTGAACTTATTTTATTAATAATTTTTTACCCCTTTTCGACCTACGTGGCACTATCTTATGGCCCAGCGATGGTTGACTTTTAAAAAAAAATTAGTGCCACGTAGGCTAAAAAGGGGTAGAAAATTACTTATAAAATAAGTTTAGGGGGTAATAGAACCTTAGTATAGTATAAGTGTGTCTCTGGATTTCAGAGATAGGATGAGGGGGTACTTGTGCATTTTCCCTTATTATTATAAAACTTTTTAAAAATTTCAAAACAAGATCTGAATTTTTAAGAACCATTCTAAGCGATTTTAGAGAATTTCGACAATTATCAAAGTAAAAAAAATTCAACGGCTTTGATACCAAACATAAGACATTACAGAGCAATGACGCAGCGAAAATATAGTGTGATTGACATACCTCCAGCCATTGTTAGTGATATAGCCTGAGTGCTTAGACACCTTTGAACCAAATGACATATTTATAATTGTTCTTCCATCAAGAACGGTTAAGAGGCTATGGAAAATTACCAACCACTAGAGTAGTAGGATTGTGGATCCATGTAGTGGGATAATGGATAGTTAATTATTATCCAATTGGTGTGATAATGGGTAATTAACGACTTTACCATTAGTGAGATAATGGATAGCTACCTTCTCATTATTGGGATAATGAGTAGTTAACTACCTTTCCATTAGTGGGATAATGGGTCCATGAAGTGTAATAATGGACTCATGTAATATAGACCATATCAACATTAACAAAAATGCTAACATTGGGTTAATAATATTAGTTCTTTTAAAGAATAACAACAACCCCAATAACATATATACCAAGAAAGTAGAAAGAATAAGAGAAAATGAAAGGGGAAATTAGAAAATTACTTTCATAACTAAATCCCACAGAGAGGATGGCACATAGCATAGCAGTTTTGTTGCTATAAATGAAGGTGATATAAACATCTTCACTTAAATACTCATCTCCTATCATTTGGGAGGCTATACAGTAGACTTACAACATCACTTAGTGCATATATTGTACAATTACACATGCTAATTATGTTCACTAGTTAACTACAAGCTAGATAAAAAGCAAGCAAGCAAGCTATCTAGTGGATAATTAAAAAGCCACAGCAGCAGTTGATGATTTTCTCTTAGATGAGAAATATTCAACACCTTGATACATCTGGACAGCTTCATAACTGTTAATATTATAAACTTTTGCTTCACTTGGATGCAACTTAACAACATGAGATTGTTGGGGATAGTATTTATAAGGAGCTGGATTATTTGGCCTTTGTGGAGGTGAAGGTCTTTCCTTTCTTTTGCCCCAAAATTCATCAATAAGATCAAACCCTTCTTGCCCTATCTTGGCTAGCAACTGCTCTTTCCTATGTGCCATTTCTTTGGTGTATATAAGTGGAGAAAGTTGGTGGTAATATTTAGGTTAGTAGAGAGAAAGAGAAGTAGGTTGTGTTTGTTTAGATAATTACATGGCTAGAGACCCTTTATATAGGCACAAGGTCCACAATCATGATAAGGTAGAATTGGTATATTGTATCTAAGGGTGTCTTTGGAATTCCAAATTCTTCGGTAATGATTGAGTAAAATATTTTGGAGAATATTTTCTTTTCTATAAAAATAAGCTACTTAAAAATTAAAATAATTTAGCTTTATTTGATGAAAAATGAGAAAATAAGGATAATTCATAATAATTCTCTTTTCCACTCTAATACTACCTCAACCCCTACACTTTACCACTCCAATTTCAATTTTATAATATTTGCTAGAATTATATATAAGTATCTTTGAAATAATTATGTATTTGTATGTTTGTATTAGAATAGCACGTGTGCATTATATGTTTAATCTGAATTCTGATAATACTAAATATTTCGTATCGAAAGTACCTATTGAATTCAAAAAAATAAGTTAAAAAATATATTATAGTATTTACTTTTTGAAAAAAAAATGTTAACTATTAAAAAACCATTTCATATCATATGTGCCCTAAATTGATTGGCTTTCTTTTCCCCCAAGTTGTGGTGATTCCTTTACGATATGCATTGTGGAAGTTCATTTTATGTCGGTTTTTAAGAATAAAATTAAAAGGAAAAAATGCAATGGACAGGTGGCTGATTCTTGTACGTGGTGGTAGTTAAGTAAATACATTTGGAAACATATAAAGTGGTCATTAGATTTATATTCTTTTGGTATATATGACTCTTCACATTTAAGCAAAAGCTCCCAAATGGACTCTTGACTATTTATTCTTATCTTGCATTGTGAATATCAGTTGTGAATTTTAAAGTGAATTACATTGTTTTAATATATCTAACCACACAATTTGCTTTAGGAATGTGAAATAAGCATATAGCTTAGACTTTTAATATGGGCTAGCTCATCCCATTCGGACTAATTCATACAGATTTTGATATTTTACGGGCTAGTTCATATTTTGTGTGGGCCAGAAAATAGTCGGCCCAACCCACAAGTACGTGGGCTATAAGCTTTCCTGGCCTGCCTACATTTTAAATTTTTTTATTTTTTTATAATTATTAAATTAAATTATAAATTATGATTTAATAATATTATTATAAATATCGACAAAACAATATTATATTATGTTAGGCCTTATTTGTTTGCACTTAATGGGGTTTAAATCTTAATCATTCAGATTAGCCTCATTAAGTGTGTTTGTTTTTAAGAACTGAATTTTAATTATTCAAATTCATTTCATTAAGTTCGTTTGTTTTATTTTCTTATAAGCCTCTTAGTAGGTCTGAATATATCTGAAAGAAACAAATCTGTAATACACCCTTAATCATACTAAAAAAATAAGACTCCTATCTTAATTTAACTAAATCATAACAACTCATAAAAGTTATTTTCTTATTTAATTAATATTTAATTACATGCTTGCCATAATAATTTCCTTTATTCATATTAACTTAATATACCTTTTTTAATTTCAAAAATTAATCAATATATTTTAATTGATAAGCACTCCCATGATATAATATTTAGCACAGCTTCAAAAAATAAGAAAGTATTAGTTATTTGATCGATAACTATAATTAATTTCTAAAATAAAATAAAATAAAATAATTTCCTAAACTATATATTTACTACTCTATATAAACTATTTTAAATTACATTATATTAGATTCTCAAAGTATTTGAGTGCAAAAAATAATCATATAAATGATGTAACTTGATGTTGACTTCTTAAAAGATAAATCATATTACCTTGTTACGGTAAAAAAAAGTTCAAAATATTATTTTACATGAAAAAAATTATTTTACCAAAAAGGTTTTGATAATATTTTATTGATATAACGTTTAATTTCATAGGTGTATTCATATATTGAAAACAAATTGTCCTAAATAATTTAGTGTTCAGATTCAGAGACAATATTTTAATATTCAGATGTTTATTCAGATTTATACATCTAGATCTTAGTGCACATTTTAATATTTAAATGTGTATTCAAATTCAAATTCAGACGGCTTAGTCTTAATAGAAACAAATGAGACCTTAATATCACTACTTGTTAATCAAATTCACAAATAAAATTATATTTATAATATTTAGGAAAAATGCACAAGTAACCCCTAGACTATGACCGATATCCCAAAGACACACCTTACTAAGGTCGTATTACCCCCCCTAAACTTATTTTTTTTATAATTTTGTGTACCTCTTTGGCTTACGTAGCATCCAAATATCTCCGACGCGCCTCAATTGTGTGGAGTCTCATAGAGTGTCACATATGACAAAAAGTATATAAAATTACAAAAAAAAAGTTTAGGGGGTAATAGGACCTTGGTTTAGTTAAGGTGTGTCTCTGTGATTTTGGTCATAGTCTAGGGGGTACTTGTGAATTTTCCTTGATATTTATTAATTTTTTTCAACTAAAAGTATAAATGTCTAAATGAAATATTAACCTAATTGTTTTGATTTTGGACTCTCTTTATTTTTAAATTTTAATATTATATATTTTAATTAATTTTTATTGGCCCAGTGGACTTGATCTTTTTCCTATTAAAATTTTTTCAGATTCTGGTACGTGTTTTACAAACTTTAGATTTGTAAATTAATTTCAGTTCTTCTATTCTTTTGTTCTTCACTGGTTCATTAAACTTGGTAACTTCGTGTTTCTGTAAAGTTTGTTGGAATCAGTAAGATTCTTTAGACACATATTTACAACAATTCTTCTTAAGAAAAATATTTCGTATATTGTTTTTTAAAATCTGTTTCTGATTCTAGTTTCGCTACTGGTTTTAATTTTGTAGTTGTGAAAATGTTCTTAAACTTTGTTTTCTTACAAAGATGTTCAAAGTTTTGTTCTAAGTATGTTTGGAATACAAGATGAACAACAGTTAGTAGATAAAGATATCTTAATTTGCTTGTACATGTATCTAGAATAATTTCTAGAAGTATCCCTATACAAGTATAAATAGGATTGACATTAGGCATTTGTAATGAATCCAAAACAATCGATGAACTCAAATCAAATAATCTTCTTTTATACCAAAGTTCTCTTATTCAAAACATTAATTCTCCTTTCTAGCTTCCTCTTCTTTAGTTGAATATCTCGATCTTAGTTGATGATTTTGAGCGAGCAGAAGATTTTTCGATTATATTTTTCTTCTACTATTCTCTACATGGTATCAGATTCATAGTCACACATTGGTTTCTGGATTTATTTCAAGATCAGGTTGGTGGTAGATTCAACTAATTTGTGTAGATGGATTTTAGCGGTCATGTTAATAGACTGAGGATTGAGTTATTGAATCAGTCCAATTACAAGGTATGAAGGACATTAATGAAATCATATCTTGTGGGAGAGAATTTGTGAAATGTTGTTGATGGGAGTAGCACAAGACCACCTGCTGACCAATCGAAAGAAACACTGCACACAAGAAATGAAAGCAGATTAATGCATAGGTGAAGTTCATTTTAAAGAGGACAATCCGCTACGGTTTATTCAATCATATTATAAACTGTAAATTTATTCATGAAATATAGAGAACTCTCGATCGTTTATTTAACCAGAAGAATGAAGCTCGATTACAGAATATTGGAGAATGAATTTGGTTACACAACTCAAGGTTCCCCGAATATTTTTTAAAGATTAAGAACTTATGTTTTGATATATGATTGAATCAGGAAGAGGTTATATCTGAAGTACGAATGAGAAGAATTATGATTCGTGATTTGAAAAATGAATATTTTTCATTTGTGACGTCAATTCAAGGACGGATTCAACTATTATTCCCAGAGGAATTTGAGAATCGTCACAGAAGCTACTCGCTAAACACTTAGTTGGTGCATTTATCAAAGAAGGGAAAGAAAATGTTGTTGTAGCCGACAAAAGGAACTTTAAAGGAAAAACAAGATATATATGAAATATCGTTCCTCTGATGATTCAAGATTTCCTGGAAATGGTGAGAGACTATTTATAATACTAAGACTTTGAAATGTTATCGTTGTGATAAAGTAAGACATGTGAAAAGATATTACCGAGTGAAGGAGAGTAATATTGCTAAAAAAAATTGTTGAAGACGAAGAGTGAGGAAAGTGTTTAGTAGTTGAGGCTCGAGCTAGATGAAATAGTTTCCATCAACCTTGAAAGAGATTGGATTGAGGTTTCAAAATATAATGCAGTAAATCACGTGAAAAAACAAGACATTGATATCATAATATGAATCAAGAGACTTTTGAAGATGTTCACACTAGTAATATGACAACTACTTTTGAAGAAATCAAGAAAATCAAGAAGTCTCTAATCAATCATCAGTCATGACGAGGTTACTCGTTGGCCTAGATCAAACATTGGAAACAAATAGAGAAAAAATTGATCAAATAGACAGGAATGTTGACCTTGAAAGCCAATTTTTTTGGCGGAGCAATAGAAGATATAACCTTTGAAAGCTCTAAAGGAGAGTTAGAAAGAAAATCTGGTTATTGATCATATTATGGTGTTGATGCTTTAAAGGAAATTGACCATAAAATCGTCAAATAAGGAGACTTATATGGATGAAAGCTCCTTTTATTGTAAAGTTGCATGTTCCACAATCTTGAACCTTGGAGCTCCAAACTTGTCTATCACAAATATTTATCAAGATAGTAGAATTGTCGAGGAGTTAAGAGAAAAGGCGAGTTTGAGAACTCAACAAGGAAATAATCTACATGGATGAATTGACAATGAAGAACCCTTGTCATTTGAAGAAGTAATAGGAGTTTGGAAGAAATTGTCGCGATTTTCACCAGGATATGATTCAAAGCTGTGTTTGAGCTCTTTCACGATACGTGTTAGATAGTTTTCAAAAAAACCACTTTAAGGGAAAAGTGTGAAAAATTAAGTTTTTTGAAGGTATAAAATATTCTTAAATAGTTAGTAGAACTTTCTAGAATTTTGTAGAGTATATATCTTTGATATTTATACTTAAGAAAAATCTAGATATTCAAGATAATTAGATATTAATAGTAAAGTAAAAATAAAGTATAGAAATATCTAGATTCTTGGTACATAGTTAGAAGATAAGGATATTTGATTATTTCTTGTAGATGTATTTTAATTTCTAGAAGCATTCCTATACAAGTATAAGTAGAGGCGATATTGGGCATTTTAATGAACCCAAAACAACCTACGAACAACTCAAATGAAATAGTATAGCTTTCTCTTCTTTAGTTAAATTTTTCAATCTTAATTAATAATTTTAGATTAATAAAAAATTTCTCAATTATATGTTTCTTCTGCTATTTTCTACCATTGCACTTTACATTATTGGCTTATTGCAAAACGTAAAAGTAGAGAACAAACATAAAAAGTACTTATAAATTTTTCTTCTAAAATCATATGAAAATTAAAATACATGTTAGCTAGGCCATATATATGTTAATTAAGTAATAAAAGTTTATGATGGTAAAATGACACATGCCATGCATTTTCGTGTTGTTACTTTTTTGTATATAAATGAGAATTAGTAGGTAAGTGGTTCCTATTAAATGTACTTAATTTTTTTATCTTAGTGTAACGACCTGTTTAGTCGTTTTGAGCAGCAGACTTCAATTCTGGAAAAACTGGCAGAAACGACGGACCCCACGACGGACCGTCATGGGCACGACGGACCGTCGCAGGGTCTCGTTTCAAAACACTTAGAAAATCTGAGAATTTGGTACTGAAATCGACTCTCTGAACTTCGTAACGGAATGGCAGGACGGACCGTCACAGGTGTGACGGACCGTCACAGACTCTTCAGAGAAATTGAGTCTCTGAAGTCTGTGACGGAGCAGCAGGACGGACCGTCGCAGCGCCGACGGCGTCCACAGCGCGACGTCACAGCGACGGTCGTCGCAGTCGCAATCCCAGTCTGGGTAGGATTTCTTTATACGTTTTAAGGGACGTTTTTGACTATTCCTGCCTTAATTATAAAGTTAGAGGGTTAATGTTAATAAGTCTAACTACTTGGGGGTTAAAAGAGGTAACCTTAAGTTAATTAGTGGGTTATTATTGTCATCTTGTATTCTTAATTATATACTAATTAGGGTAAAAGAAAGAGGGTTTGAATAAAGAAAATAGAAAGAACAAGAGAAAGAGAGAGAAAGTCGAACGAGAAAGAGGAGAAACGAAGAGAAACAAAGCTTGGGAAATTGCTTGCTTGATCACTAATCTTCGGTGGAGGTAGGTTATGGTTATTTTTATGCTATTCTTAGTAAACTCTTAATAGCGAATGATATGTATTGGTAGTATTGTAAACCCTTCTATATGCTTAATTGTATGCTTGCATGAATGTGATTATGTAATTGTGATATAATAAGCATGATGAAGCTATTGAATCCTAAATCTTGAAAAGAAACCCTAATCTACTTTGTTAATGATGATGCCTTGGTATAAAAGAAGGCTTGATGAACGAAAGTAGTGAGATTAGGGGATCGGGTGCCACGTTCCGGTACCAGGATAGAATATGAGGATCGAAGTGCCACGTTCCGACACCAGGATAGTATATGGATCGGGTGCCACGTTCCGGTACCAGGATAGTATATGGATCGGGTGCCACGTTCCGACACCAGGATAGAATATGAGGATCGGAGTGTCACGTTCTGACACCAGGATAGTATATGGATCGGGTGCCACGTTCCGGTACCAGGATAGAATATGGATCGGGTGTCACGTTCCGACACCAGGATAGAATGAGGATCGGAGTGTCACGTTCCGACACCAGGATAGTATATGAGGAGCGGAGTGTCACGTACCGACACGAGGGGAATAAAGATAATGAATCTTGAAAGATGATAATATATTCAAATCTAATGAACCTAATTCCCAAATGAGTATGATGAGGAGGCGTGAGTCCTCATCGATGTGCTTGGTGTTGTAACCAAGGGTTATGGTAACTGTAAATGTTGCATGCTAAGGATATTAGTTGATTTTATGATATTGCTTAATATATACTATTTTCTATTTTGAGTTGGCCGATGATATCTACTCAAGACTGCGTGTTTTGTATCGACCCTACTTTATTTGTTTTCTTCTTTGTTATTTGTGGAGTGCGACAAGCGTGCCATCGTCTTCAACTCAACCGCAACTCTAGCCGCCTTCATTACTCGGATTTGAGGGGTGAGCTAAAGCTTCTAGCTTGGACTGGATCTTCTTCTTCATGTCTTGATGCCTTGAACTTCCGGCATGGACTAGCTTTTATTTGTTTTAGCTTCTTAGAATACTCTTAGTTTAGTAATTTTATCATAGATGTTCTTGTGATGATGACTTCCAGATTTTGGGGATAATAATAGTTATTGATTTTATTAATGAGTTTAAGTCTTCCGCATTACTTTCTGTTGATATTATATTAAAATATTAAGGTTTAGGATGGTTGGTTCGCTCACATAGGAGGGTAAATGTGGGTGCCAGTCGCGGCTCGGTTTTGGGTCGTGACAAACTTGGTATCAGAGCATTAGGTTCGTTGGTCTCATCACACAAGAACGAGTCTAGTAGAGTCTTAAGAAACAGTAGGGGGACGCTTTTACTTTTCTTTGAGAGGCTATAAGACTTTAGGAAAATTTCATTCTTTCATTCTTTCTTTCGTGCTATTACTTGGGTTCAATTGGTATCTAGGTGATACAAATTGGTATCTGACCATCTTCACTCTATTTCGCAGATGGTTAGAACTAGAGCAACAACCGCGCCAGCACCAGCACCGGCAGGACAGGGTGCGTCTGAACCAGCCACTGGGTTGTAGCTAGAGGAGGAATAGCGGCAAGAGGCCGTGGGAGAGGTCGTGGGAGGACGTCCTCTAGAGGGAGAGGACGAGTACCTAGCCCATCTGATGCTAGGGCGGTGACTCCTCCACCGACTGAAGAAGTAGTATGACAGGGTGAGGAAGGGGAAACTGAACAAGTACAGAATGAGGGATTTCCTCCCCAACCTACCCAGACATGATCAATCAGGTTCTTGCTTATCTTAGTGGGTTATCTGATCAAGGTCAAGCACCTCCAGTGTTTTCTGCACCAGCACCTCAGGGTCCGGAGGTACAACATGCGGCTACTGCGGCTTCTCGTATGGATGCCTCATTGGACATAGGCACGTTTCCACGTCTGACTACTGGGCCTATAATGACAAATGATCAGCATGAACTTTTCAGTTGTTCTTGAAATTGAAACCTCCAGTCTTCAAGGGTGCTGAATCGGAGGATGCTTACGATTTTCTGGTTGACTGTCATGAGCTACTACACAAGATGGGTATAGTAGAACGATTTGGTGTTGAGTTCGTGAGTTATCAGTTTCAAGGGAACGCGAAAATGTGGTGGCGGTCACATGTTGAGTGTCAACCAACAGAGGCACCACCTATGACTTGGGCCTCATTCTCTAGCTTGTTTATGGAGAAGTATATCCCCCGGACTTTGAGGGATAGGAAAAGGGATGAGTTCTTGAGCCTAGAGCAAGGTAGGATGTCGGTTAATGCATATGAGGCTAGGTTTCGCGCACTATCCAGGTATGCCACTCAACTTTGTTTCAGTCCACAAGAGCGGATTCGCCGGTTTGTGAAGGGGTTGAGGTCAGAGTTGCGGATTTCGGCCTACGGTAGCGGCTACGGCAAAATCCTTCCAAGAAGTGGTAGACTTCGTGATAGAGGTGGAAGGAGTGAAGCAGATGACTTCACATCGACATCGACATCAAAAAGGTTTCGAAAGGGAGGTGAGTTTAATGGTTCTTACCTAGAGGACGGGGTTCGGAGGTTACTCGGTCCGACCGATTCGATCTTCCTCTACAGATTTGTAGTTGGGAGTCCACCTCGGACCGGTCAACACTTCTCCGAGAGACATGCATGAACCCGCAGAGTGCTATGGATGTGGGGAGATTGGACATATTAAGAGATATTGTCCAAAACAGAGTTACCGACCCCCAATAGCTAGAGGTAGAGGTGGTTATGGAAAAGGCCGTCATTCTGGAGGACGCGGTGGTCGAGGTAATGGTGGTCACCAAAACGGCCGGGGTGATGGGCAAACTGGAGCCACTACATCACAACATGGTAGGGGCAACGGACAGACAAGTAATGGGGCCCATTGCTACGCTTTTCCTGGGAGATCTGAAGCGGAGACATCAGATGCTGTCATCACAGGTAATCTTTTGATTTGTGATTGCATGGCTTCTGTATTGTTTGATCCTGGATCCACATTTTCTTATGTATCTTCCTCATTTGCTAATGGTCTAAATTTACATTGTGAATTACTTGACATGCCTATTCGTGTTTCTACTCCGGTGGGTGAGTCTGTGGTAGTTGAAAAGGTATATAGGTCTTGTTTGGTGAACTTTGTGGGGAGCAACACTTATGTAGATTTGGTTATCTTAGAAATGGTTGATTTTGATGTAATTCTGGGTATGACTTGGCTTTCTCCGCAATTTACGATCTTGGATTGTAATGCTAAAACGGTGACGTTAGCCAAGCCTGGGACAGATCCGTTAGTGTAGGAGGGTGACTACACTTCCAATCCGGTGCGTATCATCTCCTTTCTTCGTGCTAAGAAAATGGTTAGTAAAGGGTGTTTAGCTTTCTTGGCACATCTCAAGGATGACACTACCCAAGTACCTTCGATTGAGTCGGTTTGATTGGTCCGTGAGTTTTGGATGTGTTCCTGCAGATCTTCCTGGTATGCCACGGATAGGGATATTGACCGTATTGATCTTGAACCGGCATTTTCGCCCATCTCTATACCCCCTTATAGAATGGCTCCCGCGGAGTTAAGAGAGTTAAAAGCCCAACTTCAAGAATTGTTGAGCAAAGGCTTCATTAGACCAAGTGCATCTCCTTGGGGTGCTCTGGTTTTGTTTGTGAAGAAGAAGGATGGGAGTTTCCGGATGTGCATAGACTACCGGCAGTTGAACAAGGTAACTATTAAGAACAAGTATCCTCTTCCTCGCATTGATGATTTGTTCGATCAATTACAAGGTGCTTGTGTCTTCTCTAAGATTGACTTGAGATCCGGTTATCATCAATTGAAAATACGGGCAACGGATGTGCCAAAGGCGCCGAACGAGGTATGGGCATTACGAATTTGTAGTGATGTTTTTTGGTCTTACGAATGCCCCTGCTGCGTTCATGAGCTTGATGAACGGGATTTTTAAGCCATATTTGGACCTCTTCGTGATCGTATTTATTGATGATATACTAATATACTCTAAAAGTAAGAAGGAACATGAGGAGCATTTGAGAATGGTATTGGAAATATTGAGGGAGAAAAAGCTTTATGTCAAGTTCTCTAAGTGTCCTTCTTGGGGCACGTGGTTTCTAAGGATGGAGTGATGGTGGATCCTTCTAAGATTGAGACAGTGAAGAATTGGGTAAGACCTACTAATGTGTCAGAAATAAGGAGTTTTGT
Source organism: Solanum arcanum (assembly GCA_027789145.1). Classification (NCBI taxonomy): domain Eukaryota; kingdom Viridiplantae; phylum Streptophyta; class Magnoliopsida; order Solanales; family Solanaceae; genus Solanum; species Solanum arcanum. The sequence goes on from CM050933.1 coordinate 81,673,098, forward strand.
TGGGTTAGCTAGCTACTACCGCCAATTTGTCAAGGGATTCTCTTCTATTGCTTCCCAATTGACGAACTTGACTAAGCAGAATGTTCCATTTGTATGGTCAGATGAGTGTGAGGAAAGCTTTCAGAAGCTCAAGACTCTGTTGACTACTGCACCAATTCTCACCTTGCCAGTGGAAGGTAAGAATTTCATTGTCTATTGTGATGCATCCTATTCGGGTTTGGGTGCAATGCTAATGCAAGAGAAGAATGTGATTGCTTATGCTTCAAGACAATTAAAAGTGCATGAACGTAACTATCCAACTCATGATTTGGAATTGGCCGCGGTAGTGTTTGCATTAAAGCAATGGAGACACTATCTATATGGGGTTAAGTGTGAGGTCTACACGGATCATCGTAGCCTTCAGTATGTCTTTACTCAGAAAGATTTGAACTTGAGACAGAGGAGATGGATGGAACTACTGAAGGACTACGACATCACTATTTTGTATCATCCGGGGAAGGCGAATGTTGTAGCGGATGCTTTAAGTAGAAAGGCGGAAAGCATGGGAAGTCTAGCTTGCAAGCTTCTAGACGCCCATTGGCTAGAGAAGTTCAGATTCTGGCTAACGACCTTATGAGATTAGAAGTAAATGAGAAGGGGGGATTTTTAGCTTGTGTGGAGGCAAGATCTTCCTTCCTTGACAAGATTAAGGGAAAGCAGTTTAATGATGAAAAATTGATCCGGGTCCGAGATAAAGTGTTGCAAGGAGAGGCTAAAGAAGCGACAATCGATGAGGAAGGTGTTTTGAGGATTAAGGGAAGGGTATGTGTACCCCGCGTCGATGATTTGATCAACACTATTCTGACAGAGGCTCATAGTTCAAGGTATTCGATACATCCGGGTGCAACCAAGATGTATCGTGACCTAAAGCAACACTTTTGGTGGAGTAGAATGAAACGTGATATTGTTGAGTTTATTGCCAAATGTCCAAACTGTCAGCAAGTAAAGTATGAACACCAGAGGCCCGGAGGAACACTTCAGCAAATGCCCATTCCTGAATGGAAGTGGGAGAGAATTGCAATGGATTTTGTGGTTGGTCTTCCAAAGACAATGAGTAAGTATGACTCTATTTGGGTAATTGTTGATAGGTTAACTAAGTTTGCTCACTTCATTCCGGTCAAGGTGACTTACAATGCAGAGAAATTAGCCAAACTTTACATCTCGGAAGTGGTGCGATTGCATGGGGTTCCACTCTCCATTATATCAGATAGAGGTACGCAGTTTACTTCTAAGTTTTGGAAAACATTGCATGCGGAATTGGGTACTAGGTTGGACCTTAGTACTGCGTTCCATCCTCAGACCGATGGTCAGTCTGAGCGAACGATTCAAGTGTTGGAGGATATGCTTCGTGCATGTGTGATAGAGTTTGGTGGCCATTGGGATAGCTTCTTACCCTTAGCAGAATTCTCCTACAATAATAGCTATCACTCAAGCATTGATATGGCTCCATTTGAAGCATTGTATGGTAGGAGATGTAGGTCCCCCATTGGTTGGTTTGATGCATTTGAGGTTAGACCTTGGGGTACGGACCTTTTGAGGGATTCTTTAGAGAAAGTGAAATCTATTCAAGAAAAGCTTTTGGCGGCGCAAAGCCGGCAAAAAGAATATGCAGATCGAAAGGTTAGAGACTTAGAGTTCATGGAGGGTGAACAAGTCTTGTTGAAGGTTTAAGCCCGTGAAAGGGGTGATGCGGTTTGGTAAGCGAGGTAAACTAAGCCCAAGGTATATTGGTCCCTTTGAAGTACTTAAGCGAGTAGGGGAGGTGGCTTATGAGTTAGCCTTGCCTCCAGGGCTGTCCGGAGTGCATCCGGTATTCCATGTGTCTATGTTGAAAAGATACCATGGGGATGGAAACTACATTATCCGTTGGGATTCAGTTTTACTTGATGAGAATTTTTCTTATGAGGAGGAACCTGTTGCCATCCTAGATAGAGAAATTCGCAAGTTGAGATCAAGGGAGATTGCATCCATCAAAGTTCAATGGAAGAATCGACCCGTTGAAGAAGCCACTTGGGAGAAGGAGGCAGATATGCGAGAAAGATACCCACACGTTTCTGATTCAGGTACTCCTTTTTCGCCACTTGTTTTCCTTCTTGTGATCGTTCGGGACGAACGATGGGTAAATTGGTATCTATTGTAACGACTGTTTAGTCGTTTTGAGCGTGAACTTCAATGCGGAAAAAGCGGCAGAAGCAGCGGACCACGACGGACCGTCATGGGCACGACGGACCGTCGCAGGTCTCATTTCAAAACACTTAGAAAATCGAGAATTTGCATCGAAATCGACTCTACGAACTTCGTAACGGAATGGCGGGACGGACCGTCACAGTGTGTGGACCGTCACGCACTCTTCAGAGAAATTGAGTCTCTGGTCCGCGACGGAGCAAAGAGACGGACCGTCGCAGCGCCGACGGTCGCCGCAGTCGCGCAATCCCAGTCTGGGTCGGATTTCTTTATACGTTTTAAGGGACGTTTTTGACTATTCCTGCCTTAATTACAAAGTTAGAGGGTTAATGTTAATAAGTCTAATTACTTGGGGGTTAAAAGAGGTAACCTTAAGTTAATTAGTGGGTTATTATTGTCATCTTGTATTCTTAATTATATACTAATTAGGGTAAAAGAAAGAGGGTTTGAATAAAGAAAATAGAAAGAACAAGAGAAAGAGAGAGAAAGTCGAACGAGAAAGAGGAGAAACGAAGAGAAACAAAGCTTGGGAAATTGCTTGCTTGATCACTAATCTTCGGTGGAGGTAGGTTATGGTTATTTTTATGCTATTCGTAGTAAACTCTTAATAGCGAATGATATGTATTGGTAGTATTGTAAACCCTTCTATATGCTTAATTGTATGCTTGCATGAATGTGATTATGTAATTGTGATATAATAAGCATGATGAAGCTATTGAATCCTAAATCTTGAAAAGAAACCCTAATTTACTTTGTTAATGATGATGCCTTGGTATAAAAGAAGGCTTGATGAACGAAAGTAGTGAGATTAGGGGATCGGGTGCCACGTTCCGGTACCAGGATAGAATATGAGGATCGGAGTGTCACGTTCCGACACCAGGATAGTATATGGATCGGGTGCCACGTTCCGGTACCAGGATAGTATATGGATCGGGTGCCACGTTCCGACACCAGGATAAAATATGAGGATCGGAGTGTCACGTTCCGACACCAGGATAGTATATGGATCGGGTGCCACGTTCCGGTACCAGGATAGAATATGGATCGGGTGTCACGTTCCGACACCAGGATAGAATGAGGATCGGAGTGTCACGTTCCGACACCAGGATAGTATATGAGGAGCGGAGTGTCACGTACCGACACGAGGGGAATAAAGATAATGAATCTTGAAAGATGATAATATATTCAAATCTAATGAACCTAATTCCCAAATGAGTATGATGAGGAGGCGTGAGTCCTCATCGATGTGTTTGGTGTTGTAACCAAGGGTTATGGTAACTGTAAATGCTGCATGCTAAGGATATTAGTTGATTTTATGATATTGCTTAATATATACTATTTTCTATTTTGAGTTGGCGATGATATCTACTCAAGACCGTGTTTTGTATCGACCCTACTTTATTTGTTTTCTTCTTTGTTATTTGTGGAGTCACGACAAGCGTGCCATCGTCTTCAACTCAACCGCAACTCTAGCAGGTCTTCATTACTCGGATTTGGGGTGAGCTAAAGCTTCTAGCTTGGACTGGATCTTCTTCTTCATGTCTTGATGCCTTGAACTTCCGGCATGGACTAGCTTTTATTTGTTTTAGCTTCTTAGAATACTCTTAGTTTAGTAATTTTATCATAGATGTTCTTGTGATGATGACTTCCAGATTTTGGGGATAATAATAGTTATTGATTTTATTAATGAGTTTAAGTCTTCCGCATTACTTTCTGTTGATATTATATTGAAATGTTAAGGTTTAGGATGGTTGGTTCGCTCACATAGGAGGGTAAATGTGGTTGCCAGTCGCGGCTCGGTTTTGGGTCGTGACACTTAGAGGTGGGAATTTCTTCTTCTTTTTAATTTCATCTCCTCTTCTTTTTCATTTTTTTATCTAAGATTAGCAGAGTATCTATTCTACCTATAGATATATCCTTGTACTAATTATTTACTTACTAGTATAATTTAAAAATACCAAAAGCTGTTATATATAAAATGCTAGATGTTCACTAGCCATTATATAAAATGCTAGATATTCACCAGCCAAATCTTGGTAAGGGTCCTACCTACACCATAGACTTGTGATTTTAGCAACTATATATGTTATTTTTCTTATCCATTTAACTTAGATGAAATAAGAAAATAGAAGATAAAACGGAATATGTATCTTTTCATAACTATATTTGATCCACATGAATTCGATTATTGTTTTCTCTATTGGTTGGGTGGTTAGGGTGGTAATGGTAATATTCTTACATTATCAATTATCAGTTATTATATAAGATAGAAAAGATAAAGGTTTCCACTTTCCACTGCCTTGGTACATCAAAAAAGGTTTATGCATATACCATCTCTACACTTTTTATCCACAATAAATAATTGAGATTCGAAAGAACAAAACTTTTGTACATTTTAAGTAGAACATAAAAAAAAAATTGGTTCTACTTTTGAGGAGGCTGAGATTCCATTAATGTAAAAAGAAGTTGAAACGGAACGACCATATATAAGGAAAAAACAATTCCTTAATAGGGATTAATTTTGAGATAATTTCAAGACTTCTTTTAAGATTTTCTTCTATATCAGTTACCTTCTATATGGTTTACAATATTACACATATTTTTCTTATTTTAACTTTTTTGTCATCGTCTTTTAAAGGGAAAATTTTATATATGGCAAACTTAATTGATTAAATAACATTATATAGTTTACCTAATTACATTTTATGGGTATATTTTAGTTATTTAGGTATCTTTAATTTTGTATATAATGTTTCTTTTATTTTTTATCTATACAATTTTATTTTAGAAAAAGTGGTTTGTAATTGAAGTGTTAAATATGCTAACAATAAATTTAGATAATGTCATAATTTAAGGTAAACTTTCAAATTCATTTTTTTTTCAAAAAAAATATGTTCTTCTATCTGTTCATAATTTCGTACCTTATTTTCTCCTTCAATCACTCAAAACAAATTGATTTCAAAATTTAGAATTTTTATCCATTCTTTTTCAAGTCGTACTACAAGATTTCTAGGGTTACGATTATGCAATTTTACTTTCTTCCTGCCTTTTTATAAATAATTTGTATATTATAGTTTGTATGAACTTTTAAAGTTTGATATATACAAAAAATTATTTGTTTAAGTAAATTTTATATTCACGTAATTATATACAAAAAATTATTTGTTTAAGAAAATTTTATATTCACGTAATTATATATTGCATGTTTAGTACACACATGTTTTAGTTATTTATATATATCTTCCATTATTTATTTGTATATTCCTTTAGTTATTGTATGTGTATGTAGATTTGATTAGTTTATACATACTTTATGTTATGTATAATGAATAAATTGTGAATCGAAGCGTTGTGCCATTTATATAAAAAAAGTATTGCATTGACAGAACTGCCTTCCAACTCCCTCAACATAAAGCATCTAAACAATTGTGTTTGCACGTGACATCGTCTCATTGTTGTCAACTGTGCAAAGCACGATGATGTACATATACGATTATATTGATTTGGAGGCAGTTTATTCTGAAGCTCATTCAATGTATTGATTTGCGTATAACATTGCATGTGAATAGTCTTTTTTTCACGGTTCTTGCAAATAAATCTGACTACCTAAAAAAATAGGGAAAAGCTGCATTATTTCGATCAAGAGCTAATATAAATACATTTTTAACAAAAAAAAGTATAAACAAAATATACATTTGTAATTGTGTTTCTTTTGTATACATATACAAATTTACCTTTTTTGTATATTAGTATGTGTACATGAATATGGTACTTAAACATGTCAATATATACAACTGTCTAAATGACTTTGTATATACTACAATAATCTATAAACTTAATATATATTAACTTCAATAATTTATATATAACTACTAAAATATACAAATTATAATCATATATGAAATTTCCCATCTCTATAACTAAATACAATTACTTTTTGTATATGTGTACAAAAACAAAAATAATATGGAGCCTTTAATATATAATCCACTACTACCACTATTAAAACTTAGTATATATTCATGATACATATTTTAAAGTATGTATAAACTAATCAAATCTACAGACACATACAATAACTAAAGGAATATACAAATAAATAATGGAAGATATATATAAATAACTAAAACATGTGTGTACTAAACATGCATATACTATATACAATTACGGGAATACAAAATTTGCTTAAAAAATAACTTTTTGTATATATAACTACTAAAATATACAAATTATAATCATATATGAAATTTTCCCATCTGTATAACTAAATATAATTACTTTTTATATATGTATACAAAAACAAAAATAATATGGAACCTTTAATATACAATCCAGTACTACCACTATTAAAACTTAAAATATTATTCATTATATATAACTTAAAGTATGCATAAGCTAATCAAATCTACAGACACATACAATAACTTAAGGAATATACAAATAAATAATGGAAGATATATATAAATAACTAAAACATGTGTGTACTAAACATGCAATATACTATATACAATTACGTGAATACAAAATTTACTTAAACAAATAATTTTTTGTATATTGACACCTAAGTAACAAAAAAATTGTATCTAAAGTTTTGTATTTAGCCACTACCTCATGATTGTGATATTCTTCAGATCCGTCAATTTCAGATGCACTCTCCTCTAAATCACTGTTTACTGCTTTCCTCTTTCTTCCTCCTTGTATAATTTTAATGCCTCTAGCTTTGGCACTGTTAAGAACTTTTTGAACTGTCGTAGGGTCATATTTTTCTTTGATCTCAATTCTTCCATTGTTTGTTCATGTTGAACTTGTTTGGAATTTACCATAGACCCTACATCAATCCCAAAATCTTGAGTTAAACCCCTTGAAAACGAGGGTAAATTGTCAACAAAATTGATATGCAATGGAATATCTCTGGTAATCCTCATAGATGAAGATGATTCATTCATTCTGATTTTGAAGAATTTGTGATCTAATAAGACAATTGATTATTTCACCCAAAAAAATATGAAAATCATAAGAAACACAATACATAAACAATTATTGAATAAGGAAAAAAATGAAAAACGACTAAATTTTAGGAGTACCTGCGAAAGTTGAATTCAATTTCGAGAGGGAGTATTTGAATTTTTGCCAATTTGAAATTTAAAATCGGATTGAAGTATTGATTATAGGAGAAAAAGGTGGAATATGAATTGGAGAGATAATATTGATTTGTTTAAAATTATATACAAAATTTAAAAAAAAATGTTTTTATACGATTGGTTTAGGAATAGGTGGTGGACCCCATTAATTATAGCAAAATAATAAACTATAATTATAGAAAGTAAATAAATTAAATTATACCCTTATTGTATAATTACTTACGGATGTTTGCCATTCCATGTAATTTTTCCTTTTTTAAATTTGTTTAAAGTAAATACAAATCAATTATAATTTAACAAATTTACACTTCCTTATATTAATTTTTTCATATTACTGCGTATTATTAAAAACATGACTTATTTAATAAATATAGTTATGAAATGATATATACATGTGTTCTTTTTTACCAAACAAAGATATAAATTTTTTTCATATTGATTCGTTTTAAAATTATTTATTAAATAAACTATTATATGTGTTCGCGTTGCACAAATAAATAAAATATAACAATTTTATAACTAAAAATAATTAATAAAATATTATTCTTTTCACTTTAGTAAATATAGTTGTTTTCACTTTGATAAATATCGTTCTTGTTCTTGAACTTTCACTTTTTTATTTGCACTCCAAAAAATGATTACAAGAAAAATGAAATGTCAGTAATATTTTTTTAGCTTCTTCATCGCATAAACACGTGTATTGTACTTGAATTTCATTAGCGTGATTTTTTTTCTTTTTTGGACACGTGTTTATCCCTTTTTTTATTTTTGTTTTCAACTCTAATTTCTCCTCTCGCTTGCATCTTTTTCTTCTTTGTTATTAATCCTCCATGCAAACATGAAGCTATTTTTTTGTGACAATTGACTGGATCTTTTTCAATGTTGCTTTATTTTTATCGATGATAATTTGATATATTTTATAGTTGTTACTTTAAAATATAATTTTTTGCCAAGATTTCAAGAACATGCTGGTAATTTTACCTAACTTACACATGCATTGAGATTTACAAATGGATTGTGCATCAACGGTGTTTAGTTTTATGTCCAAATCATTTTCTGTGGAGTACTTGATTATTTTTTTGCTGCAGCAGGGAAAAATCTAAAGAGACCAACTCTTCTGGAGTTTGGTGTCATGTCTTTCACATGCTAGAGATGTTGCCGAGTACTATCAACAAGCTTCTGTTCTTACTCGCAAGCCTCAAGCTGCTATTGTGTTCAAGCTGTAGGTATATTCTTCCCGTACTTCTAAATTACAAAATTCAATGGCATTATTGGGTCAAATCTTTGAGTATCATTGAAAGGTGATAGCGCAAACTACAAATAACAAACAATGGTAGTATTTAGGTACTTTAATTTATTGAATTTCTTTTTTTTTTATGAGTAGTTTATTCGAATTAACTTTGTAGTTCTATACATCACCTTTTTATTTTCTTTCATTGTTCCTTTAATTTGAATGTATATAATTGTTCTTTGTGTTGCGGGATTGTAATTTTTATAATGATTTACAAATGCTATGTCATCAAAATAAATGTTGTGCAATAACATTTTAAATTACCTTTTCAAATTAACAAGTTATTTTCAAAAATCAAAATTAGAATATGGCATACTTGAATAGTCAGGTAAATATATAGTGTGATCTGCGTTATGTTCGAAAATTGATGTCCATGTTAATAGAGAGAATGACTTGGCATATTTAATCTATTGATGAATGGAAATTCCAAACAAAGAATAACTTTGCATTTTATTTTCGGGCTATCATTTTCCAGTAGTTATGTCAAAATGGTAGGATGATGATGCTTACATCTAAACTACTACTACTGGAATTCATGATCTGCTACTTTGAATTCTTTCAGAAGAATTTTTACTGTAAAATTTATGAGAAGTGTGTGACGTAATAGAAACAGATCTCCTTAATTTTGAAGGACTAAATGTTCATGTGTATTTGATATACCCTCATGAAAGATATTTTTTTTAATGTATTCTCAAGGAAGAGGAATATCATTTGGGTCATATCTTGTTTTATTTGTCATATGAATTTAAGCAATGTGTGTTGGGTTTTATTTGCCCTGATTTCTTACCATAAATAGGTTTTCCTTTTAGGAAAAGGTTTTGAATTGACTAATTCTTTTTTTGGTAGGAAAAGGTTTAGGACTCTATAAATAGAGGCATGTTCCTTCTAACTTAATTAGCATTCACAATGTAGTCTTAAGGGCTTTGAGAGTTTTGGTTAAAGGGAGAATTTGTGAGTCACAAGCTTGATACGTTATCACTTGTGTGAACCTCCCATGTATTCCGAGTGAATTGGTTGAGGTTGTTTCCCTCTGTATTTTGTACTCTCATGTTTATAGTGGATTGCTCATCTCCTTTGTGGACGTAGGTCGATTGACCGAACCACGTTAAATCTCTGTGTCTTTTGGTATATTTCTCGTTGTCTTCTTACTCGTGGTCTTTCGAGGTTTGCTTTGCTAGCTTCCGCATTTACACCTGCTTATTTTCGGTCCTAACAATGTGAGGGTTCAACCTTTTGACACCGATATTGGGAGTTTGTAGGAAGTGTTAGCCCTTCTTAAGTAATGTTGTTACTAGCATAATATTTCTGTCAGTTTCTAATTTCCTATTAAATCAGAACAAAAATAAGTTGGTCAGTGATTTCCTAATTTCCTATTAAATCAGAACAAAAATAAGTTGGTCAGTGATTTCCGTATTCAACATAATGTTCATTGTCGCACCAGATACTTAAAATTTTGAGTTAGTGTATTACAAGTCTGAGAAAGCTAGACTTGAGTTTGTGTATTACAAGTTTGAATAGCAACACCATGGTAGTAAATTGCCAATGAAATATTACTGTAGAGAACCGCATTGTTTGTAGCTAAATATTGAATGAGTTCTGAAAGTGTTGAGATGAAAATCTAGAAAATTAATTTGATACTTTGTTATTTTAGCATCACAACATCACAATTGTAGAAGGACTAATGCGTAATGGGGGCATTCATAATTAGATTCTCTCGGACAAGATTTTCCTGAACTTTACTTCTGCCCCCAATTTAAGAGATTTTTTTACCTTGTGTACTAAACGTATAATGCCTTGAGATGAACACTTTCAAGTAAACAAGTGGTGCTTGAAGTTAATTTCTTATAAAAAATGTTTTGAAAAAATAAATTTTTTTATGGGTCTTCAATTTCTTCAAATGCTTACAGCAAGTGATTACCAAACTTGGTTGCGCAACTGAATTATTTTACTCATATGTTCATAATCAGATTAGTTAATATTTATTCTGCTCCTTATGATTTGTTTGATCAGTGATGATAATTTCCCAACAAGTTAAAGTATAGATCATAATTGAAAACACTTCCTTCTACTGTGTACCTATGATAATTGATGATATGCTCATTTTTTTTTATTTTTTCGCGAGAAATGAGCCAAATGTATGGACAATGTAAATTGAGCTTTCAACCCAAGAAGAGAATACTAAAAAAAGGTCCAGTGAACTCTGAGGGAGACAACATATGCAGGAAGAAGATAAAGGTTGAATTATTACTAATAACAACGTTAAAGCAATTAACCACGTTCAAGAAAGGGTATAGGAACTAAATATTCATTCCCTAATTTCATACAACAACATACAACAACAAAAGAGGAAAAACTAAAAGAACTAGAATCTGAACGACACATAAAAGCAGAATGTTTTCAACAACATTCATTCTCTTTTTCATTTTTTTGGAGTTGTGTCAACATTAATATCTTCTACTTTATAGATGATTTGTTATTTTGTACAACTAATACATTCAATGAACATACTTTGTTCCTTCCTTATTAGATTATCACTTTTACTATTACACACGTAATTTAAATAAATTATTTCCTTATAATTTGTGATAAATATATTTTTCAGCAATAAAATGCTCTAAAATTCATCATCAACGGTGAGCAGATTTATAATGTTTGGACCGTGTTCAGCACGGGCTGTCCCCATCTAGTAGAAAATAAACACCACTTTCAAGTATACATTTTCATGTTGTGGGGATCACATCAACTCAAATCTGCAAGATATAAAATAATATCAGCATGTTTAACATTATATAATATTTATTACAATATAAATAATCAATGAATACCCATACTTCGTTAAACAACAATTTTTCCTTTAAACTATATTTTTATTAGAAGAAGAACAATAGATTGTAAAGAAGTAAATCAATTTTTGGCATGTAATTTAAATAATTTTTGGATAGTTTCCTATCTGATTTTAAATTAATGCATATGATAATTCGCTAGTTGAAGAAATTTTGGATTTTGTCCAAAAAATGTATTTTTTGTGTTTAGAAAATGTGGGAAGATATTGATATAACACCACTTTTAACTTTACATTTTCATGTCGCGGGGATCACATTAACTAAAATTTGCAATATATAAAATAATATTAGTGCATGTTTAATAATAAAGTATATTTGTTATAATATAAATAATCAACGACTACTCCTTTAAATAACAATACTTCCTTCAAATTATATTTTTATTAAAAGAAGAATAATAGACGGCAAATAAGCAAATCAACTTGTGGTATGTAATTTAGATAATTTTTGGATATTTTTAATACCTGATTTTAAATTAATGCATATGATAATTTATTGGTCGAAGCAATACATCTGTACACTGAAGATGAATTTCTCACTCGAAAAATGATTGTTCTAATGGTTGATACTAACAAAATGAAGACAATTTTTCTGAAAAAGAAGACATATATAGTAGGGCTGTGCAAATAACGGATAAAATCACTAATCCTAATCGATTTTCGGTTTATTGGGTTAACGGGTCGGGCTATTGGGTAATTGCAGGGACCGGTTCACTAATTTTTTTAATTGGATTAACGGTTCGGGTGACGGGTTTGGGAAGGAAATATCCCGGGTCACCCGATTACCCGACTATTTCCCCCTAAATTTTCTAATTTTCTAATTCACAATTAGGTTACAAAGTAGAAAGTCTAGAAACCTTCGTCCTTCTGCTTCTTCTCAATTTTTTGCCGCTCTCTCCAGTCTCCAGTCTCCAATTTCCAAACTCCGGTGAGGCGAGGACAGAACTCGACTAACCAACGATTTACTCAGGCGTCCGGCGAGGCGACAACTAGGGGTGCATATCGGTCTCACAAGGTAACGACTAACAATGACATCTCAGTCCTCAAGAGTCAAGCTTTAATTTTTGTATTCGTTGATTTCGTTCCATTTATCATCATTTCATGACCTTCTTCTGACTTCTCAGTTTCCGCCGCTCTCTCCAGTCTCCAAAGTTTCTCCAATTTCCAAACTCCGGTGAGGCGAGTCGGCGACGACTAACCAACGAGTAACTCAGGCGTCCGGCGAGGCGACAACTACTCTCTAGTCACTCAGGCGAGGACGGAACTCACGTCTCACAAGGTAACGACTAACAATGACTTGTTTTGGGTGCTACGAGTTGTCTGAGTACCCTACTATTAATTTGCTGTAATGTCGACATAAATCCTTTATCTGCTCCTCTCCAATTTTCAAATAATTTTGCTGGTATTTGGTGTAAGTTTTCTCTGGAATCTGGATTATAAATTAGCCATTGTATAGTGGGAAACTGGGAATGCTTACACTGTTACACAGTTTATTTCACTATAAAAAGTGAAAACTTATCAGTTAGCACTTAGCATTGGGAAAAAAATGTACCTTTTCTCCATTAATTCTTGGATTTAGGGGTGCATCACTCGAAATTCCATGCATAATTTCACCAGTATTCAGTTCTGTGTCAAAAAATCCTATGTCCTGTCGCAAAACAACTCTAATTAGCCAACTGATTGTACTTGGTATTTTTTGCTTGAATAAAGCTGCTCACTCTTTTTTTAGTTCCTTCAAGGCTTCAATAATTCATTGCTTCATCTAGATCTTATAAAAAATAGTTCAATAAACGATTATGGCATATCTTTTCGCAGTTTTTGGTGAAAGTATCATGGCTGAAAATGTCATAACTGATAAGATTGTTGGTGAAAGTGGAGCTTCTAATTCAAATACAATAGATCAAATCCAAATTGTTGAGTCTCAAGTAAAGAAAGGGAGGAAAAAAAGATCTTGTGCGTGGGATCATTTTTCTCGTAAAACTGATTCTGATGGAAATGAAAAGGGTGTTTGCAACTACTGTAAGAAAGAGTATTTTGCTGATACAAAAGAACATGGTACGACGTCAATGCTTACTCATATATCCAAATGCCCTAAGATGCCTTATAACATTGATATTAGACAATCAAGATTAGCATTTCAACCAATGATAGGTGGTAACAAGGGTGATGTAGTTGTTGTTCCATGGAAATTTGATCAGGAAGAGTGTAGAAAGGTCTTGTGTCGTATGGTAATTAGTGATGAACTTCCTTTTAGATTTGTTGAAAAAGAAGGTTTTAAACAATTTATGAAAGTAGCACAACCTTGTTTCCACATTCCTTCTCGTACCACTGTGACTCGTGATTGTTTTAATCTTTTTGATGAAGAAAAACATAAGTTGATGGCTGTTTTTAAGGGAACAAAACAAAGGGTGTCTTTAACCACTGATACTTAGACTTCCATCCAAAGAATTAATTATATGGTAATTACTGCTCATTGGGTTGATAAAAATTGGACTTTGCATAAAAGAATTATCAATTTTTGTCCAATCACTAGTCATAGAGGTGAAGATCTTGGAAAGTCTATTAGTAAGTGCTTACATGAGTGGGGATTGTATCACATTTTCACTGTTACAGTTGATAATGCTGGTTCAAATAGTGTGGCAATAACTGAGTTGTCTAAGCAATTAACTAAATGGGGGACCAACCTAATGGGTGGTAGTCACCTTCATAGAAGGTGTATGGCTCATATTGTAAATCTTATTGTTCAAGACGGTACAAAACAAGCAAATGTATCTATTGAACGAGTTAGGCAAGCAGTGAGATACATCAGACAATCTCCTGCTAGGTGGAAAAAGTTTCAAGAATGTTGTGAAGATGAAAATCTTGCTAAAAAGTCTTTATGCTTGGATGTTCCTACAAGGTGGAATTCAACCTACATGATGTTGAAGCGGGTAATTGAATATGAAGGTGCAATTGTAGAAATGCACGATCGTGATATTGGCTTGACACTACATCTTAAGTTTGTTGATATGGTGGATAAAAATTCTCTGATTACACTTTTGAGTAGTGATTGGGAGGGCGTAAAGCGAATCACAAAATTTCTTGAAATGTTTTTTAATCTTACTTTGAAGATATCTGGATCACGATATGTTACATCAAATCTTCATTTTCTTGAAATTTGTCAAGTTGGTGTTTACTTGAATCAATTGATATCAAATGAAGATCATGTTTTGGCTAAAATGACGGAAAATATGAAGGAGAAATTTGATAAATATTGGGGTGATACTGAAAAAATGAATAAAATGGTTTTTATACCATGTGTTTTGGATCCTCGTCACAAATTTATCACTCTTGGCTTTGCACTTAGGAAGATGTTTGGAGAAAAAGGGGCTGCTTTAGAAATCGGTGTGCGAACATACATGGAATCTTTGTTTAATGAGTATACAAAGCCTGTTGATTCTGATAAAAATGGCCAATTTTCTTCAACTGAGGTGGATACTTCTGATTCAAGGTCTTGAGGAGAATTTGGAAATTTTTTTGAGGAATTACAAAAACATACATCTGAAAAAGGAGGAGCAAGTTCAAAGTCAGAATTAGTTAAGTATCTTGATGAAGAAATTGAAGTTGGAAAATCAGATTTTGATGTATTGCTTTGGTGGAAAGTTAACTCCCCTAGATTTCCAATTCTTTCTGAGATGGCTCGAGATGTGTTGTCTATTCTCGTTTCAAGTGTGGCGTCTGAATGTGCTTTTAATACTTGAGGACACATACTTGATTCATTTAGGAGTTTATTAACTCCTAAATTGGTACAAGCTCTAGTGTGCCTTCAAGATTGGATTCGAAGTGAGCCACAACCCATAAGTATTGAGGAAGATTTAGATTTTCTTGAGCAACTTGAAGAAGGTAAAAAAAGAACCTCATTGATGTAAAACTGTGAATAGTTTATTCTATATTTTTATTTTTTAAGTCTTGAGCCTTGACTTGTTATATTTGTCTTTAGATTTGGCAAAACTTGGAAACGAACTTTGCATTGATGACATGTAAAATTGGAGGTTTCCTTCACTAACTCTACTAAAGGAAAAGGAAGGTAGATGTCTTACTATTGAGGTGGTCTCTTATATTACATCATACATGTGTTATTTATTATCTTGTCTTTATGCATGATTTATGATTGACTTCTCTTTTCTGATGACTAATGAGTAATGAGTATGTTATATTATGGTTGATACAAATATTTGTGCAAAGCTCCCAGTAGAATTTGGTGTTCTGTATCAGTTTATCACTTTATCTTGACTAATCTTTCATTTTAATCATTAAAATATCTAATGCTTTCTCTGTTTCTTTGTTCATCAGATTTCATCATGCCTCAACTTCATGGTTCTAATGCTCGATCACCTATTTGGAATCACTATGAAAAACTTGAAGAAAAAGAAGATGGATCGTGGACAGTGAAATGTATTCATTGTGATCGTGTTGCTTATTACCATTCGCACTATAATGGAACTGCCTCCTTAATAAATCATGTTAAACGTTTTTGGAAACAAGAAACCAGAATCATTAACTCGCAAGAATTGATTACTAGCTATTATTTTGTTTACTTGAATGTGAAATATTAGTACTATGTTTGGACTAAATTTTCAGTTTGTGTGACTGCTATTTTGAATTTTTGAAATTTTGATTGCGCCTGTGTGAGCTGTTGGGGATTTGTTGACTGTTGTGGCTGTTGTGTCGAGTGTTTCCTAGTAGAAAATGTTGTGTTGTGCTAACTGCTGAGAGTTGGGTGAGCACTGAGCATAAATGCATACTGAATTACTGATAGTGATATCCTTACTGTGAAGTGTGAACTCATTTTGTGATCTTTCAGTTTCAAGGTTGTGATGAAGATAAAATATATATGAGCATAATAATGTGTATACTTGAAATCTCTTGATGTGTTGTTTGAAATTTTGACTATGCTCTTCAATAGTTTTATTGTAATAGTGTGTTTTGGCACAAATAAATGGGATTCTCGTGATTTGTGCACGAGTAAGTACAAACAATATGTCCTGAACACAGATTAAAGATTGATTAAAGAAATCATGGAAGTAGCAAATCATGAACATATAAAGTCTGTTTTGTTTGTGTTTTAGTGTGTGACTTTGTGCTTTAGCAAGTAAAAGAAAGGCAGTGTAAGTGTTTGCCAGTATTCTGTCACTTTAGTATGCTTTAGTAATTAGTATGCTGTCACTTTAGTTGCACCGTTGCAGGACCTTTTGCCTGTTCTTTATGTGATTTTTATTTTTTAAAAATGTGTGATATGTTAACGGTTAACTCGATATCCGAACCGATAAGGGTCGATAACCGATTTATTAATAACCGATTAATCGATAACTTAATGGTTCTTTAACGGTTTAGCTAGTCTACAAACCGATAATCGATAAGCAAAACCGATAATGTTCAAAACCGAACTGAACCGACCGATATGCACCCTTATAAATAGAATGAATGAAGCAAATAGATAAATGAATAGATGGTTGCCTTTATTATAGGAATTCAAAAACAAAAAATGGTTACATACTTGAAATTAATGGTACTTTCACATATATTTTTTTAGATTTAAAATAAACCGTACTTAATAATCATTTTGAGTAAATTTTTAGATTTAAATGAGAAGTTAGATTTTATCTTTTTCTTTTTTACTTTTTTACTTTTCCTATTATATATAATACAAGATTTAGTTAATTTAATTCTTTAAAATTTTATGAAAGATGTTATTAATTATTGCAATATTATTTTATTTCTCATTTTTTTTTTTATTTAAAATCAAAAGAATAAAAAATATTATGAAAAACAGTAAATAGTTAACGTTACTTAAAATTTTTGAATTTTTTAAAGAGCTGTAAAAATTGTTTGTTGAATTTTTAGTAATTTTTGAACTGTTTGCAATTTTTCTTTTTTCTTTTTTATTTTAATTTAATTTAATGATTCTTAAATTCTCTTCTTCTTTTTTTATGCTGACACATGTGTTTTTCTTCTTATTTTATATATAGATAACTTATTTTTTAATAATATGGACTAATGAAGAATTTAATATAAAGAGCGATAATTTTGTTAAATTATAATTAATTTATATTTATGCTAAATAGACGTAGAGAAATGTTTTAAAAAATTAAAATAAGAAATGTAGACCCAATATCATGAATCACAGAAAAATGAATATTATAAAATAGAGCAACTTTCACATATAGCAAACACAAAAATTATATTTGTATGTTATAATTATAATTTACATAATTGCACTTCATAGCAAACTTTGTTATGCTATTTCATTATACATATATACAAAAGGTTATGGCCATTTCGTTATATATATATATATATATATATATATATATATATATATATATATAAGAGAATCAATAGTATAATCTGTATTTGTATAAAGCGAGAAAGACAAAAAAACTGGGCAGGAGAAGATCGTATTTGTATAATTATAAATGTATATGACGAAAATATATACATTTGTATTTGTATATATAATTTGCTCTCGCTTTATAAAAGCACAAACGCAGTGTGTGCATGTGTGTGGGCGTGTGTGTGTGCGTGTGAGTATACGCGTGTGTGCATGTGTGTGTACGTGTGTGTGTGCGGGGGGTGGGGGGTGGGGGGGGAGGCGGATGCGTGTGCGTGTGTGAGTGTGTGTGGGGGAGTGTGGCGAGTATGTAGGGTTGCCCCACACCCAACCGTAACGTACCTACCCAAAACTTTATTTCATTTATTTTTTTAATTTTTCCTCAAAGCTTCTAAACAGAAAAAAGTTACATGATTTTATTCTGATAAATATAACCATAAAAGTCTAGTCCTAGTCAAAATCTTAATGAATCTGATTCTTAACTAACAGAATTCTAGGACGAAATAAAAAGAAACAAAAACATTTTTGGGAATACACTTCCTTATTCTTTTATTCCTATTCTTTTCCTTTGTTCACATTCTCTTTTTTGGTCTTCCTAATCAATTCCACAAATTCCTGACTTCCTCATTAATATTAGAAGAAAATCAAGAATATAGCTATAGCCTGTACATGTTTACTTCTAAGTTCATCACTGAAACAATTCAATTTATTTAGTTAAATGGTTCAAGTACACACGAACCTAGGAGGGTGTCAGGGGGTTTATCTGAATCCCTCGATAAAAAGTTACATTGCATATATAAGGTAGATTTTTTTTTGGGAAACTTTCACAATTAGTCAATATAATACATTTAATTATGTTTCATACTTATAGTTTGCATATTTTAGGTTGTAACTACAATTTAAGCTGTCTTGTTTGTACAATTTGCGAGTATGTTTGTATAGTTCAATTATTTTTATATACTCAAAATAACGAATTTATACAAATACAAACTTCAGAAATGTAAACAGTTATACAAATTATTATATACTAATTTTGAATTATACAAAAGTTATATAAATTATATCATATAAATTTCGAATCATAACGCGAACTATACAAAACTAAAAATTTGAACCGCATAATTATAGGTAAAAGTAGGTCGAAAATTGTAAGTAAAGCAAAGTATTACTATGTTAACTAATTAACTAGTATATATTTGTTTATACATGTAGTTTTCTCTTCTTCTATTTTAGGATTAATTACGAAAATCACACCTTTTACTTTACTTATTACCATTATCACCTATAAGTTTTACAAAATTCCAAAATCCATCATTTTTCGTACATCACATTATTGTATCTCGCGCATCAAATTAATATATCTCGCGCATCACATTAGTGT
The DNA here is from genome assembly GCA_027789145.1 of Solanum arcanum. Lineage (NCBI taxonomy): Eukaryota > Viridiplantae > Streptophyta > Magnoliopsida > Solanales > Solanaceae > Solanum > Solanum arcanum. Next base: position 81,692,346 of record CM050933.1, read on the forward strand.
ATTCGCCTATCAAATTAGTGTATTACGTATAAAACGTACATCAGATTAATGTATCATGTATAAAATGTAATGTATCTTGCTTAATGATTAATGTATCTCGCGCATTATATTAATGTATCAACGGTTATATTATCATATCCATTTTGAGGAATTTTATTTTTAAGAAATAATTGTAATTTTACCTTAAAAGTATGTGATATTTGTAATTTGTTATATATATATATATATATATACACGAACTTACTATGCAGTTGCGAATATATGACCTTTGAACCTCCTTAAACAGAAATAATGGATAGCCCAACAATACTGGGCCTCGCAAAAGGGCCTTGTGATCTAGGGTCGATTTTGACTGCGCGTATGCTACCACTAGGGGTATATAAAATTGAACCAAAATCGAATCAAACTGGAAAAAAATCGATTAGTGGTTGGTTTGACTTGATTTGGTATTAGTAAAAAAATTCGACTATATTTGGGTTTGTTTGGTTTTAATTAAAAAAAATTAACCTGAGATCAAATCAACCCGACATTACATATATAATTTTAAAATTTTATTTTATACATTAAAATATTTATTTTGATATAATTTTTTAATATTTTCTTGTACTTTTTCATAATTTTTATCTTTTAATATATTACTTCAATTTTGAAACTTAGAATTTTGAATGGTTCCATAAAGATTATAGTCATTACTAGATAGTTGAAGGCCCGTTCAAGGGTCCAATATAATTAATTACTTTTTTCAATTATAAGTTAAAAAAAATTATCCAAATTATTATCTAATTTTATTATAATTTTTAAAGTTTTCTACTATTTAAAAAAATTATAAAATCTCCTCTAAGATACATTCCTATCCTCGATCAGACACATCAGTATCTCCTCTCGTATACATTCCTATTCTCTCTTGAATACATCTTTATCTCATTTTCAATACATCCCTATCCTCTTTTGAATACATCTCTCCCCTCTCGGATATTTCCATATTCTCTCTCGAATACACCCCTTCTCTCTCGAATTCACCCGTGAGCTATGTGTCTGCAAGTTTCCTCAATAGCAATGTATCACGATCGATGTATCCACATGTATGCTGATTTATCAGAAGTTATTTAATTCTAAGAAAATTTTGTAATTTGAAAAAAGTATGGATATAATGTAATTAATTCTTTACACTATGAAAATTTATGAAAAGTTTACTTTAAAATAATTTATGTGACATACTTTTTTTTTGTAGTCAATTTTAAAAGAATGATGTATCATATATTTAAATAACATTTTGACTTTAAAATATTCATTTTATTCTTACTAAGATGATTTATAGTCTATGAACATCTATGGTTTGTTTTAGACTACGAGTTTTAAAAGTTTTTTTTTTCTTTTAAAAAAATCTTTATGTAAGTTAAATTAAAATTACATAAATTGAAAGGGAGTGGGCACAAACTTCAGATCAATTTTTTATTTATAAATTTAAGTTTTCTAACTATTTTGCCTTTTAACAAAATTTAAAATAAAAATAATTCACAATTATTTTTATAGTATTTTTTTTATCTCTATTCTATAGATAATAATAAAAAATTTTAATTTATATAAGGTAATAAAGTATTTTAATTTTGAAATTCAAGTATTGATATCAATTGAGAAAACATTTATTTTTTTAAGTTGTAACGCATTCATAATCTAATATTTAATATGCTCCTTACTCTCGATGAATTAACTAATTTATAATAATTTAAGGTTGCAAGAAGTAGAAATCAAGACTAAAAAGTGTGACTCACTATTATATGAAGGTCAGTATGTAATTTGTCTATTGTGGAAGTTTCATATGTATATGATATATAATTCGATGTCAAATTAATTTTTGTTTTTATATATTTATACAATTTCAAAATTTATCCCATTAATTAGTTATGTGTTTTGTTAAACGACAACTATGCACTCATTATTTTGTCATTTTTTTATTCTTACATTATCAGATTTTTTATCTCTTTAAAATTGTGATATTTTTGTTTTCTTATTTAAGTCACAATTTTTTAAGATAAAACAAAATATATTTTGGAGATTAAATAAATATTGTTTTGGAGATAAAATAAAAAATTTTTTTAAGTAACCTACAACCACGAAGATCCACTTTGAAACCCAGCGACGAAGAAAATTTTGAAACTCTTAGCTGCGAAATGAGGGAGAAGGAGTAAAATCATTTCGAGAAAATAATGAAATGAGGGGGGAAAAGAGTGATAAAGATTTAAGGATTTAGTCTATGTGGCAGTGGAACCTTATTGGCGTACAATGTGGAATTCAAATGGCATTTAACAACTCCCGTTTATAAGAAGGACACTTTTGACCCAATAGTTTGACGAAAAGGGTAGTTTTGAGCCGAAATATAGTTTAGGGTAAATATGAGCTATTTTAGATATTTTAAGAATTGGACTGTTGACCCAATAGTTTGATGGGAACGAGATTTTTGAGCCGAAATACAATTTAAAAATAAATATGAACTATTTCGGATTGTTTAAAGATATTTTTTACTCTTTTGTGTTAAAACTGTATGAATACTTGTGTTTAAAAAACATTGTATATAATTTAATAAGAAATTATATCATAATAGATAGTAGATTATACTGAATATGTTGTAGTAGCAATAAACATATATGAACTATTTAAATTGTATAAATATTTTTTACATTATTTTAATCAAACAACTACAAATTAATTTTTAAAAATAAAATAAAATGATTATGTGGGGCGACACATGAAATAAAACTTTTTGTGACTCTTGACAAAAATTGTTGGATTCTTCTAGAAAATTATTTTGACCACTAATTATGCAATTATAAAGTTATAACTTTGCCCATATATAATGTTTAAAATTATAATATTGCCATTGATCGTCCTAATCATGGCTCTTCTATATAATAGAAATATGTTGGTAATTATAATTAAAATTAAATCAAAATAAAATTAATAACTAATGCAAAAAGAAAATCACTTTAAAACTAAGAATGACAATAATATTGAATATTAGTTATTTGATTTTACATTGATTTTAGACAATTAAACTACATGATCTAATTTTAATTTTCTTTAATATTTAGTCATGTAACTAATACTTATCAAACTTATTTTAGCATGATTTAATACTTTTATTATGATCCTTTTCTTATGACATGTTAATTTATAATATTTTTTTTTTAGCAATTTCATTATTATTATTATTATTGGATATTTTAGTGTCATTAATCATATCATATTTTGTGTTATTTCTTAGAAGCACCTCAAATAGTTGTAATTTGGTAGGACTGAAGAAATATTTGAAAAATACTTTATCAGAAAAACTCGAAAAAACTCAAAAATCGAAAACCCCAAAAAAATCCGATAAACCCGAGTTTATTGGTTTGGTTTGCTTTATAGATTTAAAAATCCGACACAAACGATTTTGATATTTGAATAAACCGAACCAAATACACCCCTAGCTACAACGTCTGCAAAAACATTGAAATTCATTTTGTTAAAATTTCATAAATTGAACGATAAATTAGCTAAGTAGTCAATTTTTTTTATAATTATTAAAAAATAGTCACATTTTAAAATAATTATTAAAAAAGACAAAATGCCAGTATTTTAGCAAATAAAGTGTATGTTAATATAATTAATGTACCTTCTTTTTATTTCTCAAATTGGACCCACTTTCTCCATTGTCCGCTTCTCTCTTTCTAATTTCTTTTAATCCAAATTTCATCATTTTTTTTTCTCTCACACAATTTCTTCCATTATTTCATATCATCAAGTAACTTAAACTTTTACCCTTTTTAAATTAAATTTCCTATATTTTCCTAAGAATTCTTATAAATCATTCAAACGAACTCAACCTCTGTGGAAATATTGCCATACAAAAGTATTTGAGCAAGCAAACACAAAAATCATATTTGTATGTTATAGTCATAGTTGACATAATTGTGTTTCATAACAAACATAAATATGTATATTTCGCTATACATATACAAAAAAAAAGTAATTGTATAATTTCGCTATACATATACAAAAGAAAACAGTTGTATTATCTGCTTTGGTATACATATACAAAAGAGCAATTGTATAATTTATGTTTGTATAAGCCGAGAAAGAGAAAAAGACAAAAGAAATTGCCCAGGGGAAGATCGTATATGTATAATCATAAGTGTATAGGATGAAAGATATATAATTTTCTCTCGCTTTATACCAACACAAACACAATGTATACATTTGTAATTGTATAAAGTGACAGAGGTGAGTTAGTCAGCGAGATATGCGAGAGTGGCGACCGAGATTGGGAGATGAGAACTCAAATATATGTATTTATACAAACACAAACATATTTTTATACATTTGTGTTTTTGTATAAAGCGGGAGAGGCGAGTGAGTGAGCGAGATCTATGAAAGCGGAGAGAGGGAAACGAAAATATATGTATATATACAATTTTTCTCGCTTTATACAAGTACAAAAACATTTTATACATTTGCGTTTTTGAATAAAGTGAAGAGGCGAGTTAACGAACGAGACATGGGAGAGTGACTATCGAGATCTAGGAGAGAGGAGAGAGGGGAACGAAAATATATGTATATAATACAATTTTTTTTCTCGCTTTATACAAACACATTTTATACATTTATGTTTGTATAAAAAGAGAGAGAGGCGAAGGAGAGAACGAGAGTGGCGAGCGAGATTCATCAGGAGAGAGGCAAAATAGGAATAGTTTGCTATAGGGTACAATTAAATCAAACTATATTTATAGAATTCAATTTGAATTAATAGTTTGTTATTGTATACAATTTTCCCAAAAGTGCGCGACGAAGAATATTTTCGAAGTCCATTATTTGAATAAATCATTCAAAAGTACTGAATTGTTTTGATTTTTTTATATTTGGATGTTTGGAATACAAAATAATTTAAAATCTTATTTATTAGATTTTTATAAATTAGACATTGAATATAATATATTTTTGGAATACATAATACTTAAGAAATATATTTTTGTCACGGTATACAATTTTTTTGAAATACAAATTTTAATTGTTACTATGATTGTGAATTTCTATCTTTTGATGACCGAAATACAAGTTTAGTTGATTTTTTTAAGAAAAAAAGCACTTTTAAAAAAATATATAAACCCATGGTGTATCGTTTGTAAATGAATACTAGTCTACATAAGTATATGAATATAAATATGCTTCTTAATAACTATAAATCCATTATGTATATCTACTGAAATGAATACAAACTAATAAAGAAATACAAATGACATTACACAAACCCAAACATGAATACCATTTTAACACCTTAAAATTACTCAAATCCCTCTTCATTGTGAATGGAATTTTTTCGAGTAATTTTAAATATTCTTAGGTGTTAAAGTCACTAGATGTAACACGTCTAGTTCAAAATAATAAATAAAAATTAACAAGACGTTCTTTTAAGTCACCCATCATTTTCTTAAGTTTTGGGTCATCTTCAAACAGTCATAACTTTTTTAACATATAAAGCGTTAGGTGATCCATGACATATCAATTTAAAGGTCTTTGAGTCCTCTTTTCAACACCAAAATTTTGCTAAAATCAAAGCTCTGAGTAAGAAATTATGATTGATTAACTAACGATGCTCAAACCTAGCAACATCTACTCGATGGTTTCACGTTACGGAGCCAATACTGACTTCACTGCACCTGAAAAATTATTTCGACTTTAAGCTCTTTTTATTTATTTTTTCAAGGGTATTTTAGTCCTAAAAAACCTTAGGAGGTCATCTAAATTACCCTAAATTTGTAGAAAAATCATTTTTTTCATGAATCAAACTCTCTTTCACTCCTAAAATTCTACGCTCAAGAAAATCAATGAAACACTAAGGCTAGGGTTCATCTTCCAAGATTTTCCTTCAAGTTTCTTCAAGAAGATTGTTTTTCCAGGTATGTAAGCTTTCACCACCTTGGGCTTGTTTGCCTTTACGCCAATCATGTAAAATTTCATCTATTAATTCGTTTTAAAGTTGATTGATTGAGATTTTTGATGAATTTTTGAGGTTTAGTGAAGTTGATTGATTGAGATTCTGGATGAATTATTGAGGTTTAGTTTCAATCTTTATTAATGGAGTCTTGTTGATTTTTTGAGATGAGAATTTTGCAAGTGAGTGTTCTTCTTAAAGAATTTTATGTGAATTTCATTGAAAACGTTCTGGGTTTATAAAAATTCATGAATTGGGACCATAGAATTGCATATGGTATGAATTGAATCGAGTTGGGAGAAGAAGAAAAGATCGGGAAAATAATTGTTCCCAGGTCTACATCGCGGAGACACTTATGATTTTCAGTCTTCAGATAGTCACCCCTCTTCGCGTCCCGGATATAGAGGATACATAGTCCTCCGCCTCAAAAATTATTTCGCGACGAAAAATATAATTCATCATCCGCGTCGCGCTAGTGACCTCCAGTTTGTGTCTTGGCTCGTTTCTTATTGTCAACTATCTAAAATTCATTTGATCATTGAGATATCCTAAATTCTAATCATAATCCTTGAATTCATACTTCAAATTCGAGGTAGAGCGAAGAGTAAAGTTAGAAAAAGTCCTTTTGAGTCTTCTTCAAGGAGTTTTCTACAATTACTTATAATTTGTTTCAATACTCGAGTAAGTGAGCATGAGAATGAGAAGAGTGTAACATGAACTTGACAAAATTAATATTTTATTCCCAAATTATTGACTGTCTTAAAAATGCTCCTCCGCTTGACTAACGAACTCAAATTTACCCCGATCTACTATATGACTCTGATAGTGGTATCAAACTCTTGTAGGAGCATGAAACTCTTAAGAAAAAGTAAAAAATACTTCTAAACTTGAGAATTTAGGTTACTCATGTTGAAAGATCCGAGGTTCATTTAAGTTCAGTTAGTCAAACATAAGGATATATAGTCAATAATCCAAAGACAAAACTAATAATGTACACCAAATTTAAGAGTATTTGGTTTGTAAAATATTATAGTGTGAATGTTCACTACACCGAAAATTATACCCGTTATCTCCATTACTTTCTTAGATTATGAAGATAATCATAAACTCCAACTTTACAATCATTATTATTGTAACCTTTCGCTTTCATAACCTCCTCCGTTATATTCATGTTAATGTCATGTTTATGACTAATCTTTTGTATGCCTATATGTTACACTATAAATAGTGGCATAAGGGTTCATATTGTATACAATTGAAAACTTGAAATAATAAGAAAAACTTTCATCTCTTGTCTCCCTATTTCTATTGCTTTCTTTTTCTATATATTTTGTATTGTTTTGCTTTAGTATTACAACACGTTATCAACACGAGTTTCTTATTCTCCGTCAAGAATCAATGATAGGTATTTCTTGCTTTTTATGAATTATCCTAGTAATTCTTCGGCCACAAGGTATACTTCATATCCTATATATTATTAGTACTAACAAAGTTTGTTTTTTTTTGTTATTTAAAATGGTTAGTAAATTATGATAATCTTCATAACAACATTGTGAGGTACAATATTTAATTTATTTTACTTGGAATTTTTTTATTGTTGCAACATGTTATTCTAATTAATTATTTTGTTCATTTTTATTTAATTTTAAGTCAATTTTTTATTATATTTATGGTATTTAATATTTATTTTTGGCAATATATTTGATTTATTAAGACATTGGTTGAGGATAAAACGGTGAATTCATGTTCCACCGCATCAAATTGGTAAGACATCAAGTTAAAGTCTCGGTGCACCATGATAATAAGAAGTTGGGTTCAAGTCTCACTGATTTATGACAAAGACGCCTTTATATGGCTAAGATATTGAGTTTAAGTCCTAATGCACCATAGTGATGATATGATATAACTAACATAAAGTTATATACTTTGACTGAAAATTATGAAATTTGTCCAATTAATTTGCTTTATTCTTTAATGTGAATATGATAGCAGTGCATAATATGTCTGAAAATGACGAGTGGTTGACTTTATAAATATAAGTGTGGTAAAATGTTAATGATCATCATTATGGCAATGAAAAGAAAACATTATGGGTTCTTAAGATGGTCCTTCAAGTGTGAATGTAATTTTTATCCATCAAAGTGGTATGAGAAGTTATTGGGTACATTTTTGTTGATGCAACCCAAATTTGAAAAGTTTTGTGAATCCTCCATCAAATAATAGAATACAAAGTGATAATACATTTGGTACATTTCTTCTCTTAAAGTGATGTTAACTGAGTTACATAAATTTGATAAGTGTGAAAGTATGACAATGAGTTTCTAATAAAGACTAATAGAGCATGTTCAAATGGTTATGGTTCATTTCTTACAAAAATGTGATTTGTGTTCTTATGGATAAGAACATGTCCATGAATTGTTGGATAAATATCACATCTCACCTCTACGGGGGGTTTGAGATATTGAAAAGAAATATTTTGACATAAATGGTCATTTAGTCATATACTTTAAGTACTAGATAAATATTATGGTATGTTAAATTATGAACTACTAAAGGAAAAAAGGAAAAAAGGAAAAAAGAAAAAAATAGTTCTTTCCTATAAAGGTTGTGGCTATGACCAAACAAACTTGTCATTGGTTTTCAAAAAATAAGTCTTGCATGTGATAATTTTAACCATGAAAAAAATAATAATTTTATCCTTGAAAGAGATGGTCATCGTTAGAATGACGTTGTGAAATTTGTTGTAGTACACCAAATTAGTTGAGAGTTTCGAAAGTGCTAATTTGCTACTATTCAGAGAAATAAAATTGTTCATAATATTGGGGATGTAGTGAGTCTCAAAAGAAACTTTTTTAATTTCGAAAGAATTTGAAAAGAAAAATATTATATTGAGACTACAAATTACGGGAAGATTTAATATCTTCAAATTACTACAAAAAAGTGGATTATAAGTATTTATGTATACGATAAACCTTTTTTCTCCCTCTTATTTGTTGTACACAAATATGGACATACTGATGGAATCACATGCAAAAGTAAACTAGAAGTTTACTAGAATAAATATCGGCTGGCATAATCGGTTGTTCATTCTGATTCAAATTTGATACAAAAGTAATTGAGAATTCACGTGGCTATATGTTGAAGAAATAGAAGATTCTTCAAGAATTTTCTTTTGTAGCTTGTTCTCTTGATAAAATGATAATTGTACCTGCTAAGGTTGGGATTGTATCCCCTGAAATTATGGAAAAATAACTTAAATACACAACTATAAGTTTAGTATTCTCTAATTTTCCCTTCTTTTTTTAAATATTACATAATTCCTTTTTTTTTATAATTTTAGTAGAAGTTTAGAGATATATAGTCTTCTCTCTCCTATAACACACACTTCCCCATATCATGCCTATTTTTTCTCCACTAAAACACTCAATCTTCCACTTTTTGAATTTTGAATTATTAATTTTAATTAAAAATGTTTCACAATATTCAATATGAAATTTTGAATTTCTAAATTCAAAAAATTTCAAATTTCTGAAAATTGGATGCTTGTGCTCATGTGGTGCTTGGAAAAGACGTTTTCTCTCTCTCAATAAAGCCTGGGTTTGATTGTGCCTTTGCCATAGGATTAGTACTTGTGCTTGATCAAATCCAAGTTGATGATTTTGCTGAAAATCGGGTCGATGCCTACCCAATTATCACAGACGATCCCAATTTTTCTTCTTAATTTTTCTCTATGTAAGAGTTTTAAATTATATATATTTGTTTATAGTTTTGAACTCTTTGAAAAATCAATCTGTTCCTTTTTGTCTTTAATGTTAAAAAAAGAATCCTACTAACTCAATCTGAAATTATTCCCAATTTTTACCGTAAATTTTTATCATGTATCAGTGATTAATTTCAATAACTGCGCCATCAAGTGTGCTTGCTGATACATTTTGAATCAGTGTGTATAGTGTTTTAGACGATGCATTGATACATGAAGTGTTTGCTGATACATTTTGAATCAGTGTGCTTGCTGATACATTTTGAATCCATCAAGTGTGTATAGTGTTTTAGATGATGCATTGATACATTTTGAATTCATCAAGTGTGCTTGCTGATACATTTTGAATCAGTGTGTATAGTGTTTTAGATGATGCATTGATACATGAATTTGTTGTGTATCATAATGTTTTCTATGTATCATGCGGTTTTGAAAATTGTATTCAAAATAGATGATATAATCTTTGATTTTCAAAATTTAAAATTAATATTCAATTACGTGCTAATTTAATGTTGATTAATGATCTGTTACCGTAAATTAAGCTATTTTAGTTAACAAGTTTAAATGTACCATTTTTTCCCCATTTTTTTCTTAATAGTTTAAATTTACCATGTATCATTTACCATTTATCACTAGAGTCTAAAGTATCACGACACAAAAATTTTAAGGGATTTTTAGTAAATATTAAATTTGTCGGGACAGAGTGTAATTATTGAATTACAGTATGGGATTCCTTAAATTTTTACTGAAATTATTTGGAACATATAAAAAGGTGAATATGGGCCCATTCACCTGCCATATGAACCATTTACTATTATGATTTAATAGATACATATGGTCATATGTGCATTTGTATCAACTTACAAATGAGTTTTTGTAAGGTTGTTTGCTCGAATTATTAAATTAAGTGCACAATTGCAAATTATAAAATCATGTTGATAATGCTGGTTGGTTTAGCAGAAATTGTATGCCTCCAATTATAGCTAGACCATTGATTATGAGAACAAATCTCTCAAATAAAATTTGGTATGAGATGAGTTTATTTAACATGTATGTAACAAGCCAACAAGGTTATCCCAACACAATTGTTTCAGGGTCAGGAACCAAATTATTTCCATCTAAAAATTTGATGTGTGCACATATGATGTTATTGTTCCACCACACATAAAGATGGATCCCCAAATGTGGTTGAGAGTGAATGTTAAATTTCCTATCATTAGGGGGAGATATGTTTAGCATCTGAAGATTATGTGTAAGGTGAATTATGTAGATCCTCGTTAAAAAAATAATGTGAGATTAAAATTCAAGAGATAATTCATTTTCAAAATATTGCAAATAATTTGCCAAATGTACTTGCTGATCAATATTTTAATTGAGCTGCAAATGATCTAATAAATAGCCCTTGAAGGGCAGAGTCTATGCTACGTCAGAAGCGTGACAGACCAATCAATTTCAAAAGTAAAACTCCTTGAGGAAGGAGAGGAGCAAATTTCGGTCATGATAATGAGGTAAGTTCTTTGAAAGAGCACTATGACATAACACTTCATAAAACCTTGACAAGGTTCAAGTACCTGAAAATGATAAAAAATGAAGAGATCTCAATAAGTTATATCGTATTGGAATCGAGTCAAATGACTGTCGACGATATCTTTGATATGAAGTATCACTCAATGCTATAAGTGGTTACGAGGATCTTAAATTTGAATCTGTCATATAATGTGGACAGATAAATAATTGGCCAATAAAATGCACTATTCAAGTATATTTTGTTTTACTCAAAAAGTGATATTTTTGAACTTATAATTCATATATCAAAATATGTATGAGTGAAGTACAAATGAATCATTGTGCGAAAGTATAATCATAAGATATAAAGTACGATTTGTGTGTGGCGGCATAAAAAATTTTCGCAGAAGTTTTGACATTATTAAATGGAGATATGTTCTCAAGTGGTGGATGCAATTAATTTCAGTTTGGTAATAGATAAAATACTTGAATATGTATAATGATTATCATGTCTAACTAAACAATGAAGGTTATATGAAACTTCTTGAAGGATTTAAAAGATCTTAAAGTAATTCCATTGAGTACCCAATGATTTTGAGAATGCTTAATACATAAAAAGAATCTTTTATTATCTCACGAAAATAATTTAAAATGTCAAGTATTAGTGCAATTGGTGCACTTACAGATTGCTGGTTATTCAAATGCTAGAAGATTATTTGATATACATAACGAAAGTTATATGCCATTCATTCAATTTATGACAAGAAACTAACAAAGCAAGTGGCTCAACACATAGGAGATGTGTGAATTTATTTCAGAAAGAAAAAACGAGCTTCAATAAAATTGAGATGATCAATCCCCGAGTTAGAAATTATTTGATTATGTAAATGCAAAATATTTATTTGATCTACATAAAGTTTGATCACAAATGGACTATTTATTTGCATATGGAGACACAACAATATCTTGGAAATTCAAAGAATCACATTAGTAACCACTTCGCCAAATCATGCATAAATAATATTGTTCTATGAATTAAGTCGGGAGTGTGTTTGGTTGGAATCATGATCTATCATATTCAGAAAATATGTGATTTTAAAAAAAGGATATTTCAGCCACCATATACGAAAATGATATAATGCTCAATTGAAGGGAGAATACAATCAAAGGAGATCAACAAAATAAATTTCACTAAAAGCTTTTTTCACGCATGATCTTCAACAAAATGGTGAGATAGACGTTCAAAGACCCATTCAAGTGATACTCTTGTAAACTTATTCAGTAAGGATTATCAAGATCAATATTTGAGAAGTTGTGATATAAGATTGAAATGCATCGTCTCCGAGATATCAAGTAAAATTTTTATCAGGAAGAGAAAATTAGGTGTTGTACTCTTTTCCTTAATCATGATTTTGTCCCAATTGGGTTTTCCTGGTAATGTTTTTAACGAGGCAACATTCAAAGCATATTAAAAGATTTGTGTACTCTTTTCCTTCACTATGATTTTTTTTCACAGATTTTTTTTAGTAATGTTTTAACGAAACACATTATCTATGGATATCCAACGGGGAGTTAAAGAATAGTATAATGTCAATATTCACCACATCAAGAAGTTACTCACCCATTATCTCCGTTATTTTCTTCCATTACGAAGATAACCATAACCTCCATAACCTCAAACTTTATAACCATTATTCTCATAACTTCCCCACTTTCGTAACCCCCCATTATATTCATGCTAATATCATGTATATAACTCATGCCTCTATATTACACTATAAATAGACACATAAAAATTCATATTATATACACTTGAAAACTTGAAATACTAAGAAAAACTTTCCTCCTTTGTCTCCCTATATCTATTGGTTTCATCTTCAATATTTCTTGTCCTGTTTTGCAACATATTTTCAATACTTGTCTGATATATTTTAATGTTATTTCTCATTTTCCCAACAATTATCAGGATAGATAATTTTGGGGCCAAATATGAGCCTGATTGGGATTAAATTATGCAAAAAAGAGTAAAATATAGGGAAGAGAGCGTGAATTTCAAGAGAAAACGTTGAGCATGATATGGATAGTTCCCAAGGACAAAACTTTGATCTTTTACCCAATTCCTTTTGTAACTGTTTTGTGGTTTTCAAGTCAACTTTCAGCCCAGTGTTTACTTTTGGGTGATCCGATATGGGGAGTAGAACTTGCGATCTTGTTGGCCAAGTCAACCCAGCTCAGAGTTTCGATACACAAGCTCTGCTTCGCTATGCCTCTGCTAATGTTATTGGCTTCCCTGCAAATCCTTCTCTATTTACTATATCTCAGGTCTTGTATTCTTTGCTTCCCTTAAATTTATATATTCGAATTCATGTAGCGAGTTTTATTCCTTACAGCAAAGAACTGTAACCTAGGCAATCCAATTTGTTTGTCTCGTTAGAAAGAAAGGAACATATGATAGGAAGGTCAGAACTAATCAAATAAAGTGATGAAAAAGGAATTCAGTAAGATTTCACTATCAATCCATTTGTTTTAAAGAAAGGGAAACTTGTTAGAATGATAAACAAATGTTTTATACAACTTCAGGTTTAGGGATGTGCTTGTTTCTAAAAGAGCATCATCTAAATGTAATGTCACAATTTTCTTGAACAAAATTTAAAAGTAACTGAAAAGAAAAAAGAGAAGACTAGAAGAGCATTCCCTAGATTAGTAATACAAGTTTTAGTTCCTTTCTAACAAGGAGAATAAAATCAAAGTTGCTAAAAGAATTCTTGCAAATATTTGAAATTATGAGCTCCACATCAAACCTGCTGCTAATTAATGATGTCGTCTTGTATCAATTGAACTTACAAATTTCTTTAGTTCTGTGTGGCTTTCATCTGTACACTCAGCAGAGGCGAGTTTTTTGTTGCAAAGTTATCACTTCTCATTTGTTTCTAAAATGCCTTCCTCACTGTGTATCAGTTTGGGCATGGCCAGTCAAATCCCACTTTCCTCATTGAGGTTGGCTCAGGAACGTTGCCAAAAAAATATGTGTTGAGAAAGAAACCCTATGGAAATTTACTGGCATCTGCTCATGCTGTTGAGAGAGAGTATGAGGTCCTGCATTCTCAATTTCTCGTATGATGTATATAAATAGTCATATGTCGTGTTTGTGCATTTTGGCTGTGTTGAACTTGATATTTTGACGTTGACACGGCAGGTTCTACATGCATTAAGTACTCACTCGGTGGTCCCGGTCCCAAAGGTTTTTTGTTTGTGTACAGATTCAAGTGTGATTGGAACTCCATTTTACATTATGGAGTATCTGGAAGGACGTATCTTCGTAGACCCGATGCTACCTGTGCGGATTCTGTTTTCAAATTTTATCTTCCTAGAATTTTTTAGATTGTGAATAATATTAGTGTGGTTGGTAAGCCTAATTCTTTTCATTGATTTAAAAGACAATGTAACTTTTTTTTGCCACTTTAGGATGTACTCCCTGAAAGAAGAAGGGTCATATATCGTGCTGTTGCTCAAGCTTTGGCCGGTCTTCACTCTGCTGATGTTGATTTAGTTGGTCTTGGTAACTATGGGAAACGGATGAACTATTGTAAACGGCAGGTGCAGAAAATTTCATTTGTGGAAAGCTTAAATAAACTTCAATCCAAAATAGTTTGGTTCAATAACATGAACCCTTACATATTTCTCTCTATTCAAGCTCATTTTCAGTCTCTACATTTCTGGGGAAATTAAGTAGTGCCTGATTGTTTTTTTTGTTAGTCTACATTTCTTGACCCTTGAGATTTATTATGTTACTGAAAATACGACGTGCTTTTGGGTTTTTACCCTAACATGGTTAGTTACTTTGTTCATGCAATGCACCTTTTAGGGGTGATTTTCGGTGTTTAATTTTTGAATATTCTTTTAAAGTTAGATAGTTTATGTAACCTACTTCAGGTGGAAAGGTGGGCCAAACAATATCTTTTATCTACTGGTGAGGGTAAGTCCCGGAGAAACCCAAAAATGTTAGAGCTGGCTGATTGGTTACGGCAACATATTCCCCTTGAAGATTCCTCTGGAGCAACAGCAGGTCTAGTCCATGGTGACTTTCGGATTGATAATGTTGTGTTTCATCCTATTGAGGTGCAGCCCTTGAAAGCATCTGATAACTTCCTTTTGTTCCTTGTAGCTTATGCTATTAGAGTCCTTTCAAATACATGTTACATTTTCCTCTCTCCCCGCTCCTTTTAGCTGATTCTGTTAGTTGATGTTGCAGGATAGAGTGATAGGTATTCTTGATTGGGAGCTTTCCACTTTGGGTAATCAAATGTGTGATGTTGCCTACAGTTGCTTGGTACTGCCTCTCTTTTGATACTTCTACTTAATTTCCCGAAATCATTTGACCAATGACACGCACCATCCTCATAGTCACATTTCTGTAATTAATGTCCCTTACAAGCATTTTAAGTTCCACATGACTGATATATGGACCCAAATAAGAAATTTTAAAGTTGCTAACATCTTTCTTTCTTATCAGGGATTTATTGTGAATATTGCATCAGATAGTATAGAAGAAAATAATGGTTTTGAACTCACCAGCTTCCCTGATGGAGTGCCTTCTCTTTCCAATTATCTCGCAGATTACTGCTCAGCAGCTGTAAGACCCAATTTTCTCTGTCTTTGTTAGATAGTCATTCTTTTGCAGGGATATCTGTTACTTAACTTTGTTATACTAATACAGAACAATAGTTATAAAAAATACATGTCCCACATTAGTTCCTTTGTGATGCAAGGAAAATAAACTGACTGGAGTATAGGAATTGTGACATCTATTGAGAATCGCTGCGCTATACTATCATCTCAAATCCAATTTTTTTGAATATTTGTATGCACGGTTTATCATCTTCAATTTTATCTGGTAAATATCAAGAGAAAATCAGCAAACCTTTTACTCTTTATGCACCCTAATATTGCAACTACTTGTTTCTGATTTCTTTTGGCTTTGGATTTTGCATTCAGGGAAGACCTTGGCCTATCGAACAATGGAAGTTCTACGTAGCCTTTTCCTTATTTCGTGGGGCTTCAATATATGCTGGAGTACATTGCAGATGGATCATGGTAATCAGATTTCATATAAATTTTAGGGGTGACATCACATGTTTTGACCAACAATTTATTATGTATGATTTATTTTCTAATATTATAAATCTCTAATAATAACTTTGCAGGGTAATGCTTCAGGAGGTGACCGTGCCCGATGCGCTGGGGAAAAGGCTGATTCCTTCGTTAGAACTGCATGGTCGTTTATCCAAAGAAAATCTGTTCTCCCTCAGCACCCTCCAACTGGTAAATCATATGCTTTAACAACTTCAATACTGTTACTAATTTTGTTAAATTCTCCGATATTGGATGGTAATTCCAGTCTTTTTAATTCTTCAAGAAATCATACACTCTACATTTGGAACTCTTTTGTAACATTAAAATATTGAACCAAAAATTTGCTCTATTCAAACTCAATTTTCCAGTGAAATTGCAAATATTCTAGTCATTAACCAACACTAACATGACTCTGCAATGAAAAGAACAAGTTTGCACTTAAAAGATCACAACCTTTTATCTTTACATTCATTTTCATCAGCATTAAATGTCCACGAGAACTGGTTACTATGTGAAATTGGTGCACAATAATATGACAGGCTACTATGACTTTGTTGATCACGTCACTTGAGATATCGAAACCAAGTTATAATACCTGTTTCCTTAGTTAGATTGGTCTGTTGTGCTCAACTATGCAGAGACAAGCTTAGAGGATCATGTCAGGCAGCTTGGACATGATAGCTCAAATCAAGGATTACTTATGGGAGGGAAATTTGTGCCCAGTGAGAAGGTTCAAAAGTTGAGGAACAGATTGACAAAATTTATGGAGGATCATATATATCCAACAGAAAATGAGTTTTACAAGCTTGCGGAATCTTCCATGCGTTGGACAGCTCACCCAAATGAAGAGAAATTAAAGGAGCTGGCCAAAAAAGAAGGATTGTGGAACTTATTCATACCAGTGAGTTTGTAAAGCTCATTTTGTCGTAATGAAGTGAAAGATATTTGTTTTCTGAGAATGTACCTGATGTTTTATCTTCTACTAATATGTAGTTTGATAGTGCTACGCGGGCTAGAGAACTTATTTTTGGCAGCCGAAATGGTCTACTGAACAATGATTTTGGTAGCTTATTGGGTGCTGGCCTTTCCAACCTGGAGTATGGATATCTGTGCGAGATTATGGGTCGTTCTGTCTGGGCGCCACAAATTTTCAACTGTGGTGCTCCTGATACAGGAAATATGGAGGTAACATAAGTATTGCTTAATATTTTATAAAGTGATAGTTTGCAAGTAGCTACTACAATAATCTTCTTTTAACTTAAGTCAACGAAGACTCTGTTAGACTAGGATTGTATATGTATATACTATATACCTATTCCTATTCTAACAGACTCCAGAAATAGTCTCAAGGAAGCATAATTATATCTTGCACCAGCTGTACTGGAAAACTTAATTGGTGAAAAGTGAAACAAAAGTAGGTTCATAGAAGACAATTTGCTATACCCTTCGGAGGCATAATTGTCTATGTTGTAACATACTTTTGGGTGAATCATCTTTTCAGGTATTACTTCGGTATGGGAATGAGGTACAGATGAAGGAATGGCTTGTTCCCTTGCTTGAAGGTAATATACGCTCTGGCTTTGCAATGACAGAGCCTCAAGTTGCATCCTCAGATGCCACCAATATAGAGTGTTCCATTAAAAGGTAGACACAAGCTACATCTTTGAAAGATAAGAAGTATATGAGATACAGCATCTCTTTCTGTCTCTCGTATTTTTATCTTAAATATAGACACTGTCGAAGATAACTGAGCGATGTAAAATTGGACATCTAGTGGATTCTTCAGAACCTTAGAAAAGACTATCAAGGTATTAAGAGGGTAAACTAGACATAATTATAGCCATCATACATATCACTAATTGCATTTGATAGCATGTTCCCCTCCCCCATTCTCTTAGGGTCTGAGGCGGCCAAAAGTGGGCAAAAACAAGGAAATGAAGGACATGGTAAAATAACAGAAGTAAAAAAAATAGAAAATGAGATTCTGAAGTGAAATAATTGGACGTGGTAGCAGGATGTTCAAAACAGTTTTCCCTTTTTATCTTGTCTCTTATCTCATGATCTCAATGCTTCTGGAAATGGCATCTTACTATCTACCCTCAATCCAATCTGATTCTGATTCCGCATAATTTCTTTCAAGTTTGGACACGATCAGCAAATATAACCCTCCTTAACTGCCCTAGCCTCTTGCCCATCGGGCATGGTGGCACATCTTCTTGATTGGGCATCTTTCAGTAGGGAAACTGCATATGAATTAGGAGCACACTCTTAACCCCTGAACTTCCTTCCTAAGGGCGGATGTTTTACTTCCTGCTCTTTGTCCATTCGGAGAATATGTTTGAAAGGACAACTCTTAATAATATTAGATGCTCGACCCAAACTATTAAATATCTCCTAATTCTGTTATACGAAATCCATTGCACAGGCAAAAATTGTAAATTATCTTTTCATTCTCTCAATAATTTACTCTTCTCTTGGCGACTTAGTACTCCCTCTAATGTCGTATTTACACAGTTCAATTTGGTGTGATCAATGAGGTGCTAACTGCTAATAATGTGTTATATTTCATCAATGGTCACTTTGATCCCAAGATGGTAAATCCAAATTTCCCAATTTTGTGGGGGAATCTTGAAGTACATTGATAAAGAAAAAGAGCTGCTCAGTCCACTAAGCTTTTGCAATGGTATGCAACCTTACTCTGCATTTTTGAAAGAGATTGTTTCCTTAGCTCGAACCTCTGACCACCAGGTCAAATGACAGCAACTTTACCAATTATGCCAAGGTTCCCCTTCAAAACACAGTTATGTGTCTTAAAATACTTGATGAATGTTTCAGTGAGAAATTCCCAAGATTGGGATTGGGATATCATGAAAGATGTTGAACGTGAATCTAGAGAAATCTAATGGTTCGTGTCTAAGTTGCTCAGACCCGAGTGCAGGTGTCCAATACGGGTACAGATCTAAAGGTCGGATCCTTCATGATCTTAATTTTAAGATTTGATACGGATGCGGGTTTGGGAATTCAGCTAAAAATAATTCAAATTCGAAATAGAGTTATAAAATATGCCGAAAGTATGCTGGACTATTTTAAAGCAAAGGAATGCACAAATTTTTGAGTGCAAGTTGGAATTAGAAATCATGGTATTGTGTCAAATTTCTCAATCGATTTCGGCCAGAGTACTGAGTACCCAAAACTGTTAGATGACACCCGGTATGGTTCCCACATCCACGTCGTGTCGACATGGGTGTGGCACCAAAAAAGAAGAGTACTCGCAACTTAGGTTGAACCTTTATTCAGTTTAGAAGGATTCTGTTCAGCTTAATTATCCTATGCTTGTTGAATACACAGGAACCTTTAGGGGATTTTGGTCATAAAAGAAAACTGAAGCATGCTTGAATTTGTTAGATTAATAAAAATAACTGTGAGAGCAATGCATTGTACAGACATGGCAACTCGTATATTATCAACGGGACAAAATGGTGGACTAGTGGAGCCATGGATCCCCGGTGCAAAATTCTCATTGTGATGGTTAGTTCTTGCTTCTCAGCGAAAATAATTTGTTTCTGTTTATATTTTTATATTCAGACCAGTTAGTTTGGATGAATGGCAGGGAAAAACTGACTTGGCAGCTCCAAAGCATAAACAACAGTCCATGATCTTGGTGGACATAAACAGTCCTGGTATTACCATAAAGAGACCGCTAACAGTATTTGGCTTTGATGATGCTCCTCATGGGCATGCAGAAATAATATTCGAGAATGTATGCGTCCCAGCCAAGAATATCCTGCTTGGTGAGGGGCGTGGGTTTGAGATTGCACAGGTAAAAGTGTTTCATGTATTTAACGAGTTCACTTTTTACATATTTTATGACATTAGCCTTTAATGAGCTAGTCTTTTGATGGCTATTTATCAGAAGTTCCTACATCTGTTACATTCAATCGATCATCATACTTTTGCATTTTCTTTTGGATTTTGCACATCCCGGGAAAATGATATAATCTCCATTTATATTACATGTTCTAAAGTTTGTGTCGACCATTGTTTTTCAAATAATTACAACAGGGGTTTTGAGGGGAAAAAGAAGAAAATTCATGCTTTTGTTTAAATTTAGTGGTACTTCTTTAAAGGGGTCATCGTCTTATGAATGACAGGACTCATATGAAATGCTACACTGCTCATAATGGTTATCTGAGGGAAGATATCTGCAGCATATAGAATCGTATGACTGATACTTGGTTGCTGAACTCCTTTTCTTGTAGGGTAGGCTGGGACCTGGAAGGTTGCATCATTGCATGAGACTAATAGGTGCAGCAGATCGTGGCATGCAGATGATGGTTCAAAGGGCTCTTCAAAGAAGAGCTTTTGGAAAATTAATTGCTCAACATGGCTCTTTTCATTCCGATGTTGCTAGAGTAAGGTTTTTGCTTTTAAGTTTGGGCAAAGAAAACCTCCATAACAGTAACTGCTTTATTAAGTTTGTCTCTTCTTTTTCTGTAATTCTATCCGAAATGATACATGACAATGAACTTCACAGTGTCGAATTGATCTGGAGAAAACCAGATTATTAGTTCTCGAAGCTGCTGACCAGCTTGATCGGCTTGGAAATAAAAGGGCCCGTGGTACAATTGCAATGGCAAAGGTAAAGCATAATAACAAGGACTTGCGTGATTGCACTATTTTCTCCTTCTGAAAATACTTTACCAGGATTTTATGGTTAACAGGTTGCTGCTCCAAATATGGCATTGAAGGTTCTCGACACAGCAATGCAAGTGCACGGTGGTGCTGGTTTATCCGGCGACACTGTTCTTGCACATCTCTGGGCTACAGCAAGGACATTAAGAATCGCAGACGGTCCTGATGAAGTACACCTGGGGACAATTGCAAAGATGGAACTTCAGAGAGCCAGACTGTGAAAGGTTGATACAAATACTTCCTTTTTGCATCGACACAAGTCGTATGCTTGCATACGGCTTCAACCTCTGCCCTGGTCAAGAAAATAATAATTGATAATAGACTCTATTGGAAAACAGAGGGCTGAGATCATGAAAATAGAAGGCTATGGAGCATAAAGTAGCCCAATAATGAGTTTTAAGTAAGCTTATGGTATTTGTATCGTATCAGCAGTTGTCTTGCTCAATAATGGTGTCAGTTTGTGGCACCTACATTAACTTACCCACTGATTTATACATGATCTCTAAACTCTGATTTGCACCATCTTGGTTTTTACAGTATTATTTTTTTCTTCATTTGTCTCTGTTGAAACTCTTGAAGCTGTATTAGATAACCTTGTATAGATACAGATATAGATACATGCGTGTTTGTTAATCTGTTACTTCCAAGTGTTTTTTTTCTTTTCTTGTAACCAATTCATGCATTTGCATGGGTTTAGAACTTGTCACTATTATGGTCATTGACCTAGTTCCTATCTTTTCTTCAGTTTCTAACTTCTTCTCGTATAGCTTTCCGTTTGGAATTTCTGTATATACAAAGGATATTATTCTACTATGATGAATCGTTTGCTAAGAAACATGTCGAGTATGGTTGATTAATAATGTTGATACTAGTTATGTTGTGGAAATTCTTATGCAGTGTTTGATTTGATGTATTAAAAATAACATACATTGCATTTTTTTTTAAAAAAAATAAGTTGTAAAAATTTCCTTAGTAAATTACAATCATATGATATATATATATATATATATATATATATATATATATATATATATATTTGTTATAAAACTATAGAATAATAACAAGAAGAAAATAGAGAAAAGAGAACTTATTACTCTTGATAAATGATTTTACAATGAAGAGGAGCCCTTTATTTATAGGGAAAATCTAACTTGGTTCCCAAGTAGGACTCTTAACCATATACTAAAAGGATTCCACATGATAGACATTTACTATAATACAAATACTTTATAACACTCCCCCTGAATGTCTAATTCACAAATGATGTGCCTTGTCAGAAACCTTACTAAAAAAATTTTAAGAAAAGAAAAACTCTCGTAAAGGAAAAGAGTAAATATATCTATTAATACGCATCTTTGCTGCCTTATTAAAAACCTTGCAAGGAAAATCCAGTGGGACAAAACCTCGTAAGGGAAAAAGAGTACAACGCATATTAACTCTCCCTAATAAGAACATCAATCCCGAAACTTGAATCTTCGCATTCCAAGCTTGTGCACCATCTTCTTGAAAGTTGCAGTTGGTAGAGACTTGGTGAATAGATCAGCCACATTGTCACTTGATGGAATCTGTTGCACATTTATATCACCATTCTTTTGAAGTTCGTGTCTATAGAAAAGCTTTGGTGAAATGTGCTTTGTTCAATCTCCTTTTATGAATTCTTCATATAAAGTGATGGGTACTTTATCACGCTCCAAACCACATTTCTCTCGAATGAGATTTATCATAGACCTTAACCACACACATTCTCTACTTGCTTCATGAATAACTATTATTTCAGCATGATTAGATTAAGTGGCTACGATGGACTGCTTTGTAGATCTCCAAGATATGACAGTCCCCCTGACATATAAACATATAGTCTGTTTGGGATCGAGCTTTGTGTGGATCAGATAAATATCCTGCATCAACATAACCGACAAGATTAGGGCTACAATTATTAGAATAAAATAATCCCATATCAGTTGTCCCTTTAAGATATCACAAAATGTGTTTGATCCCATTCCAATGTCTCCTAGTAGGAGCAGAACTATACCTTGCTAACAAATTTGCAGAAAAAGTTATATTAGGCCTTGTAGTATTAGCAAGATACATTAGTGCGCCAATTGCACTAAGATATGGTGGTACTTCAGAACCAAGAATTTCTTTCATCCTTTTCTTAAGGGCGGAATGGATCCTTACTCACATCAAGTAAACAAACAACCATCAGAGTACTTAAGGGATGCGCTTCATCCATACAAAATCTTTTCAACACTTTTTCTGTGTAGGTAGATTGATGAACAAAAATACCATTTGTCTAATGCTCAATTTGTAAACTAAGACATAATTTTGTCCTCCCAGATCTTTCATCTCAAATTCATTTTTTAAATAATCAATTGCCTTTTGAAGCTCTATTGGAGTTCCAATCTCAACATAAACATCAAGTACAACAAATTTCGATATTATTTTCTTTATAAAGACACATGGACAAATTGCATCATTTGTATAACCTTCCTTAATTAAATACTCACTAAGATGGTTATACCACATGGGTCCAGATTGCTTCAAACCATATAATGATATTTGCAATTTAATTGAATACATTTCTCGAGATTTTGAATTACATGATTTAGGCATCGCAAAACCTTCAGAAATTTTCATGTATATCTTATTTATCAAGTGATCCATAAAGGTAGGCTGTAATCACATCTATCAAATGCATTTTAAGCTGCTCATGGACTGTGAAACTAATGAGATAACACAATGTTATTGTATCCATAACGGGTGAGTATGTCTATTTATAATCGAAGCCAGGCCTTTGAGAAAATCCTTTTGCCACAAGACGTGCTTTATACCTTTGTATTTCATTTTTCTCATTTCTTTTTTCGCACAAAAAATCATTTGTAACCAACATGTTTAATACCATTACGTGTTTGAACTATAGGTCCCAAAACTTCACGCTTGACAAATGAATTCAACTTTGATTGAATTGCTTCTTGCCATTTTGGCCAATCATATCTTTGTTGACATTCTATAACAGATTGAGGTTCATGATCCTCATTATCTTGTATGATATTTGTTGCAACATTATATGCAAAGACATAATCAACCACTATTTCTGATCGATTCAGATTAGTTTCAACATCTCTTAAATTTATGGATAGTTTATTATTTACTTGAGTTTCAAGTTCATTGATTCTTTCATGAATATCAAACTTATTCTAATTTTGGACTTCCTTATGAGATTCATTCATAGTGTCATCTTGACATTTAGTCTTTTTTTTTCCTAAGATTTTGATCCTTAGAACCCAATGGTCTACCACGCGTTAGGTGTGCTTTTGACTCATTAGCTATGACACTAGTGGATGGTCCTATAGGGACATCAATTCAAATTGGGACATTTTTTGCAGGAATATGTGATTTAGTAATCCTTTTTAAATCTGTAAATGCGTCTGGCATTTGATTTGCATTTTTTTTGCAAATGAATAATCTTTTATACTTCTTGTTCACAAGTAAAAGAATATGGATCAAGATGAGATAATGATAAATTTTCCACAAAATTTCTCATTTTATTTCACTATTCAGTCCCCCTAATTTTGTGGAAAATATCTCATCAAACCTATAATCTGCAAATCGAGCAGTAAATATGTCTCCAGTCAATGGTTCAAGATAGCGAATAAAGGAGGGTGACTCAAACGCAACATATATTCCTAACCTTTTTTGAAGGCCCATCTTAGTGCGGTTTGGTGGTGCCATGTAAAACACATCCAAAAATTCTTAGATGAGATATATTAGGTTCTTGACCCATAACCAATTGTAGTGGAGAAACCTTATGATAACTTGTCGGTCTGAGACGAATAAGTGTTGCAGCATGCAAAATGATATTTCCCCAAACAGAAGTGGGTAACCTAGTTTTCATAAGCAATGATCTTGCTATTAATTGCAGACATTTAATTATTGACTCAGCGAGACCATTCTAAGTATGGACATGAGCAACAGAGTGTTTAACTCTTATTCAAATTGCTAAACCATAATCATTAAATGATTGTGATGAAAAATCTGCAGCATTATCTGGACGAATGGACTTAATCTGATTATCAGAAAAGTGTGCAATTAACCTTATTATTTGTGCCAATAATTTTATAAATGCCAAATTACAAGATGACAATAGGCACACTTAAGACCATCTAGAAGAAACATCTAGTATAACCATAAAATATCTAATGACCCACTAGGTGGGTGAATTGGTCAACAAATATCCCCATGTATATGTTCCAAGAATGCAGGGGACTCAATCTCAACTTTCTTAGATGATGGTCTCACAATTAACTTGCTTTGATAACAAGCAGTACAAGAAAATTCACCATTTAAAAGAACTTTTAGGTCCTTTAATGAATGTCCACTCGAATTTTCTATAATTCGTCTCATCATTAATGACCCAAGATGTTCCAGACGATCATGCCAAAGTACAAATGTATTGGAATCAGTAAATTTCTTATTACTATAAAATGAGCCTCAATTGCACTATTTTTTGTCCAATACAAGCCAGAAGATAAAACAGGAAACTTTTCTATAACACATGTCTGCCCAGAGACATTCTTGGTGATACCAATATATTCAAGATTTATTTCATCAATTGATTGGATATGATAACCATTTTCACGGATATCTTTAAAACTCAACAAATTTCTCTTAAATTTTGGAGAAAATATAGCATTATTAATGATGAGTTTAGTTCCCTTGGGCAAAATTACAATGACTCTTTCAAAACCCTCAATCATATTAGTAGTACAGAAAATTGTAGCAACATTTATTTTGCCCATACTTAAATGAGAAAAATATTTCTTATTTTTGAATATCGTATGTGTTGTACCAGAATCAATCAAACAAATGTCTTTATATTTCGATAATATGCTTTTAGAATTATCCATACTTCACATGAAAATGACATGCACAAAATAAAATATATATTAAATATTAGTGTTGTCAAAAGGTTACAATATATTCAAAGTAATAAACTAATAATTAAATATTAGAAATTGAGCCTTAGTTTATTGCTTCCTCTAAGTCAAAAACGAGTTGTTAGAAAAAAAATAAAATATAAATTATCATTTAATCCTAGTTAATAACAGACTGCATGTTTTTAGTATTAGATCAAGTTAAAGACCTAATATAATACAAAACACATGATAAATCCTAGTTAATAACAGATTGCATGTTTTTAACATTAAATAAAGTTGAAGACCTAATATAATACAAACACATGATAAAGTTTAGTATTTTACTAACACTATCATATTAGAATCGTATAAATAAATCAATGAAAAACATACTATTTAATTAAGATGGAACAAACTAATGAAAATATGATTAAATTAATTTAAAATACTAATACTCATGTAAACAACTATCGTTACATGAAATTTATTAACTTCTACCAAAAAATAAACAAAAATAATAATAAAGAAAATCACTCTTCTATGTTCACAGAACCATCACCAAATAAGTGATCTATCTTTCCTTCAGGATGTGCGAAGAAATTTGCTACATCCAAGTAAGTGATGTCAACTTGATTTTCAGAGATAAAATTACCTCAGGATTTTGCTCATTCTTCTTTAGTGATTCTTGATAAAGTTCAACCAAGTGTTTGGGAGTACGACAATCACGTGCATAATGACCTCTTCCACCACATTGAAAACCACCTTCCTAGTTGCTTCACGTTTCTCATCCTTTCTTTTTTCCTTTTGATTGTGATTTTTATTTGATGAATGATTAACAACAGGAAAAGAATTACGTTCTTGACCATAATCGCGACCACGATCACGTTCACGATCACGATTAGGATCGTGACCTTTTCCACGCCTAGCATGGTAGGCGTACGCCTCATTCACTTCAAGAAGTGGTTCACATCTAGTAGGCCGATTCTCATAATTTTTTAATAATAAATCATTATTTTGCTCAGCCACAAAAAGATGAGAAATTAGTTCAGAATACTTTTTGAAACCTTTCTCTCGATATTGTTGCTGCAAGAGCACATCCGAGGCATGGAAAGTGGAGAACGTCTTTTCTTCATATCAATCTCACTAACCATTTCTCCACATAATTTCAACTGAGAAAGTGATTTTGAGCATGACAGTATTATACTCATGTATAGACTTAAAGTCTTGTAGCCTTAGATGCATCTAATCATATCGTGCCTTTGGATGTATGACCATCTTCAAGTGGTCAGATCTTTATTTTAGGTTTTTCCACAAAATAAGTGGTTCCTTAACTGTCAGATATTCGATTTTCAGAATCTAGTCAAGATGATGACGCAGGTATATCATTGCTCGTGCACAGTTTTGATTTGATGTCTTATTTTCTTCTTTTATGGTATCTCCAAGACCCATTGCATCAAGGTAGATTTCAGCATCCAACACTAATGAGATGTAGTTCCTTCCCGAACTTTGAAGGGCAATGAACTCTAGTTTTGTAAGATTGACCATTAAAATTAAAAAATAAAAGAATAAATAATACATTTATTAATTCTTCAAATCTAACCTTCACTTTTGTAAAAATAGAGTCTCGTGCTGATAACGTGTTATAAAACTATAGAATAATAAAAGAAGAAAATAGAGAGAAGAGAAAACTTATTATTTCTCTTGATGGATGATTTTACAATGAAGAAGAACTCTCTATTTATAGAGGAAATCTAACTTAGTCCCCAAGTAGGACTCTTAACCATATCCTAAAAGGACTCCACATGATAGACATTCACTATAGTACAAATACTTTATAACAATATTATTATTATTATTAGTATTATAATAAGTGCGATGCTCCAAAGTAAAAAGTTGAATTACCATTTTGTTCTTTTACTAAATTAAAATTGGATTAATCATTTAATTAAATACAAATAATTTAATTACATAAAATATATTATTTTATTGATAAATGAGTAAATTGGTATTGGTTTTAATTTTAATCATAATTCTCAGAACAGGAGAATTTTAAAAGTTGTGATAGATAAAAACAAGACTTAAGTCATAGGCAGCCCGTTAAAGTTGTCCGCATAATTCATTTAAACACTTCAACTAAAACTTATACCTATTGAACACTTATATTGTTCAAATAAGTATCTATTGAACACTTTTCGGCAAAGAGAGTGCAACACATATGCATAGGAGCGTGTGAAGTGATAATTTTTAGCTAATTTTTTTTAAATATCTCTTTCTTCTTATTTCTTCTTTTCCTTTTTTTCCATTATATTTTTTAAAAATAAAAAGGCTTAAAAATCTATGTTCTCTCTTTCACCATGAGATCTTGCTCCACCATTTTTCTTCACAAGAATTCACGCCATTTTTTTTATTTTCTTGTCATTATACTATTAATTTTTCAGATGTACCCTTCATTTTTTAATCGAAAAATGGACATCATCATCTACGTTTTTTTTGTTGGAAAAAATGGAGACCTCCATCCACATCCTCTTTGCCGGAAAAAATAAAGACAAATATTTAAATATTTTCTCTCTTATGTCAACGTAATCCAACAATAAACAATCACATCAATTAATTAAAATTGATAGTTAGAAGAAACAAAGAGTTCTTCAAATCCAAAAATATCAAAAACACTATTTTTTCCGGTCATGATGATAGAAATTCATAATTATACGATAAAACATTGTTCATATTCCTTGTACCATAACCGGATGAAGATAAGAAGATTATAATTGAGAAAATAGATTGTGGGAGAGACCGTGTTCGGGGAGGTTATGATTTCTCCGTTTGGATCTAACAAGAAAGAAAATGAGTGGTTGCCATGGGTGGGTGAGTGACTTCTTTTAGAATATTCTTTATAATTTGTTTTAGATAATTAAATATCTAAAATAGTAAAAAAATAATAGAATTTCATTTTTAAAATAATTTTTGGACTCCAATGCCACATGTCATCATTTAATTCATCAATTTGCCATGTCACTGCCACGTCACCGCGAGTGTAGTACACACATCTCATATTTTGGCTGATTGTCAATAAAATGTTAAATAGGTATCAATTTTAAGGGGTACAAGTGTTCAATAGGTACAAGACTTAATTGAGGTGTTTAAATGAATTATGTGGACAACTTCGAGGGGCCGAATATGACTTAAGCCTAAAAACAATGTATACATCATCATATCATATCATTCATATATTATATTATTTATTATTATTATTATATTTTTTTATATCATATAACATCATATCATATTATATAATTGTTATTACATTTTATATTACAAGTGAAAAGATGCTCAGTCTAAAGTTGGATTAAGAAAAGACCCTTGAACTTTTTAATTCTCATTATCATATTATAAATAATAATTATTTATTATTCTATAAGTAAGAAACTATTAAAGTTGAATGACTTTTTAACTCTTCAAGAGATCACCATTAAAGTTGAATAACTTTTTAATTTACAAGAAATCACAATTGAAGTTGAATGACTTTTTAACTCTTTAAGAAATCAGTATAAATAAGTCTCTTACACGTTGTCTTCTAATGACAATATTGTACATTTGAATTTGGTTTAGAGAGCATAAAACTCTTATCATACTATGTTTTTTCAAGCCTTTCTTTACATTTAGATTTTTCATTTTTTGCTATCATTCAAATGATATTCTTAAATTGATATTTAAGTATTTGATCTCTCACATGAAAATATACTGATAAAATTTTTCTTTATGAACTTATGATGTAATTTTTTCTCAGGTATAAACAAGAGTTGATTCTTTTTCAGATCATTGAATAGAACTTTTAGTAGAAATTGCACCAATACAAATGAGGTATGCGGCATGACTCCAACACTTTTGCTTTTTTTTTTTTTGCATGATTACTTTTTAATAAATTTGATATACATATGACTATTGTACAATTAGATTTGAATATCTGCATGTGTATTTTACAAAGTAGAGTCTCCTTGATACTTTAGTTTGACAATGACTTATTGACATTAATTTTTCTTCAATATCCTAGCTTCCGAGGTAAAAAGAATACTAATGTTTCTCCCTCAACAACATAGAGCAAAAGAAAAATGAGAAAATCTCTGAAGAAGATATATTCACCATTGCCAACTAAATCTTCCCTTTCTTTTCCCTAAGATATCCATAATTTCATAACTTTGATTCCCCCGTTAGACAAATAAAATTGCAGATTGATGTTTGGAGAAGGAAAACTTATTCAGTTGCATCTGTTATTTTTGAAGAATGTATCTCCCTTCAATGGAAGTCTGCAATAAGAGTAAAATTCTTTATTTTTATGAATGCAAAACAATTTTTATGATCATAGAGTCTTCTTCTATGTCCTATGTGATAGATTATTTAAACTCAAGGAGGGTCCTATGCATATTGGTGTCTTGTTTATCTGCAAGTAACTTTCTTGCACACGAGGTGCTTGATCAATTGTCCCAGTGATAATTAGCCTTGGTTCATTCTACTTGTTCCAATTATGACGACACATTCTAAATATTAGTAAGCTCGAAGAAGCACGCGCAAATTTATAGAAGCCTGGAAGTTGAAGAGATAACGTTTAGGAAAAATTCAAGATTCTATCTTTCTTGTTTGCAATGTAATCAGTTAGCTCGAAGAAGCATATGTTTTTCTCGCAGTAAATAAAAATGTAACTTTTTATTTTTGCGATGTAATGGATTTGATACGTAATGTATGTTTGGTTTCAATTTGTTGAGAAGTTCGATTAAAGTTTTTGATATTATATGTGTTGATGGTGCAAAACTACATCAGATTAGTACTAGAACGAACAACACTAAAATTTTAGTAAACCTTTACCAAAATCGCAATAGAGCACCAACAATGCATCAAAATAGCTCCAAAAGTTCATCAAAATAACATTAGAATTGCACCTAAACAATATGGTTGCACCAACATAGCAACATAATAGATTCAAAATTACACCAAAAAGGATCAAAACAACATTTGAATTAAACCAAAACAACAACATCACAATAGCCTCTAAATCGACATTAAACTTGCATCAACACCACCACCAGAAAGCACTAGAACTGCAGCAGAACTGCACCAAAAACAGCAATGAAAAATCACCATAACAGCAGCTAAACAACTCCAAAACTGCACGAGATAAACTCCTAAAACAGACTATAAAACTGCCCAAGAAAAGATCCAAAAACAGACTCCAAAACTGCACGAGAAAAGCTCCAAAAATAGAGTCCAAAATTGCACCAAACATCACCAGATTCGCGCAGAAACTACACCAAAAAAGAAAAGAAACTGAAAAAAATAGCAAAATACAGTTTAAACTTGAGAAAAGCACACAATGATCCATTTTTTTACCCAAAAAAGTTGTATTATTTATAATGTAACTCCACTTTGTTGGGTTTGTTGTGAATTTTCCCAAGAAGAATTCATTTCTTCTCCTTTTCCTACTTTTCTCTGTTTGATATTTTGTTGTTGAACTTCCGGAGATCTCTGTCTAACCTGAAAGCACAATATACATAAATATTTATATATACTTTATATTAGCTAAAGTTGATTAAATGATGAAACAATTCAAAAATGATGTTACAAGATAGTACAGGTAGTTTATCACGAACGAAAGTGGTAGTTTCAGGCTGCACACCTTTAGTTTTGCAAGTCCTTTTTTTTGTGACCAGACTTGTGGCAAGTACTACAATCTAGAGATTTTTGTTTCCTTTTCATCATTGTTCGACTTGCTCCTACTTCATCAACTTCTTTTCTTCTCTTCTTCTGCTTTCTTCATCTCTTTGTACTTGTCAAGCTCCTTGGAGGCAACGGGGGAAGTTTGTTAAAATCTTGGCCACATTTGCGGGCCATTCATCGGAAAAATTGCATTCTCATATATTTTTCTGTATGTTTCCACATTGTAGGAATCATGGACATAATCAAGAATGTCTCCTCGATTAGCCCAAATAGCTGCAATTGCATGCTTGCAAGGGATTTCAGTGAGACTCCATTTTCTACAACTACATGTTATCTTCTCCAAATCCACTGCCCAATTATCCATGATACTTGCTCCTATAATTTTGATAATTCCATTGATTTGACTTTCTAGGTCCGGCTGCATATTATTTACCATAGAGAAAGAAAATCTTATTCCAAAAGGAAATGTATTAAAATTTAAGAAAATCTTATTCTATAAAGGAAAAAGAAATTAAAATATAAAAAATTCTTATTCCACATGGAAGAGGTATTAAAATTTAAGGATTTTTACCAACTAAAACCTTATTCCGAAAGGAAAATGTATTAAAATTTAGAAAATCTTATTCCACAAGAAAAAAATATTAAAATTTAAGAAAATAACTAAAGTTTAATTGAAAAAAAAAATCAATAAATCCTCATTGGAGGTGAGTTTTGAACTTGATCAGTCAAAATAAGCATAATAATATTTGCCACTAAGCAATTAAACATTTATATTAAACTTGGGCATGGTTATTTAGTGTCAAACTTCAAAAAGGCAAAATAAGTAGAGAAAAATGGAAACACTCATGCAGGGAATCAAATTGGGGTGGAGAGTGGGTGTGCGACAACTTTCGCATCTACATTATGGGTTACTTTATTATTTTAGGGTGCCCTAAATACAATATATATCAATATAAGTAAAACTTTATGTGTATATATCGTATAATTTTTTGACGATATCATACAAAGATGCAGTGCAAAAGTATGCGTGCGTCAGTACTTTGAATGTACTGAGCTTTCGGGATATATGCTAAACTAAACAATATAGAAATTGAACATGGAAATAGATATATTGAAGCATAATTGAAACCTGAGTTCAAGTAGTAATCATCAAGATATAACATGTTGAATTGAATACATGGTCAATGCATTATGATTCTTATTGTGGGTCATACTAATAACTGACATAAATCATGTGAGCTAAACGTGGAATTCGATGTATATGCCCATCGAGAGGACCCAAAATACCTTGTTAGGGTATAAAGGCATGATTGTGGCCTGATCACTAAAACCAATGCCTAGTATATGGTACTTATAAACCTACGATGACACACAATTTTGAAAATTGATGGTACGTTGAACCCTAGTCCAGCTCAGTGCTAAGATTACTCCCAACTGAATATAAAGGTAAAATATAATTGTATACATAGCTTAAAATACTGATAATTATCTAAGAATGCATCATACATATACTGAAAGATATTACATTCGAATTATAAAGCATGATTGTGTGACTAATCATCCTAGCAAATATAATTCATGAAATACGGATAATTAACAGAAGATAGGGTATCAGAGTTATACACAGTACTACACTAATTCTCCAAGAAACATGTAATTAATATCATAGGTTATATATTAGCTAAATTACAAAGAAACCCTAAGATTTAGCAACCCTGAGCTAATTATAAAGAAGCTGAATATTTGACTAAATTCTAGAGACCTAATGGGTGAAAGGAATCCACTAGTAAAATCTCACATACCCGGTGAAGAAAACAATGGAGAAATCCTTTGAATTACGGGGATGAACTTGATGGAGAGATATGCATGTTATTAAGAGAAAATTGTTGCCTTTTTCTCTTCTTTTCTTTATCAGTTCGATGATTTTTAGGAAAATGAACATTTTCGGTAGTTTTTGACTAATTAATTAACTAGTCTTAAAAAAAGGAAAATGACATAGTTTATGCACCAAACAACGTAGATTAAGTACAACACATAGGGAAAAAGACCAATACAACCCTCACTTCAAACAGAAAAAGTGACTTTCACACTACATCAAAAATGATGTTTACCGGCAATTAATAAGCAATTACCGCTATATATTCATTTTTAGTAGCAATTAGCACTCTTTGTATGTTTTCCTAAAGGCTTTAGCGGACATTGGATCTAATGAAACTTAACTAATTCTTGTAAATACTTCAACACTCATTATTAATATGTCTATTTATTACCGCTAATAGTTATTTTGTTCTAGTATCAAGAGTGGCTTCACAGGTTGTTTAAAGCATCATGGTCCATCTACTGGGTGGTGATATTTCCCTACCCAACAAGGACTTCACTAAAATGGAAATGTAACATCTTGCAATTTTAAATAGGAAGAAGCTAAGAACTGAAAATAATCATTTTTGGAAAAAATGAAAATTCTGGAAATTTGCTTAAGTTATGAAAATTGAGTTTTGGTAAACTTTAAGTGGCCATAACTCCTAGCTTAGGATTATTTATGTGTATTTTCAGATATGGTTTGAAATCTCTTGGTATGATCATTCCAACGCCGTCGAGTTTGCGCGATTCCAAGTTTGGATGAGTGAGGTATGTCCTTTGGAAGTTTGGTTGTGCGAATAAGAAAATGTTCAATCTAGATTTTAGAAGGATAGTTTGTTCTTTTTCTTACCGTTTTATTTTAATTCATTTTTGTTAATTAATTAGGGGTGAGGTATGTCCTTTGGAAGTTTGGCTGTGCGAATAAGAAAATGTCCAATCTGGATTTTAGAAGGGCAGTTTGGTCTTTTTCTTACCATTTTATTTTGATTCATTTTTGGTAATTAATTAGGGGTCTAAGATGAACTAGATCAGTTTACACTTTTACCAAAATAGTTAAGTTTTGAGAGAAGAGAAAAGAAGAGGAACAGGAGATAAACGTTCAAGATTCGTCAAGATCATTGAGATTAACTTGTGTATTTTTTGGGGGTGATTCTTACAAAGTAATGTGAGATTACATAGCATTGGGTCCATTCATCCACGCGCCAGTCATGTTTAATTTAGCGATTTTCGTCCTAAAAGCGATAGACATTGATGTTCTTGAGTTGTGTTCTTCAATTGTTTTTCATTCTTGAACTTTCCTATAATTGATGGGTTTTCTTGAGGAGTTTTAGTTATGTTAATAGCTGTTTCGGGTTAGATTCTAGTGTACATGATTTGGGTATTTGAATATAAGAAAGTATTGAGAAAAGAAATTGATTTAGAACGATTTAGGATCAGGAAAACAGTTGAAAAGTTCGTGAGGCATACCTGGTGATGTTCAGGTAATAGGGGAAACTTTGATATCCAAGGTAGCCTAGAGCTAATTTTTTGAGCACTAATCTCAAATCAGAGAAGCAAGTATGTTTGTAAACATAAGAGCTAATATTATATCATTTTTGGGAGTAGTATTAAGCACCGATATATAAGGTAGAGTTTAGACAACTCACAGCCCCCCATAAACCATGTAGCCATCATGGGTAGAAAAGGGTCATACCGATTCCTTTAGTGTTTTTTAGCATAAACTAGTGGATTCACTTAGTGGTTGAGGTTCCATACTTATGCAAAAATATAGGACAACCCTGACAGCGTGAGGCAAAACATAGTATCATCATTATCGCATTTAAGTGATGGTCGCCGGTTATAGAAACTCCCAAAGAAGTCAATCATATTTTATATACACAATTATTTATATTATTACACCACATATCAAAATTATATTGTATATTTGCATACATACAGAGTTAACATCGTGTTTTTTTAAACAACTTTTCTTTATATTGCACTTATTTTATATTTCTTATATTGAAATGAGTTCAGTCATTTAGAGTTCGGTTAAGCCAGGTAAGTTCTTCAGATTCCCTTTCAAGTATATGTTTGTGTTTTAGCATTCCAACTCGCATACTCGTACATTCAATGTACTGATGCTAGTTGACCTACATCGTATTATGATGTAGACACGGTAACTAGGATCGGCATCCAACGCAATATTGATCCAGTGAGCAGTTCAGAGTCAATTGGTGATCCTGCTTGCTTTTCGGAGGATCCATTTTCATTGCTTTCTAGGTTTAGTTCATTATTATGTTGTGGGGTTTGTCCCAACATCCGTATTAGTTGTTTTAGAGTCTTCATAGAGAGTCACATGTTAGTTCTTTAGTCTTTTCATTGCCATTATGCAATGTTGAGACGGGTTTTCCTTAATGGCCCATTGACTGTTCTTTTATAGCATTCCATTTTATTATATGAACTTATCTTGTTGAGTTTAAGTCTTCTGCTGAGTAAGTAAGTCATGCCAGCGGTGGTTCTCGAGTGCCTATTCCGCCTAGGGTGTAGGCTTGAGGAATGACAGGGAAAAACCTTTTACTTCGGGCACGAAATAAAGAAAACTTGGTGTAATTGGAAAGAGGACTCAAAGATCTCTAATTTGATAGGTAATTATCCACCTAATTCATTTTATGCTGAAAGATATGATTATTTTAAGTTGACCCATAATTCAAAATGTGAGAAGTTTCTTTTATAGATGACTTCACAGTCTATGTGAAGCTTCACATACCGTCTAGGCGTCCGCAATCCTTCATAGTGACCTTGTGCTGCAACCCTAGATGGGAGGTCCAAGTCACCATGGGCCGTGTAGGTGAATCCTACCTATGGGCAGTCCTGGATGGTCTCACGATGCCCTTATGGTTCGTGAATCCCTAAATGTCCCGTCTAGGGTACCATGAAGGGTCCATGGTCTATTTGGGTCTGTGGACTTACCTATTTGTTCTTTCTAGTTCTTTATCAAAGTCTGAGGTGTTACAATATCTCCCTCTCGGAATCATTCATCCTATAATGATGACTAAACAAGCTAAATTTTGAGGGAAAGAGTTGCAATCCCAACCAAGTTAGTACTAGAAACTGATACCTAACTTAGTGGAGTCCATGGACATACAAATATGTTTAAATGCAATGATGACTGAGGGAACAAGATATTGAGATAAAATTACGCAAGATTAACTAAGAGATTGGAGAGGGACTATTATCTCAAGGTGAAACTCAATCGGAAGGAAAAGGTGAGGATACTTTGCCATCATGGCTGCTTCCACTTCCCAAAAATCTCTCTCAAGCGACTGATTCCTCTATAAAATCTTTCCTGAAGAGATCTCCTAATTTCTCAACCTAAGAACATGACGGTCAATAATATCAATTAGAACCTTCTTATAGGTGAGTCTATCCTTCACCGTCACGTACACTCTCTAAAGGTACTATTGATACCAGATCACACACACACTTTTTCTACTAGGAAATGTAAAAGACTCAATGAAGCGATACTACTTTTACTGGCAACTCTAACTTATAATCCACATTACCAACCCTTTTTGGAATTCTGTAACGACCTATTATCTAGGACTAAGCTTACATTTCTTGTATAATCTCATCACCCTTTTCATGGGTGACACCTTCAGGAAGACCCAATAATCGATTCCAAACTCTAAGTCTCTTCTCCTTACATCTGCATAGGACTTCTGATGACTTTGAGCTGTATTTTAGTCTATCACTGATGAGCTAAAATTTCTCCATAGCCTCATGAACTGAATCTGGCCAAATCAAGGTTGTTTCACCTATTTCTAACCAACCAAGACTTGCATCTACGCCCATACAGTGCCTCATAAGGGTCCATGTGAATACTAGAATAAAAGTTGTTATTGTAAGTGAACCCTATGAGATGTAGGTGATCCCAACTACCCTTGAAATCGATCACGAAAGCTCTCAACATATCTTCTAAGGTATGAATAGTACACTCTTCTTGACCATCCATTTGTGGGTGAAATATTGAGATTTACCTGAGTACCAAGACCTTTCTTAAACGACTTCCAAAAATGAGGTGTAGACGGAGGACCTCTATCTGCGATGATAGACAAAGGAAGCCCATGCAACCAGACTATCTCACTAATGTAGACTCCAGCGTAGTCCCTCACTAAATCTGAAGTCTTGACAACCAAGAAGTGAGCTGGCTAGTGACTCTATCCACTATCACCCAAATGGAGTCATACTGTCTGCGAGTACGAGGTAACCCGTAATGTTGTGTGGAAAAATGCAAAAAAAGCTCAAAATTTTGTTAGTGTCTATCGATGATTTCGCTAGGACTATACCAAGAAAGTAGGTAACTTACAAATATTACAAAATTAGCTCTCACTTGGGAGGTAGTATTGCATCTCTGAGCAAGAAATTTGGAATTTTCTTCTTTTTCACTCTTCCACCAATTTGATACTCATATATAATATATATTTCCCCACCTGACAGTAAAGATACTGGAGGAGCTAGGTAATCTTAAGAAACTACAACTTCTGTCATTATACGGCTGTAAGTTGGTTCCATTCCCGCAAGCATTTTTAACATGTCAGCATTGCATATCCTTGGAATATCAGAAAATAGGCTTTCAGGTATTCTACCTTTATATTGAAGTCGTGGAATTCCCATTCTATATTTATCAAAATAGTTTAATTTTGGTACTTAGTATTACTATGTTTTTCGGTAACTAGAAAGTTTTTTTTTCTTTTACAATGACACAGAATATGGACAAGATGGAATGGTATCCACAAACTGTGATGTCTCCAATTGGACTGTTGGTCATCCTTCCAGTTCTGCACAAGTACCGAAGTTCGTGTTGTAGCATATTGGATTATCGAAAGAAATTCATCATTTCTTGATGTATGTAGTATTTATGAAAATAATATGAAGTTATAATTTAAAGGAAAATGCATAAGTACTCCCAAACTATGGCCGGAATCCTAAATATATACTTATACTATACTAAAGTCCTATTACCCCCTAAATTTATTTGATAAATAATTTTCTATTTCTTTTCGGTCTACGCGGCGCTATCAACCAGATAACTTGAAAAAATTGTCAGCACGCATTGGGAACAGAAGATAGTGTCATGTAGACTGAAAATAGATCGAAAATTAAATAAGTTCAGGGGTAATAGAACCTTAGTATAGTATGTGTTGGGTTATGGGCCTTTTCCCCTTCCTATGTGGATAAATAAAAGCCCAATTTGGACCAACCCATTTTTGCCCATAGGCCCATTCTTATGAGGCAAATATAAGCCTATTTAGGTCTTATTTTCACATATACAGAGAGTTTTTTTTTCAGCAGCCAAAAAGAGAGCAAGAGCAGTTTTCGCAGGCAAAATTCAGCCCTAACAGCCAACTTCAAATTGCGATTCCCGCTTTGTTTCTTGTACGATTGAGATGATATTTGGACAACATATTATATTAATCTCAATGTTTTATTAGGAACTGACAGAGTTGGATTTGGTGGCCTGCAACTTCAGTTTCGCTGTCGTGAACAGTAGCTGCAAAATTGGTGATTTTTGTCCTTTAATTCTCTAGATTTGGTGCAATCTTATTTTGTTGTTGCTCGTTGTTTGACACTTGTTTTGTGTCCAATTTTGGAGAACAATATTGTAACTCTTGGTGATTATAGTGGAGCTTTTGGTCCCGTGGTTTTTTACTCTTCACATCGAAGGGTTTTCCAGGTAAATCTTGGTGTCTTGTGTGATTGGTTTATTATTGCCTTGTTATATTTGTTTGGTTGAATTACTTGCTGCCTTAATATCATATTGCTTGTGGTTGTTTGCCTTCTCTTGGTTCAAATCGAAAAGGGAAAGTATAGACTTGTGTATTCTTTCGCTGTTATCCTGTCAAACATTCTTTATTAGTGCCATGTCTTTCCCAACAAAGTGGTATCAGAGCATTGGTTATTGTTGATTGTCGTTTCTAATGATGTAGGCAAATATGAGCAAAATGGTGTGTTTAAATGGTAGTAACTATCATATTTGGAAAGGAAAGATGAAAGATCTTCTATTTGTCAAGAAGATGCATTTACCTGTGTTTGCTTCTAATAAGCCTCAGTTTTTGAATGATGAGGAATGAGAATTTGAGCATCTGCAGGTTTGTGGCTATATTAGACAATGGGTTGAAGATAATTTTAGAAATTATATTGTGAATGAGACACATGCCAAAAGTTTGTGGGATAAGCTCGAGACACTTTATGCTTCGAAGACTTGCAACAACAAGTTGTTCCTATTGAAACAATTAATGAATATCAGGTATAAAGAGGACACTTCTATTTATGATCATACTAATGATTTTCAGGGTGTTCTTGACCAACTGTCCGGAATGGGTGTAAAGTTTGATGATGAGATACAGGGACTTTGGCTTCTTAATACTCTGCCAGACTCTTGGGAAACTCTTCGAGTTTCTTTGACTAATTCTACTCCCAGTGGTGTTGTAACCATGGAATATACTAAGAGTGGTGTCTTGAATGAAGAAATGAGAAGAATATCTCAAGCCTCATCTTCTTCAGCTTCACACTCCGATGTTTTGGTTACTGAAGATAGGGGGAGAAACAAGTCTAGAGGTCAGAATGATAGAGGTAAAAGTAGAAGAAAGTTAAAGTCTAAATACAAGAATATTACATGTGACTATTGCCACAAGAATGGGCATATCATGAAATATTGTTACAAGCACAAAAGAGATATGCGACAACAAAAGAGAGAAAGCGATAATGAAAATCGTGTTGCTGTTGTTGCTAATGATGATCTTCTTGTTTCTTGTGATGCAAATGCCATTAATCTTGTTCGTGATGAGTCTAGCTGGTTTGTGGATTCTGGTGCTACTTCTCATGTCACACCAAAGAAGGAATTATTTTCTTCTTATACTCCAGGTAATTTTGGAACGTTGAAAATGGGCAATAATCATGAAGTTGAAGTTATTGGCATTGGGACAGTTTGTTTGGAAAGTAACAATGGTTCCAAACTAGTTCTCAATAATGTCAAGCATGCTCCAGATGTTCGCTTGAATTTGATTTCTGTGGGATATCTTGATGATGAGGGTTATGTTAATACACTTGGTGTTGGCCAGTGGAAGCTTACTAGATGTTTGATGGTTGTGGCCCATGGTGACAAGTTGTCTAACTTGTATGTATTTCAGGGCTCCATGTCCAGAGACTCAGTAAAATTGGTGGAGAATGATACTTCATCAGAGTTATGTAAAATTGGTGGAGAATGATACTTCATCAGAGTTATGGCATAGAAGGCTGAGTCATATGAGCGAGAAGGGGATTGATAGTTTGGCTAAGAAAAAATTGCTTTCTGGAGTGAAACAAGAAAAGTTGAAGAAATATGTTCATTGCTTAGCCGGTAAACAGAAAAGAGTTTCTTTTCAGAGTCATCCGCCTTCAAGAAAGCTTGATTTGCTGGAGTTGGTACATTCTGATTTGTGTGGTCCTTTTAAGGTAAGATCTCATGGTGGTGCACTTTACTTTGTGACTTTTATTGATGATCATTCTCGCAAACTCTGGGTATTTCCTTTGAAGTCCAAGGATCAAGTACTTGATGTGTTCAAGAGTTTTCAGGCCTTGGTTGAAAGACAAACAGGGAAGACATTGAAATGCATTCGCTCAGATAATGGTGGTGAGTATATTGGTCCTTTTGATAGATATTGCAGAGAGCAGTGTATTAGGCATCAGAAAACTCCTCCAAAGACTCCTCAGTTAAATGGTTTAGCAGAGAGGATGAACAAAACTCTAGTTGAGAGAGTTAGATGTATGCTTTCAGATGCTAAGCTGTCAGATTCCTTTTAGGCAGAAACACTTAATACTGGTGCTTATGTTATCAATTTATCTCCTCCTGTTGCTTTAGATGGTGATGTCCCTGATAGAGTTTGGACTGGTAAGAATGTTTCTTATGATCATCTTAGAGTCTTTGGGTGTAAAGCCTTTGTACATGTTCCTAAGGATGAAAGGTCAAAGTTGGATGTTAAAACTAGGCAGTGTATCTTCATTGGTTATGGTCAAGATGAATTTGGCTATCGTTTCTATGATCCTGTTGAGAAGAAACTTGTTAGAAGCCGTGATGTTGTGTTCTTTGAAGACCAAACAATTGAAGATTTTGACAAAGCTGACAAGGCTGATTTTCAGAGTAGTGAGAGCTTAGTTGATGTTGATCCAGTTCCTTTGACTATTGCA
The DNA here is from genome assembly GCA_027789145.1 of Solanum arcanum. Taxonomy (NCBI): domain Eukaryota; kingdom Viridiplantae; phylum Streptophyta; class Magnoliopsida; order Solanales; family Solanaceae; genus Solanum; species Solanum arcanum. The sequence goes on from CM050933.1 coordinate 81,734,098, forward strand.
CCGGAAGAAAATCTTCATAATGATGAAAATCAAGTTGATAATGAAGATGGTGATCATGTTCAGAATGACCGGCATGATGTTGTTGATGCTCCAGTGCAAGATGATGTGGTTGTCCAACAACCAATTATAGATGCTCCAGAGAGTTCTCTCAGACTATCTAGTAGAGAGAGAATTCCTTCATCTCGTTATTCTCCCAATGAGTATGTACTCTTGACTGACGGGGGAGAACCTGAGAGTCTTGATGAGGCCATGAAAAGTGAAGAAAAAGAAAGGTGGTTTGATGCTATGGAAGATGAGATTAAATCCTTGCATGATAATCATACCTTTGATTTGGTTAAGTTACCTAAAGACAGAAAAGCTTTGAAAAACAGGTGGGTTTTTTGGGTGAAACATGAAGATGGTAATCCAGTTCCACGGTACAAAGCTAGATTAGTTGTCAAGGGATTTAATCAGAAAAGGGGAGTTGATTTTGATGAGATATTCTCTCCAGTTGTGAAGATGTCATCCATTCGTGTGGTTCTAGGCTTTGCTGCAAGTCTAGATTTAGAGGTTGAGCAAATGGATGTTAAAACTGCTTTCCTCCATGGTGACTTAGATGAAGAAATTTATATGGAGCAACCGGAAGGTTTTGAATTCAAGGGTGAAGAGAATTGTGTTTGCAAATTGAAGAAGATCTTGTATGGTTTGAAACAAGCTCCCAGGCAGTGGTACAGGAAGTTTGGTTCATTTATGAGTCAGCAGGGCTTCAAGAAGACTTCTTCAGACCATTGTGTTTTTGTGCAAAAGTTCTCTTATGGTGACTTTATTATTGTGTTGCTTTATGTTGATGACATGCTTGTTGTTGGTCATAATACTTGCAGGATTCAGAAGTTGAAGCAAGAGTTGAGTAAGTCTTTTGCTATAAAAGACTTAGGACCAGCAAGGCAGATTCTTGGCATGCAGATTGTCCGTGATAGAAAGGCCAAGAAATTGGTATTATCACAAGAGAAGTACATTCAGAAAGTACTTCACAGATTCAGCATTGACAAAGCTAAGGTTGTCAGTACACCTTTAGCTATGCACTTCAAATTAAGCACGAAACAGTGTCCTTCTAGTGATGATGAGAAAGAAGATATGAAGAAAGTTCCTTATGATTCAGCTGTTGGTAGTTTGATGTATGTGATGGTTTGTACAAGACCGGATATTGCTCACGCTGTTTGAGTTGTTAGCCGTTTTCTTTCTAATCCGGGAAGAGAACATTGGAATGCTGTGAAGTGGGTTATGAGATATCTCTGTGGCACTTCTAGTCTGAGTTTGTGTTTTGGTACAGGGAAGCCTATTCTTTGTGTTTATACTGATTCAGACATGGCTGATGATGTTGATACTCGCAAGTCTACTTCAGGGTACTTGGTTACTTTTGCAGGGGGAGTTGTGTCTTGGCAATCTAGGTTGCAAAAATGTGTTGCTCTATCTACTACAGAAGCTGAGCTTATTGCTGTCGTTGAAGCTTGTAAAGAATTGCTTTGGATGAAGAGATTCTTGGGGGAACTTGGTTGTGCTCAAGAGAGGTATGTGCTTTATTGTGACAGTCAAAGTGCTATACATCTTGGCAAGAATTCTACGTTCCATGGTCGGTCTAAACACATTGATGTGAGATACCATTGGATTCGAGATGTGTTGGATTCTAAGTTGCTTGAGCTTGAAAAGATTCATACAAATGACAATGGTTACGATATGATGACTAAAGCTTTGCCAATAGGAAAGTTTGAAGATTGTTGCATGGTCGCTGGGATGGCGGTCTCCTCCACATAGTTGTGAGGGGGAGAATTGTTGGGTTATGAGCTTTTTCCCCTTTCTATGTGGATAAATAAAAGCCCAATTTGGACCAACCCATTTTTGGCCATAGGACCATTCTTATGAGGAAAATATAAGCCTATTTAGGTCTTATTTTCATATATACAGAGAGTTTTTTTTCAGCAGCCAAAAAGAGAGAAAGAGAGCAGTTTTCGCAGTCAAAATTTAGCCCTAACAACCAACTTCAAATTGCGATTCCCGCTTCGTTTCTTGTCCGATTGAGCTAATTTTTGTACAGCATATTATCTTCATCTCAATATTTGATTAGGAATTGACAGAGTTGGATTTGGTGGCCTGTAGCTTCAGTTTTGCTGTCGTGAACAGTAGCTGCGAAATTGGTGATTTTGCTCCTTTAATTCTCTAGATTTGGTGCAATCTTATTTTTTTGTTGCTCGTTGTTTGACACTTGTTTTGTGTCCAATTTTGGAGAACAATATTGTAACTCTTGGTGATTATAGTGGAGCTTTTGGTCCCGTGGTTTTTTACTCTTCACATCGAAGGGTTTTCCAGGTAAATCTTGGTGTCTTGTGTGATTGGTTTATTATTGCCTTGTTATATTTGTTTGGTTGAATTACTTGCTGCCTTACTATCATATTTCTTGTGGTTGTTTGTCTTCTCTTGGTTCAAATCGAGAAGGGAAAGTATAGACTTGGGTATCCTTCCGCTGTTATCCTGTCAGACATTCTTTGTTAGTGCCTTGTCTTTCCCAACAGTATGAGTGTGTCTCAGAGATTTCGAGTATAGGTTGGGGGATACTTATGCATTTTTCCTAATTTAAATATAACATCTCTGAGATATAATGGTTGTTGGTAATTATAATACATAACTCTTCACAAGTCTGATTTACTAAATTGATATATAGACTACTTATATGCTGTAGAAGATTTAATCAAAGATGTAAACTTATAAATAAGATTTAGAATAACATATATACTAAGTTTATTAGATTTTATGTCTAAATTGCGCTTTAGGTCTCCAATTATGCTAATTACACTTACCTTCGTATCATTCATTTTTTTTAGAGGAACAATAACATTATCTTGTTTTTAATAAAAAGAATTCGGAGTAAGGAAGGAAAATTGAAGAACATAATAAAATAGTTTCCCGAATACATTATTATACGTAACTCTTCACAAGTCTTATATGCTAAATTGAGAAGTAGCCTAGCTACTAAACTTAAAAACAAGATATCAAATAAAATAAATACCTAATTTGTTAGGTTTTTGGCATCTAATTAAAATTGTAGTTTAGGCCTCCAATTATGTTAATCCGCTCTTACCTTTCTTTTTATCTTTTAGAAAAATAATACTATTATATTTTTTTAAGAAAAAAAAAGAGAATTGGGAGTAAGGGACAGAAAATTGAAGAAGGGAATTATGAAGTGGAGAATCAAAATCTCAACAAGGAGATAGTTTGGATAGTCAACCACCTAGGCTATTAAGATTTCTGAATAGTAATATATTTTATTGAGTGTGAAAAATTAAAATAGTTCATTATTGTTGACATTCATTTATTATAGATTGAATTAACTATGTAGTTATTATCCTATCAATTTGGCAATATACATGACATAAAAATATCAAATTATGCCGTATTTTTTCTAGAGCAGATAATTTTTCATTAATAGATCAATATTTCTAACATAATCTATATAAATTCTAAATAATAAATTTAATATAGTTGTCACATTTTTTCCAAATCTGCATAAATTTAAAATAGTAATATTTTAATCGAATACGTAGATTTTAGTTTCATCATTTATGGGAGGTTTGTCATATCTAGTCAAATCCTACTAAGGGATTAATAGTTATTTTCCTATTTTAGTATATAATATTTATAGAAAAATCATTTAGAAATCATCAGTTATTTGAGAAAAGAAGTAACGACTCGACATAATTTTGAAATACAAGGAGTAGCGATTGGAGTTTTTTCATATCCAATTAAGTCCTTCGAAGTGATTATTAGTTATTTTTCCAATTTTGGTTTTAATATCTACCAAAAAATTCCAGTCAACCATCCCATCTAGCTATGTTAGTTTGAAAATTTCATCCAAATATGAATGTAAATAAATTAAAATGACAAGTGTCTCATTATATAAGTAAGTCCACAAGGAATTTTTTTTATATAGACGGGTAAACGTGGATGAAGCTCCAAAAAGTTACTTGGATGATATTGATCACCGAGATCTTTATTAGTTAAATATATCATGGGCCAATGAATTTGATTTTGGTGAAGAAGTAGAGTCGTCAAAAATATTGATATGACTCAAGAGCATCATGTGAACATTACCATTATTTCACAATTACCTAATGTTGTTCCTGAGGAGAAACAACCTATGACCACTACCAAAACCTCTTGTAATTCATCATTGGATAAGAACTCTTCAATGATAACTTATCCTAGTATCCTTGACGATGATGATGCCTATTCATTATCGTACATATATTCCATGGGATTGAAAAATGTTTCCATGTTGCAAGAAGACGGAGGAACAAGCAGTACTAATGCGATAAATAAAGAAAATCCTGAAACCTTTATCCCTATGCCTATTGTTATGGAGCAACAAGGTGAAACTACAAATGACTTGATCCTCCAACAATCTCTGCCAAAAATCCCAATTTTGGAGAAATTCGAAAGAGAGACGTCCTTGAAATCAAAGTTCGTTGTTGATCAACCTTTGAGAACTTCAATTGATTCTTGGAATGAAGAAGAAAACCATAAGACTAAGGATATGTCACATATTCTAAATTCGGAGAAACTAGAAAGTCACTTCATCGAGTATAAGTTGATGGTTGGTCAAGAAAATGGAACTTTGAGTTCCTTGGATAGTGAACTCCCACAAAGTACAAGGTTTATTTTCCTTTGCCTCTTTTTTTTTTCTTTCAAAAAATATATATGTTTTGATTTTATTAAAACATATATATTTAATAGGGCAAGCACAAGTACCAACCATTTGGGAGAGAAACAATTCATCCAAACAATAATCAAGGATCATATAGGCATGTTTTCTCTCTTTAATTTATTCTCTAAATTATCATCAATATATTAATTAGTAGTGCTCGTGAATATAAATCATCTCATTTTGTTAAAAATATTTTTTCAGGGTTTGTCAAAAAAGTTCAGAGTCGATGTTCAACATACGATAAAATTTTCAATGAATATATGCAAGGGTATGGATATCCGAATGAAGAAATTACATCGAGAAGCTTGAACAGTAGGAAAGAAAATGAAGATGGAGCTCCTAGTCATTTACAGTCTAAATCTTGGAACACACAAGACACAACAAATTGGCCTTTGGGTCCCTTTCATTATTTTGTTCTAATTTGAAGTCATGTATATAGTATGGAACAATAATTCTGGAGTTACCAAAAATTTAGCTCTACAACTGATTCTATAAATATTAGTACTTTTATTTTCATCAATTTCCATTTCCAAATTTCAAATAATGAATTTAATAATAGTGTACTCTGATTTTAATATCATCAATTATTCTAAAAAAGAAGTTATTCGATATAATTTTTAAATACAAAGAGGTGCTGATTGGATTTTTTTCATATCCAATCAAACTCTAATATTAATTATTTTTCTTATAATAGTGTATAGTATCTACAAAAATATTCAATTAAAATTCTCACTTATTTTAGAAAAGAGGTACTCGGCATAATTTTGAAAAACAGAGTAATTGGAGTTTTGTTGTATCTAATCAAGTCCTACTAAGTGATTATTAGTTATTTTTCCTATTTTAGTGTATACTTATAATGACATAAGACCTCTTATTTAATGCATTCGATTTAGAATTGTAGCATTGTATTTTTTTTTTGTAAAAACTATAAATACTTTATATACGAGTTTTAGACAGAATCTATAGCTATTTAATTTGGGTAAATATAATACTTATAGCTACTCTAATCTAATAATCCTAAAACTAGTCAATTTTGTAAGTTGCTCTAATTAATATATACATAAACTCCCAGCATACTAAATATCATGATTTTCATGTATTTGTTATACATAAAATAATATCAAATAAGAGAGTATAATTAATGCGTAGGATGAAAAAGTGTATTGTCACATAAAGTGATAAGGATGATGTGGTAGTGTGTATGTGAATATTGTTGAATATGATGTGTTAGTAACGTTGGTGTTTACTAATTACAATTTGTAGCTACATGTTATTTGGAGGAGAGAGGCGAGCGAGAATGGGAGAGAGAGGAGAGAGGCAAGAGAGAGGGGTAAAAGAGTGGGAGAAAGGTGAATTGTATATGAATATTTATTAGATAATTGAATATTATACATATGTAATTGTATGTATATATGGCAAGAGAGATTGGGAGAGGGAGGAGAGAGGCGAATTAGACTGGGAGAGAGAGGAGAGACGAGAGCAAGATTGAAAAAAGTGAGTGAGAGAGAGAGAAAGTGGGAGAGAGGTGAATTATATATGTATATAACTGTATATTATACAAATACATTTGTATAAATGCCAAGCGAGTTTGAGAGAAGGAGCAAAGAGGCGAGCAAGATTGAGAGAGGGAGGAGAGAGGTGAGGGAGAGAGGGAAAAGAGTGGGAGAGAGGTGATTGTATATGTATATAGGCTAAAAAATTGTATATTATACATATTATTTGTATATCCTGGCGAATTATAAACATACAAACATGACTAATTATACAAACTCGAAGTCAACCCATGTAATTAATGTATGATGTTAGTCACGAGTGGTAATTATAGTAAACTATAGTTATGATGAGTAATTAAATAGTATAAGTTTGCTTATCCGCGTAATTTTTTCCTATTAAAAATATGTAATACATAACTTCTAAAAAAATATTCGTTTATAAAAGTACTCTCCACCAATATGGTGAAAAAGGTTTTGAGGTACAATTATACTTTTAACCATGTCAACGCATTCATTAAAGCTCCTTGCATTGATAACACTATGGTCTTTAATCTATTGTTATGCTAGGGTGTACATGATCGGGTTGGTTCAGGTTTTTCAAATATCAAACCAAACTATTTGTGTCGGATTTTTGAATTTATTAACCAAATCAAACCAAACCAATAAAACTCGGATTTTTCAACTTGGGGTTTCTTCGATAAAGTATTCATACAAACATATAATTTACTTGTACTTCAAATATTTCATTAGTCCTACCAAAATGCAACTATATATGTTATTTCTCAAGACAATAACAAAAAAATATGATATGATTAATTACACTAAAATATCCAACAAAAAAGTAATAATATAATCGCGTAAAACAAATATTGCAAATTAATAAGTCATAATGAAATTGATCATAATTTAAAGTACTAAATCATGCTAAACTAAGTTTAGAAAGTATTAGTTACATGAACAAATATTAAAAGAAAGTAAAATTAGATCATATATTTTAATTGTCTAAATCAATGTAAAACTAAAAAAACAAATATTCAGTATTATTGTCATTCTTAGTGTTGAATTGATTTTCTTTTTGCATTAGTATTAATTTGATTTTTATTTAAACTTGATTATAATTATCATAATGTAGTGACTAAAATATTTATTAGATCATTAAGAATTCTAACTTCCAAACATGAAATAAATCTATTAAAAGATAAAAACTATGAAAAAGCATAAAAGATATTTAAAAATTATATCAAAGTAAGTATTTTTACGTACAAATAAAATTTTAAAAATTATATCTATAATATCGGGTTGATTTTTTTTAGTTGAAACCAAACCAATCCAAATATAGTCGGATTTTTTTTCAATACCAAACCATGTCAAACCAAATCACTAGTTGAATTTTTTTTCGGTTTGATTCGGTTTGCAGTTTAATTTGGTTTACGGTTCAGTTTTGTACACCCCTAAGTTGTGCATAGCATAATACCAAATAGAGTTAAAACTAGTTCTTGCATTAGTGATACTTAGGTTGAAAAAGTGTACCAAACAATGTATTATAGTATGCAGAGTTAATACATGCAATTTTGTAAATGCATTTTACCTAACAACCCCTATAGAAATAGTATTGGGGTTTCCTCACACATTCATAAAAAACGAGAAACAACTATCTTGGGGGATTGACCAATTACTTCTGTTTATGGGTAAGAATATATTAATTCGTATCGTAAGTGTATTTATTGATTATATATGACGAATATGTCCTTTTCAAAACATTAATAAAGGTCCTCAGGCATACACTAAAAAAAGGACGAAAAAAAAGTCTATTTATCTTTGCAATATGTCAAAATGTATCATGGCTCAATGTATTCATTAAAAAAAAGAGTAATACATTTCAGGTGAACAAATAAGTGTGGAAAAGAGTTATAGGGGACTACAGGCCCTCTTACATTATTGTCCCCGGACGCATCCACCTCTTACTTCCCCTTTATGTGGCTCGTGAAATTAGATTTCTAGAATGAAATGAGGTGATAAGAAGAAAAGATTGCTCACAGGAAATTCCTTTTTATGAAAGTTCCATGTAATTAAGGTTAAGGGGAAAGTGAAAGTGTGCTCCTACGCACAAACTAAACCAAAGAGCTTTAGAAGCTTACTTTATTATCATATATCATATCATATCATATATTATTAAAAGTGGAAAGAATCTAAGAAAAAAGTTGAATTATCATTTCACCCTTCAACTAATTAAAAAATAAAAACATTAATTAATTATTTAATTATAATCCTATCATATCATATTAATAAATAATGTTAATCATTATATAGTGTTAGCCATCACTTCAAATTCCAAAGAGTTATGACCTTTTCATCTCCTATACGGCTACACATAATCAAACATTTGAAATAGTATTCCTATACTAATCCGAGTGCACCTTCTACTTGTGGAGATGGGTCACTTGTCCATGCTCTCGGGCCTGTTATATTATTTTTCTCCAATTTTCTTTTCTATTTTATTTGAGTAATAATAGATGATAATAAATCTTTGTTTTGGTATCTGCTTTTCCTATGATTTCTTAATTTATTTTCGCTTTTCGGGACTATATCATGTTAACTTATTTTTATGAATTGATGAAAGAAAAAAACCTCTCTCATACACATTTTCGTCTCAACACTTTCTTTCTTCACTATCAAGCACAATGTCTTAGACCCTTGGTTATGAAAGCAATAAAAATACGGAGACAAGGGAAGAATAATTTCTTATTCTTTCAATATTTATGTTCAAGAGTACACAATATGAGTTCATATGCCTCTGTATATAGTATTCATAGAGGGAATACAATAGGTTTTTATAACATAACATTAACATGTGAGATTATGGGAAAATTTGGAGGTGTAAGAGTTATATTCATTATGATGTATGTAGTGAAGGATTAACAATACATCACAGAGAATATTTGGGAACGTCCATATTAATATTTCATAACCAAAAATCAGTTTTTTTATTATTTTGTATTATTTAGATTTTTTGATGTCCAAATTGTAGGGACATCAAGTTCATATTGTTATTCTTGAATCTAGAAAATGGTACTCTTGGTGAAATAACTTCCTAATTTTTTACTGCATATGGATGTCACATTTAGACACTAGAATGTTCCCAATCCATTGTAGGTGTTAAAAATTTTGGTTTTGATATTTGTTGCTCCACTCAGACTGCCTCCTTTTGTAAATGAAATGGCTTTAGCTATGAGAGTCGACTAATGGTAATCACATAAACTCAACAATGAAAAAAAATAGGTAGAGTAGATGACAAATACTTATAAGAATGGAATTCCAATGTTTGAAAGAGCAAGGAGATGGAAACTGGTTCATTGTCTTCACTACTATTGAAATTGTCCAAGAAAATATGTAGTGGTTGAATGGTGAATATTTATTTTTCCTCTCCAAATCAAAGAAAAATAGTGTGATTTCTTGAATTAAATACACTTTCTCTTATTTAAACATACAATGAGATTATATGTCGACTTAATTTTTTTCCTTTTCTATTATCATTTTTAGTCTTAAATTTTTTACTAGAGAATGTAGCATTTCGATAATAGTAATGAATCCTTTGTTTACAAAATCGAGAAATTGGGACATAATATCTACTCCTTAAACAAGTATGCATATAGATTGAAAAAAACTATGCACATGTGGATGAATATATAATTTTAAATTTATCAATGAGGATTTTATATTGGTAAAAATTTAATATAGTAATAGGGGACAAACGTGCAAAGCATGTTTTCAAGATTAGTATTATATAAGTGGAAGATCCTAACTTCAAAGTTGAATAACCATTTTGCACTTATTTTATTTCTAAACTAAATTAAATATTAATATTTAATTAATTTAATATCAATTAATCATATTTGAATACATGCATCTAGACACAATGGTTCAAATTCTAATTATTTAAATGCTAAGTAATAATTATATTAAGGGAAATACCCATGTACCCCCTCAACCTATGCCCGAAATCCCAGAGACACAATTATACTATACTAAGGTCCTATTACCCCCCTGAACTTATTTTATATGTAATTTTCTACCCCTTTTTAGCCTACGTGGCACTAGTTCGAAAAAAAAGTCAACCATCGTTGGGCCCACAAGATAGTGCCACGTAAGCTAAAAAGGGGTAAAAAATTATTAATAAAATAAGTTCAGGGGGGTAATAGGACCTTAGTATAGTATAAGTGTGTCTCTGAGATTTCGGGCATAGGTTGAGGGGGTACTTGGGCATTATCCCATTATATTATATTATACTAATACTAAACATAATGTATAAAGTCAAACTTCGAAACACAAAAATAATTCATAGAAAGTTGTTAGAAATTATTTCATAGAAATTTGCTAGGAATTACTTTTAAAATAAAAATTATCTATTTTTCTCTATAATTAGAGTGGATAAAAGGATTAAATTTGTTATTTTAGTACGATTAAATGTATTAAATTATTAGTAAAAACAATCAACCTTTTCTCTCCCCCATATTTAAGATCACAAACTTCTGAAAATTAATTTAAACAACTCTTCACCTTTAATACCTCGAAAATGACTTAGGTGAAACTAGAGCCTAACATGGTTTTCATGATGGCATAAGGTCTTAAAATGGTCTATAATGTGTTATTGAGGCAGTGTCTAGAGTTTTAGGTGATTTGGAAGTGATGTCAATGGAGGACCAAGACGTTGGACGACTAAGTTACCCATGTGCCCCATATGTGCTTATATGCTTTATATGTGTTTTATGAGTTAATGAGGTAATTATATCAGTTATTAAAGTGTTTATAGGCAGAGTGTCAAGTTTCATGAAGTTTGGAGGTCAAACGTCCAAGAACATTTATGACGTTCGAAAAGTTTGCCTTGAAATGACCTTGTGTGTCTTGGCATGTTTCATCGAGTTTTATGTTTTAGTTCAATGAAATTGATGTGGGAGGTCCTAATCTCGTATAAAAATATATTTGGGTTCGAAACATCCGGGTGAAAGTCCCCAGGGACCAACCAAGGGTCCTGGAGGAAGGACCCTTCTCAAGAGCCAAGGCTATCTAGACCATGCCCCAAAGGACTGAGGCAAATGATGACTCGTGGGCCAGTCGACGCCTCGTCGATGGGTGTCATGGTTCAATACTTAGACTAGGGAGCTCAATCTCCCAAATTGAAGTCTCTGAACAAACAACGAGAGGACAGGACGGTCCGTTTGTGGACAAACGATCCGTCGACTGCTAGTTGTTAATGGTACTGGTTTCCTGCGCAGATTTACCGATAAGTTAGGGGAGAAGTTGTAAATCCACCCCACATAAAAATAAGAGAAAGGGTGGTTATTTATGGGTCTTTTAGATATTTTAAACATGTTATAAGCCTTTAACACTTAGAAGAATTCATTCTTCAAAATCAAAACCCAAATTCCCTTAGAAATTATCTAGAACTATTGGAGTCAAAACTCAAGGAAGGTCTTGGATTGGAGATTTGAGTGGTGATTCTTCATCAAATTGTAGGATTAGCTATATTGAGATATGATTTTTGATCCTTGAAACTCTATTCATCAAGGAGCCCAACTTCCAAAGAGTTTTCTAAAATTTTCAAAGATGAATTGTTCAATTTTATGATCTATCCATGGATTCTTGCATTAAAGGTTTTAAAGCATTGTATATTGATTGAATTGTTGTAATCAGATGATTTTAACTCAATTAACCTATGAACCCATGTAATTGATGAACCCTAGTTTTTGACTACTTTATGGGTTGCTTGATATTGACTTAATGCCTGTGAATTCTAGTGTAGTTATGGGCTATTGAATGATATAAGAATTGTATTTAATTGATGTATAGATTGTCTTATATTGATAAATCTATATTAAATTGACCTAGATTCGTTGAGTATCATAGTTTTTATATTGAATTGATGTTCATGGCCATAGGTAAGGGCCTCGTGGTATTGAATTGGATGATTTAGCATTGGATTGAAGTATTGAGAATGGATTGGTGGTAATATGCCCTATTTCTCGTTATTTTATGTTAATTAGACTTCAATTATGTTGTGATTGGTATGTTCCACTTATGGTGGCGGTGTTATGTGCTTTACTTGCAATTGATGTGGCCTTGTCGGCGTTACTTTATGTATTATGACGATCATGGTCTTGTTGACACTACTTGAATTACTATAATGATTCGTGAAGTTGATTTGTGTGAAGTATAATCATATCTATCTACATGTGAAGTAATGTGAGAGTATGTGTTATTCTATTGATATTATATTATCATGTTAGACTATGACTATGGCTTTATGTGTGTAGTCTTAGGGATGATGCATGATTCTTCCTAATTTGTTATTGAGTCTTATGATGTCTATATTGATGATGTTATAGTAGTGTATAGTGTGATCAAATTGTGATGAAGTTTGTGCCTATGTGCTTCTTGAATATGATATGAAATATGTGATAAGGTAAAGTCCTATTGTGTCTTGTGTGGTAGACTTGTGTCCCTTACTTGATGCATGTATGAATGTGAATATGAGATGTCTTGACTTAGGATTCTAAATCCTCTTAATATTGTATGTATGAATGTTATGATACCTTGAATGATGTTAAGAGGGTCCTTTATGTGAAACCTTGAACCTAGTGGTAAGGTTGTGAACCTTGAAGTCGAAAGTCGTAATGGTATCCTTCTTTTAATGAGTGATGGACTTAAGCTTGGTTGGATGGAACGACATCATATCAATCCTTAGGAAAGTCATTATGATCTTCTTGTCTCCATTGTAAGGTAGCCCTATTGGACCTTTTTGGTAGGGTAAAATGTGATTGGTTTATGAACTTGATATGGAACCCCTTTATATGAACCTTTACTGTAAATTACTCAATGAGAATAAAGGCTAGAACCAAGTGAGTATGGTAAGGTAAGTAGCTCTATTTAAAGTATGAGACTAGAGTACGAATCACGCCCTTCATATTCCCTAAACATGTGCCTACATGGGATGTGTCCTAGTTCTACCCTTGGCAAGTAGAACACCCTCTATTAGAGTAGGTTACCACTCTGGATTCCATGCTTTGCTACCATGGTCTATGTCGGTTATTTTCTATTCTCATCATGTGGGATACATACTAGCATTAGATAAGTTCTATAAAGCTTAGGTGGTGGTATGAGACGCTACCTAGACATGGCACAATAGGCTTTGAAGGTGTTAGTGAGAGTCCCTAAGTCTTGTCCAAGACCATTACTTGAATGTCCTTATGTGATGAATGAGTCTTAAATGAACTGATGCATGAAATGACTAGATTTAAGAAAACATGTTGAATGAATAAGTACTTATCTAGAGTAATTAAGGGTTGCCTAGTTAAGGTGTGAAGGGGGCATAGGAATGGTCACTTCGTATCTTACCTAGATAAGTCTTAAGAATGACTCTAGTTAGGGAAGATGGTTGATAATGTGGACATGATCTAAGCCTTAGGTAGTCTTAAGGATTATTTATGTAATCTTGAAGAGGTCAATCATGAATGTTATCTTCTTGATTTACTTAAGTCTTTTGATAGCCTTTGGAAGAAGAATGTCATATCATCTATATGTTGTTGTATTAAGGGAGAAGGATTCTATCTAAGTTAGTATATAGGATCTCTTAAGTGTGTGTAAGGGATTGTATGGGCGGTCGCTTCACAACTCACTCAAGTGAGACTTGGAATCTCCTTTGGTAGGAGAAATGACATGCTCTATGTGTAACTCATTATAGGTGGTCTTAAGGATCATTTAGGTATGCCTAGAGAGGTTGTATTGACGGTCTCTCTTTGTCTTACTTAAGTGAGTATTAGGATAACTTTTATCGAGGGGGATACATGACAGAAGGTGTCTAAAGTTAAGCTACGAAAACTTCATTGTAACAGTGAAGAAGTTCACTGTACAGTGAAGTAGTTTACTGTAATGTTGCTCCTAAAAATGTGATAAATGTTCTAAGTGATTTCTTATGTGTTTCTAAGTTGTTCAATGTTATTCTTATGATTATATTATCATATTTAAATCAAAAGATGCATATTTCTAATAAATATCCGTTTTCGTGATTTTATGCGTTATGTCATACTTAGTACATGTGGTTGTATTACTTTTATCTATCTCTAAAGTTATTCATAGGTAAAGGTGATTTTGGAGAGATAAACTTGGATTAGAATATCTTTCAATCAAGTTGAGGGCTTAAATGTCTTTTATGTCTCTTATTGAAGTATTGTAATAGACTAAATATTTCTATATTTGTATCGTATGGGCCGTGTCCTAAAGTAGTCTTGTATCTAAGATTTGATGAAATGAGACTTAGAATTTCCTATGAGTTTTATATAAAAGATTTTTTAAAGACATACAAAATGTTTGTTTAATTCCGCACTACTTTTCATATGTTTATATGTGATAAATGATACGAAAAGGTTTGTACAAGATCTTCGAGAGGTCAAGTAAGCCCGTTGAACTCCGAGAATGTCATATCTTCTAGGATGTGAATCATTAGGCAATTTTCATGTACTTTTTTTGTTCTAAATATTGATAATTTTTTTTATTCTAATTAGAATGATATTTTATATCATAGTTTTATCTTTACCATTTTGGATGTTTTATTTTTGTTACGGGAGAAGGTATCATCAAGAACTCTACTCTTTATGTATTTCTTTTTACTATATACACTGTTATAATAAAAGTCTTAAGAAGGATATTGTAACACTTAAAAAATCTAAGACATGTTATAGAGACTAACGTGAGTGTCATAAGGTATGGACACTGTTTTAAGGTCTATTTTAATGAATATAAGTCATTTAGGAAGTCTAGAAACCAAAACATCCAAGAACATCCATGACATCCAAAAACTAGTTCAATGAGGTGGTAGCGTACCTTATCCTATTTGACTAGCTTTTAGGAGTCAGAAAATGATGAAAATTGGTGGAAGGGTGTATAACATGTATGAGAGTTAATTCATAGTCGAAATGTTTAGGTGCAACTCCCTAAGGACCAACCAAGAGCCCTTGAGGAAGACCCTTGCATTTTGGGGTCAAAGGACTGCCCAAGGTAGTGTATAGAGATGAGTTTCATCGACGGGGCGTGTGTCAATCGACGGGGCATCGATGGACACCGTCGATGGTCACTTGGAAAAAACTAGGAAGGTTCATTTTGCATAGTCTCTGAACAAAATGATGGACATACAGGATGGAAGGTCCTGTGGCCGTTGTCTCATGGACGTACCATCAATCGGGGTTTGTCTGTGAGGGCCTAATTTTACTGCACGTTTTAAATTAATTCATTTAATTAGTTGGCATAGTTAGGAGTCAATTAGGGGTTAGGATAGGTCTAATTAAGTTAATTAACCACCTATATAAAGCCCCTAAGCTAATTAGACTAACCTAAGCTCTCATAATTTCCCAAACCTAAAACTCTCTTCCTTCTCTCTCCTTTCTCTCTCTCAATGAAACCCTATTGAAGACCAAGATAGAGGTGGGTTAATAGGATAAAAAGGGTCAAGATTCTCTATCAATATTCATCAATTATTAAGGTATGAGATCTCTTTCACCTTTAGACCTATTTACTTAAAGGGTTCCATCAAATTGATTTCAAAAGTTAAGTTTTCAACTAGGTCTTTTCCAATCTCAAAATTAATGTAATAAATTACTTTGTTTATGGTTTATTTTGGAAATTATGAATAAATAAAATTTTATTTTAACTCGATCATGTTATATCTTGATGAATTGGTCTAGTTTGTAAAAGATGACCTGTTCCCCTTTACCCTAGGTTATGATCTTGATATGAGTTGTGTAATGATTGGTTTAATTTACTTGGTTATTGGTTGAATTACAACTAGATGATGTTATTGTATCAATAATGAATATATTAGGGTGAATTATAGTCCTATCATGCTAGTTATTGAGTAATTACTCTAGATTATGACTTTGATCTAAGTTTCTTATCTTAAGCTATGAATTATTAATGGATTGTAACTTAGTGACTCAATTGACTTTGTTATCATGTTGGTTATGGATATGTGATGATATTATAACCTTTTTGGGTTTATTTAAGGGTTGATGATAAGACCTTAATAATGAATTATGAAGGATACTTGGCAAGTCTTGTGATCCCTATTCTTTACTTCAATTATGGTTAATTATGATTAATTCATGATGTTGTATTGGAGTATGCCTTGTATTAGGATAAATTGGGTTGGTATGATGTTATATTGAAATATCTTGAATATGGTTTGTTAGGTGTTGTCTAAGATTTAAATGTTATAAGGATGGTGAATGATTTATCAATGTGCCTTATTATGAAGTGATATGTAAATGTGCTAACTTCACTTATATGAATTGTAATGAAAGGAAAATACTCATGCAATTTTTATTGAGCTATGATGATGATGGTTATACAAGGGATAGACCCTATGACCAACATTAAGCTATGACTATTAATAAAGACATTAAAGACATTTCAAAATAGACACTAGCTTAGCACCGAGTGAATTAGTGTCACGACCCGGATATTCTTAATCACAACCGGCGTCGTTGACCTCTCAGAGGTCGCAGACAAGCCTCATCTTGCATTCATCACATTCATTTGGTTAATTTTTTTGGAAAACGTATGAAGTATACATATAATTCATATAGTTATGTCATGAATTCATGATATACTAAGATCAACATAAATGTAACAACCATCTATCATAACAATCAATTCGAAACAGAATAAGAATATATCATATATATGTTTGCCAAACACGACCTTATTACAAAATCTTCAAAGTGAATGTACGAAAGAAAATCTAGGGACAACATCCACTAGCTTTATCTTAAACTAAGTCTAGAATAAAACTGTAGCATCCTCGAAATCAAGAGGACCTACCAAATGGTTTGGAAAAATGCTGATGTCCAAACTGTTGCAAGAGTCATCAATCTTTACCTTAACTTTCAACTATAAACTTGTAAATATTAGGGGTTAGTAAACCACTTGCACTACGTATGGGTGTATGCACACATACACATAAGTGTATGGATGATAAAAGAAAGTTCTTCCTAAACAACAAGCTATTTCTGGAAAGCCTAATCACTAGACTTTCCTAAATCGTTAGTTGTGATTACAAAACATTAGTATCATCAACATAATTTTAAAACAACTTGGGCAAAGATTTGAGATTTTTAATCCTCTTAGGTTGAGAGCTCCTCTCTGTACACTTAGATTATTTTTCAGTCTTTTTCTTGTTGTTGTTGTGTAGTTCAATAATTTTTTTGGTACTATATTTTACTTACAAGTGCAATGATTCATTGTAGTCACATACCCACAATGAATCGATGTAAGTAATCTAAGGATTGAGGAATGATTTCCCTACCTTATAGTGAGTCATTCTTTACACTATATATTTATAACCTTTAATAAGCAATTATCTATTGATCATGCCATTGATTTCATTACTATCATGTTTTATATATTATACATTTCATATATATGATACTTTGGAATCGTTGATGTAGCATAAGATATCTCAAGTGAAGGCCTAATCTATGGGACCTTAACCCGAGGGCCTTCTTTAGCAAACACAAAGTATGCTTCATTCGTTCATTAGTACTTCACATTATTCATTTAATTCATTCGTAGGCTGATGTAAACACCATCTATACCTAGGATGAAGTTTAAGACTCTCATCAGGATTATGAAGTGCAATGACCAAGAATGACCTAATGTCATTACTTGAATCTGATTTCACCTCCTGATTGTCTTGCACAAACACCTTCGGTATCATTCATTTCATTATCTTTCATACTTTGAGGCTGGCCTCATTCTTTCTTTGGGAAATTTAACCTGAACTGACATAGATCATGTGAGCATCATGAAATCCAGTGTCGGCCCCACATCAAAAAGAGGTGGAATCACCGGCCAAAGAGACCCAATCATGCTAGCATATATAGGGAGTCAAACCATGCTGGATCCCTATATTGGCAGTATAGGTTCAAAGACTAGGAGATATAAGGAGACCCATACCCAGCATTCCGGACAGTCTCATCTCATGAGAGTTACGTGAACCTCCGCCCTTCCTGAAAAAGGCATCACAACTTATAGATTGCCTATCGGTGCTCAGTATGAAGTTCCATTACATTCAACTCATACATCATGGAATATGGCTTCTACCATGAGGGTATCATTGCTCATTAGATGATTTCTCATCTCATCATTAGTATTAAGTATGAATTGTCCTTACACTTACATATAGAGTGTGATTGAGACTTGTCTCTTGATATGCAACACTCTCTTAGGTGAGTACTTTTAGTGACCTTTACTTACGCTTGGCTGAGACTTGTCTTACCATTCATCTTAGCCTTTTATCATGTTTTCACAATTTTCATTAGCATCATAGATTAACATAATTAGTAACCTCATTACGTGAATGTTCATTTCTTCTTTATCTTCTAGTGTTGACTCAGGCATTATGGAGGCTTTCTTTTAGATTGAGATTTACTTACTCTATTGATGACTGATGATCCTTACTTTACATTGATGAAATGTGAATTTTCCTTACCTATCATCCTTTGGTGTTAATAAGACTGGCTCACACATTCTAACACCTTCATACGTGAGTATTCTTTTAACATAGTAGCTTAGGTGTAAGTGAGACTTGTTTCACTTTTTTTAACACCCCATTCTGGTCACTTACTTACTTTAGACCCCTTTAATTATTTTATAACTCACGTTACTTATTTACTTTAGTGTAGTAGATTCATATCATCGTTTATGGATTATGAGCACTGTCACGACCGGAATCTAGAACCCAAACGAGACCGGCGTCATTGACCTCTCAGAGGTCGCAGACAAACCTACATACGTCATTCTTACTTCATCTAGGTTAATTTTAGCGGAAAATTTGAAAATTTTTGTTTCCTAACAATCTTACTAAACATTCCATTACATATATAATTGTTCACCATCAACCATCTAACATTAAGATTATCATTTGAACAAAAACGACACCCATACAATGTCTGAACAAAAACGGAAAAAAACGCTAGTGGAACATACTCCACTAGCTCAATCCTACAACTAAGCTATAATGTAAATGTGCAAGCATCCTCAAAAGCATGAGGGCCTACCAAGTCTGAATGAATACTCGACGTCCGGATGGCTGCAACATTGATCCTGTAGCTCTAGCGTCCACTTGTGACTGCACGTAACAGTAGATATTTGTATGGAATTAGTACACATTTGTACTAAGTATGGGTAAATGCAAGCACATACCAAGGACATGCGTGAGAGAGAATATCTCTTTCCTAACAACATGATTTATAGAAAGTCAAGTCAATGGACTTGCCAAATTTGGATCAGGGAAGTCAATGGACCTGCCATATTTGGATTTGGAAAGTCATGCCATGAGCGTAACATGCATCATCAAACTATACATTTTGCACACAACACACAATAGCGTACACATAGCACATATCATAATTCCTATAACACATAATGTCGTTCATATCATTCATTCGTATGCCATTAGACCTTGGAATTATGGACTTGACATTAAGACTTCCCAAAAATGAGGGCTCAACATATGGGACCTCAACTAGGGAGTCTGCTTTATCAAACACAGAGTCTGTTTCGTTCATTCATATGCACTTCATTTCATTTCATTCATGGGCCAGTGTAAACACCAGCTATACCTAGATGTAGTTTACGACTTTTCATCGAATTCGTTGTGCAATGACCAAGAATGACCTAATGTTATTACTTGAATATAACTTACCTCTTGATTATCCTATCCTAACACCTTTGGTATTATTCGTTTCATTATGTGCATCATTTCAGGACGACCTCATTAATTCATTGGGAACTTTAACTTTAACCGACATAGATCATGTGAGCATCATGAAATCCAATGTCATGAAACTGCACACTGAAAAGAGGTGGAATCACCGATCAAAGTGACCCAAAACATGCTAGCGTACATGGGAAATGAACCATGCCAGATCCCTATATTGGCGGTATAGGTTCAAATACTAGGAGATATAAAGAGACCCATACCCGGCATGCCGGACACTCTCATCTCATGAGAGTTATGTGAACCTCCGCCTTTCCCGAAAGAAGGCATCACCACTCATAGCTAGTCCATCGGTGCTCAGTATAAAGTTCCATTACATTCAACTCAAACGTCATGGAAGATGGCTTCTAGTATGAGGACATCATAGCTCAATAGATGATTTCTCATCTCATCATTTGTATTAAGTGTGTTAATCTCAATACTTTCATTAGAGTGTTCATAGAGACTGGTATCATCATTAAATTTACACTTTCATAGGTGAGTACGTTTTGGTAACATTTACTTAGAGTCATTTGAGATTGCTCTCATCCTTTACATTAGCCTCATATCATATTGTCACCATATTCATTAACATTAGAACATTTGCTCTTCATAATTACTCACCCCATTTTACGTGTCATTTCATCATATGCCAATGCACTTGGTCATTTAGTGTGTTTCCCACTCTTACTTAACCCTTCTAGGGTTTCATCATATCATTGTTAATTTCATCATTTCTTTGTTCATTTAATCATTTCATTGCGTACATCTTCGGTTAACTTATTTTTAGATGTATGCTAGACTTATGGGTCTATACATACAATCCATGAGACTTCATTCATATTTTGTTTAAGTGATTAATATCTTTCTAAGATTATGTAATACAAGACTTATGCATCTTGTATGTATACCAAGATCTCAATTTTGCTCTAAGTAGGTGGCATCATTCTTGAGCATTTAATTCACATATGACTTATGTATCAATACGAAATTTGGGCAAGGGAACCCAATTTTGAATTTCTTAGACAACACTTACATTTTTTTTCAATTATTACATTCTGGTCCACAATCTCCAACATCAACGTTTCCTCTTTATTTTTTTGTTTGAATTACCTCTTACTTGATCGAGGGGTTGTGGGATAAAACCCCCACAACCCTTTTTTTTAAAATCTATTTCTCCTTGTCTATTTCGAGTTTACTATGAGGTTGTAGGATAAAAACCCCACAACCTCTCTTTATTTTTCTTTTATTCTCCTCCTTAAATCTGCCTAAGAGGTCGTAGGTTCGATTCCCACACGCCTCCCCCTTTATTTTTCTTTTATTCTCCCCCTTAAATTTGCATAAGAGATCGTGGGTACGAATCCCACTCCTATGATTTCTGATTTTTTTCTTTTAAGTAACATTTTCCAGCCAATACCATGGTTTGGATCCCCTTCACCACATTTCTTTTTACTTTTTTATTTTCATGGTTTTTAACATGGTGAGGTCACGAGTTCAATCCTCCATGAGTTCACTTGTTTTACTTCATTTTTTTCAAAATTTTGAACCCTCTTTGCTGACCGAAATTCATCAGTAGAAGCTGGAAATTTTCTTTTAAATTTTCAGCATCCTTTCATCAAGTTACACCTTGGTTCTTAGGGGAATTTCGTAGTGCATTTTAAACGTTTTAGGTGCGTCTTCATGTATTCGTTTAACCAAGACATTATCCCTCAAATCAGCCACATTTAAACTCATATGAACATCACATATACATCAATATGTGTACATGAAATATAAAGAACTATCATGCCATTTCAAGTCCTAAACCATGAACAGTAGCCACGACAACACACACATGCACACGTAGTTATATTTTCAGAAACATCAACATAAGTCACATAATTCCAAACATACATATAAACACATAATCATCAAGAAAATACACTTCATCCCTAGTTTTCTACCAGCAAACATAACCAACCTATGATTCAATGGGAGCTAGTGACAGGGACATGCAACGAGGAACAATCCTAGTTTTCGGAATGAATATTCTGAACCTTAAGGGGTCTCTTGGGAAATGGACCAAGAGATAAGAGAACCCATACCTTATTGACGTTAAAATCTTTACTTGATGCCCACAAACATCACCCAAGAACACATCTAAGCCTCCTCAATATCAACTCCACTCGAATGACAACCTCCCTTAGCCTAGTGTGCTATTAACGTTTGTTTTCTTGTGATTTCGTGTGAGTTCTTCAAGGGTGAAGAAATTGGTATATTTTTCTGCTTTTGTATCTTATTATGTCAGAGAAAAAACGCGAGGAAGAATAAGAGAGTTTGAGCGTGAGAGTTGAGAGATAGACGTGAGAGAGTAGGAGATATATTAGGCTTAGGAGTCTAGTTTAGGACTTAGTCAAATAAGGTTTACTTAATTATTAAAAAATCTAATTTTTATTTTATTTTAAATCAGCTAATGAATAATAATTATATTAATTCAATAGCTTAAATAAAAATCAAAATAATTCATTGCTTCCACCTAGGTTCGAACCTGGGTGAAGCAAGGCTTCTTTTCAAGAGCTTAATTTCGGCTCTGTCTCCCCAAATTTCCCCTCCACCTTATTAATTAAATAATTAATTATATATTTAGGATAATTACGGTATTATCCTTAGCCTGGAAAAGACCATTTTACCCCTAGACCCTTCAAACCTAAAATTCCCTCTTTTTAAGTCCGGTAAAGACTCCTTCGAGTATATCTTCGTATTCGAGAGCCCTACATGGTTGAACCCAACCTTTCCTAGATCAAATAAATCCCCAAGTTAGTTGTCTTGGATGTAGCAAGGGTTCCGAAGTCTGCTTCTACGCGCATCAATCCGTGTGAACCCTGGTCTAATCATAGGCATTCTTGACACATTAAGTATCACTTAGTATATCCATTTTTAGGGTTGTTAGAAGCACTTCATTCAATGAATTTTTGTGAGTTCATATGTCATCCTTTTAGAGCATGTTGGGAGTTGTCCCAATGAGTGGCATCAACTTGGTTTTGGATTCATTGAATTACTTTAGAAGTGCTTATAATATATTTGAGACTCTTACTACACAAGTTTGACATATGATTAGTATTGGCATAAACATTTGGGTATAGTATACATAACCATCTTCGTTGACATAGGCCAATATTACATTCTTTTATGCTTGGTTGGATATGTATATTATTCATTAGCCAATCTTTTAATTATTTAACATAATATTATAGTCATTTGCATGCATCCCTTTTGGACAATGTATTGTTAGCCATTTTATTGGCATAAGCCAAACAAACAATCACTCAAATTATGATTTCATGAAGATCCTTTTATCCATATAAAATAACTTTCGGCATAATGTTTTTAAGCATCTTGAACAACATAATATGATCATTTAATGAACACAACATCATCAACAAGTCACATTTACAGTAAGTATACACAACAAACCGTATTCATCTTCATACATAACAGTTTCAAACACATCTTAACATAGTATCATTCTCTTAACCAATTTTGGTCCATGACCTTAGGGTAACGTTTTAAAGAGATATTGGACAACATCATATTAATATTTGATGAATTTAACACCTTCTTAACGTCACAATAATAGAAATGTAACATTCGGACAAACACGTCAACACTTAAAACAATAACGAGTGTAACTAACACATTGTCGATTCATGATTCACATTTTAAGCACTTAACTTTATACGATCACAACTTCATAGGTTAATCGACAATCGTAATTCAAGAACATTACATATAAGATCAGCCAGCACCACATACCAACAACATGATATCTAACCTATTCAACATGGAATCGAAAAGGATACTAGGGACAAAGGAGTTCGACGAGAACACGGGAACAACCCTAGTTTTCAAGATCATTGAATCGTTGGAAAGAAAGTTCTCTTGGAGAAAGAAGTCCAGGAGAGAAACCCATTCCTTATGTAGAACCTAATCTACGAAGACCACCTTGAATGAAACTTTCAAGGAACCTTGAAATCCCCCTAGAGAAATTGATAAATTTCTACCTTTTTCTTGCGTTCATTGCTTATTGTTTTTGCATCCTTTTTATCTATGAGTTTGAACGTGATTTTTAGGTTTAAGAACTGATCTTTACTCATTCAACTTAGGGTTTAGTAAATTAATTAAATAAATTACTGAACTAATTACTAAAAAGCCCCTCTTAGATTAACTAGAACTAGGAAAACACAATACTTGGTCAAATCTGAAACTTTCCTAAGAATTTAATTTTCCCCCTTTTAATTAATCGATTAAATTGATAATTTAATTAATTAAGGTACCTAGGGTAACAATTAAAGTGCCTCTAAATTATTACAACAAAAATTAACCCTTTTGGACCATCCTAGGTTAGATACTAGAATGTTTTTGGGTTGTACTAGGTTAGTGTAAGAATTTCGGTTTGCCCCCTTTAATTTAATTAATTCAATATATAATTTAATTAATTAAGTCACCTAGGATAATTACTAAAGTACCCTTAAGTTGTTATAACCATAACTAATCCTTTGAGCCATCCTAGGTTAGGTACTAGGTTATTTTTTTCTTGTTTTAACCAGAATCTGGATATTTTGCATTGTGATTTCAGTTTTGCCCCTTTAAATTAATTAATTAAGTTATTAAATTAATTAATTAAGTATCCTAGGTAATTACTAAAGTACCCTTAAGTTGTTAGGATCTTAACTAACTCTTAGGGTCATCCCAGGTTAGGTACTAGGTTGTTCTTTTCTTGTCAACTGAAATCTGAAAATTTCTTTTTTATTTTTGGTTTTATCCCTTCTAAATTAATTAATTAAATAGGTAACCTAGGGGAATTACCAAAGTACCCCTAAGTTGTTAGGACCATAACTAACATTTTGGACCATCCTAGGTTAGGTACTAGGTTGTCTCTTTAACTAGTATTAGGTTAGTGTCAACTCGGTTTTGGTCCTAGGTTGTCGGGTGCACTAATGGGTACAATTCGGTTAGTCCTAGGTTATTTAGTTATTTAGGGAAGTAGGCTAGAGTCTAGAATTGGTAGGGAGGTTAGGCCCCACATGGAGTGGTCCTTTGTGCACATTTTCCCCCTAACTACTCTAACCGAATTCGGTTAGGGTGGTCCCCTCCTTTGGCAGCTTTTTCACATGTGTTGCACTTTCCTAGATAACTATTATTTATGGCCCATTTGGAAATGTTTGCTAATTTTCCCAAGGAATCTCACTATGTCCTTGGGCACTGCTTAATTTACATGATCATTTTAAATGGTCATGTGGAATGGTACCTAGGCTTAACACTTGGATGCCTCGTATCTAAAGTGCTAAGTTGTTAATAAATGTTATTAGCTTAGGGTCTTCATTGCAGGTGCATTTCTTAAACAAGCTCATTAATGTTAAAATTGTCTAACACCTTCTAAGCCAATATTTTTTAATATGCTCAATATTTTGCATATTTGGGTATCATATAGAAAATGACTAATACCCCCTTAGACAATTTTCTATACTATGCCCAATATTTCTCAATATTGGGCATTAGGATGACTATATACCCCAAGACACATTCTTAAAGACCTATTGGGCTCTTCACTAGGCATGTAACTTTTTTGAAATGTTACAATTAGAGTGAGGATTGTCCCTTCCCACATAGGGAAGGTAGGATCATTAATGTACACTTCACATTGGATACTACAATGCATGTAGCATAAAAAGGGTCCCAACTATATATCCTAGTTCTTGTACTATGTTGCCCCCATAGGAATACTAGCTAGTGGATCCACATAGTTGCTATGTTCATGTTTTAGTACTATATTGGCAAGTAGTCCGCCTTCCTTCGCTATAGGATTCCATGTAATAGGATTCCACATTAGCTTATGTGGTCTATGTCGGTTCAGGAAAAAAGGTTCCCAAAAGGTAAAATGAATTGAAGGAATGAACTTTAACTAAGATAACCTAAGGGGTTT
Source organism: Solanum arcanum (assembly GCA_027789145.1). Taxonomy (NCBI): domain Eukaryota; kingdom Viridiplantae; phylum Streptophyta; class Magnoliopsida; order Solanales; family Solanaceae; genus Solanum; species Solanum arcanum. The sequence continues at coordinate 81,760,095 of CM050933.1, forward strand.
AGCTTAGTCTAGGTACGAGTATCACACTCTACTTAAACATTTAACTAGTTAGCTATAAAGAAAGTCTTAGGAGGATGTTCTTATGTATGAATATGCTTATAATGGTACATGATATGTATATGATGAATTTGCATATTGTTAATACTATATGTTGATTGGTGTAACTTATGAATATGTGTTGGTCTACATTGTTAAAGTATGAAAATGTGTACTCTTAAATGCCATGCTAAGTGAAGTAGGATATTGGTCACAATTCTTGTTGGGTTACTTGATTGAGTAAGGTTATGGGACATTGTTACTTGATTGAGTAAGGTTATGGAGATTTGCTTGGTCATTGCACTTGTTGACTTGATAGGGGTTCATGGGTAATTGTCTTGCTTTTGTTGTATTACAATAAACTCTTATTCATGCTTCTGACTATTATAATTTGATGATAGAGTTGCTTGACTATGTGTCCAATTATGTGATATGCATGTTGACTTGACTAGACTTTGTATTGTTTGTCTATGTCATTTACATACTTTGGACTTAATGAATGTGTCTTAATGATTGGCATGGTCTTATTGAATGTACATAAAGCTTTTCAAAGTAAATTGCATCCTTTAACGGAATGTCCTTTTTAAGCATGTTTTCATGATATGTTTGCATATTGTCTCAACATTTTAGGTTCCAGTAGGTGAAGGGCTTTTGGAGAAGACTTGGAATTCTTAATGATCCAAGTTGGGTAGGTCCTCGCTTGCCGAGGGCAATACCACTGTCAAGCTTATGAAGTTGTTTTAGTATTAAGACTCTTATGTTCTTTCCTTTTCATTTGAGTATTAAAACATTGTATGACCTATATGTGGTCTTACTGTATTTATGTATGGGCTAGGCTTAGATTTATATACTCAGGTTAGATGGTTATAAGATGAGACATGCTTTTGAGACTGCTATATTTTACATATATATATATATATATATATGTTCAATAAAAGTAGAAGACTAAGTAATCTTCCTATACAAAGGGTCTCTGTATAATCGATATATATATCTATTATGTGTATGTAGAGGTCTATGTAAACCTTAATGTAGCAGTAGAATTTTTTTTAAAATTTTTTTTACTAATTTTGACCTATGAATGTAATGATGTAATCTAAGAGACTAGTCTTAGTACTCTAAGAGGACGAAAATGCTAGTTACGTCTAAAGGGTATTCCCAAATGTGACAAACTTTGTATCAGAGCATGAGGTTGAGTAATTTTGAGTTGATGTATCTCTCAACCATGTCTATGTAGGAGTGTATTCATAATTGTGAAGCATTCCACACTAATGAATAGAAATCTATGTAATGCTTAGGAAACTCTCGCTTTCTTGGAAGTCCAATATCGTGCATCTAGAGTTTAGCTCTATGTTATTTTAGCATCTAAAACTTTTATTGTGATTATAGGCAATAAATAATCAAAGGAATGCGACATCAATACTTGAAGAATATATTGCCAATGCGGGAGTTCCTCCACGTGGTGATCAAGTTCCTCCTCTTTAAGAAGATGTGAGTGGTGGAGTTCATCAACATTCGTTAAGGAGGTATGAGTGTTCTTGGATACTCCTTGAAATTCACTTAATTGTCAAAATATGCTCCTTCTTTAGTTTCCGACCCTAGAGATGAAATGTATCGCTTTGTGACGGGAGTGTCGGATGAATTGCAAGAGAAATGTATCTTATCTCATGGTTCATGCCCAATAAGTGGAAGAGGCGAAGGCTAAGAGAAAAAAGTAGAGATGCCAAGAAAGAAAAGTCTTTTGATGGTGGTTCTTCTAAGGGTAGGCTTGAGATTTAACACAAGCCTAGGTTAAGAAGAGGGTTTCTAATCAAGTTCCTTCCAAGTTCCTTACAAGTTCCCTAAGGCTAGGGATGATAGGGTGTCTAACTCTAAGCATAGAAATGGAAGGTGTACTAGTTCACCAACAATGAAGCCAACTTGTGGAAAGTGTGGTAAGAAGCAGTACGATGATTGCCTTAAGGTAGCGGATAATTATTTTGGTTTTGTTAAAAGTGGGAACAAGGTTAGGGATTTCCCTAATGTGAAGGGTCAATACAAGGGTAGTGGCAAGCTCAAGCAAGTTATTCTAATGATGCTCCGAAGAAGAATCGCTTCTATGCTCTCCGCTCTAAGGGTCAGCAAGAGACTTCTCCCGGCGTGGTGACCGGTATATTGAAAGTCTTTTCCATTGATGTATATGCTTTACTTTATTCGGGCTCTACCTTATCTTTTGTTACTCCCTTGATAGCAAAAAAGTTTGAGATATTACCCGACATTCTAAATGAACTTTTTATGGTGTCTACCCAGATGGGTGAGTCAGTTGTTGCAAAAAGGGTATATAGAAAATGTCATATAATGTTGCCTAATAGAGTTACTGTTGAATTAGTAGAACTTGATATGCTTGATTTTAATGTCATATTCGGCATGGATTGGTTGCATGCTTGCTTTACCTCTATAAATTGTAGATCAAGGGTGGTGAAGTTTAACTTTCCAAATGAGCCCATTTTAGAGTGGAAGGGGGGAACTCTATTCCTAGACGTCGTACCATTTCTTGTTTGAAAGCTTGTACGATGATATCTAAAGAATGTTTATACCATATAGTAAGAATCCATGATTTTGACTTCGAAATTCCTCCCATTGATTCAGTCCCCGTAGTGAAAGAATTTCTGGAGGTATTTCCTAATGATATTCGCGGTGTTCCTCCCAAATGGGAAATTGATTTTGGTATCGACTTGCTACCGGATACAAGTCCCATTTCAATTCCTCCTTATCAAATGGCTCCGGCCGAATTGAAAGAGTTGAAGGCTCAACTCAAGGATTTACTAGATAAAGGCTTTATTAGACCTAGTATTTCTCCATGGGGTGCTCCGGTATTGTTTACGAAGAAGAATGATGGTTCCCTTAGAATGTGTATTGATTATTGCCAACTCAAAAAAGTCACTATTAAGAACAATTATCCTCTCCCTCAGATTGACGACTTGTTCGATCAACTCCAAGGAGCAAGCTAATTTTCTATGGTTGACTTGAGATCGGGGTATCACTAACTTTGGATGAGAGGCAAAGATATACCAAAATTGGTATTTCGGACTAGATATGGTCACTATGAGTTCTTAGAAATGTGCTTTGGTCTCACTAATGCCCCGGCAACATTTATGGATCTCATGAATAGAGTGTTTCAAAGATACCTAGATTCATTTGTCATTATCTTCATTGACAACATCTTGGTATAATCAAAAAATGAGGATGATCATATGAACCATTTGAGGGTGGTGTTACAAGTTCTTAAGGAGAGCCAATTATTTGCCAAGTATAGCAATGTGAGTTTCTGTTGAGGTCGGTGGCATTTCTTAGTGATATCATCTCTAGTGATGGAGTTGAGTTTGATCCAAGAAAAATGGAGGTGGTGAAGAATTGTCCTAGACCATTGACTCTAACCGACATTAGGAGTTTCTTGGTTCTAGCGGGTTATTATCGGAGGATTGTGGATGGTTTTGCATCCATTCCATCTCCCTTGACTACTTTGATCCAAAAGAGTAAGAAATTTGATTGGTCAAAAGCATGTGAGAGAAGCTTCCAAATCTTGAAGGATAGGCTTACTTCTGCTCCTGTGTTGACTTACCGTAGGGTACCAATGATTTCATTGTGTATTGTGACGCATCCCGAATGGGTTTAGAGTGTGTGCTTATGAAACATGGGAAGGTAGTAGCCTATGCTTTTAGGCAACTTAAGGTGCACGAGAAAAACAATCTAACTCATGATCTTGAGTTAGTAGCCGTGGTATTTGACTTGAAAATATGGAGGCATTACTTGTATGGTGTTCATGTGGATGTGTATACCGACCACAAGAGTCTACAATATGTGTTTACTCAAAAGTAGTTGAGTCTCCGACAAACAAAGTAGTTGGAATTGTTGTAAGACTATGACATAAGTGTTCTCTATCACCCCGGTAAATCTAATGTGGTAGCGGATGCTTTAAGTAATTTTTATATGGGATGTGTATCCCATGTTGAGGAAGCCAAGAGGAACCTAGTGAAAGATGTTCATAGGTTGGGTTGTTTGGGGGTTCGGATTGAAGATTCTCCTATAGGTGGTGTGTTGGTACGTCATAACTCTGAGTCATCTTTAGTGGTTGATGTGAAGTCCATTCAACATCTTGATCAAACATTGATGGAGTTGAAAGTGTCGGTTCTAGGCAAGCTAAATGAGTCGTTCTCCTTATGGGGGTGGTGTCTTGAGGTACCAAGTAAGGTTATGTGTTCCCAATATAGATGGTTTGACGAGTCGGATTCTTGAGGAAGCTCACAGGTCCCGTTACTCCAGTCACCCGGGTTCAACAAAGATGTACCATGACCTCAGGGAAGTGTTTTGGTGGGAAGGTTTGAAGAAGGACATAGCGGAATTTATTGCTAAGTGTCCAAATTGCCAACAAGTGAAAACCGAACACAAAAATCCAGGTGGTTTACTTCAAGAAATCCAAGTTCATACTTAAGAGTGGGAATACATCAATATGGATTTTTCGGTAGGTTTGTCTCGGGCACAAAAGCAATATGACTCTATATGGGTGATTGTGGATAGGTCGACCATATCCGCTCATTTTATTCCCGTCAAGTCTTGCTATTCGGCGAAAGATTATGTAAGGATCTTCATATATGACATTGTGTGTTGCCATGGTATTCCATTATCCATCATATCAGATAGGGGTGCCAATTCACATCTAGGTTTTGGAGGTCATTCAAAAAGGGTTAGGTACCAAGGTGAAGTTAAGTACCACTTTTCATCCCCAAATGGATGGTCAAACGGAGCATACTATTCAAACCCTTGAGGACATGCTTAGGGCTTGTATCATTGATTTCAAGGGAAATTGAGATAATCATTTGACTTTGGTGGAGTTTGCTTACAATAATAGCTACCATTCATTTATACCCATGGCTCCTTATGAAGCCTTGTATGGTAGGAGATGCAAATCTCCAATTGGATGGTTTGAAGTGGGTGAGTCTTCACTTGTGGGTCTTGATTTTATTTATAAACTTTAGAAAAGATTCATATCATAAGGAATCGTTGCAAACAGCCTATAGTCGGCAAAATTCTTATGCCGATCATTGGAGAAGGGATTTAGAGTTTGAAGAAGGTGATAAAGTGTACTTGAAAATTTTTCCTATGAAAGGGGTGGTTAGAATTGGCAAGAAAGGGAAGTTGAGTCCTTATTATGTGGGTCCCTATGAAATCTTGAAAAGGTTTTGTAAGGTTTCCTATGAGTTAAGGTTGCCTAGTGAATTGTCTTCTGTTCATTCGGTTTTCCATGTTTCCATGTTTAAGAGTTGTATCGCTGATCCCAAATCTATTCTTCCTATTAAGGGTCTTGGTGTGAAGGATAACCTGTCTTGTGTGGAGGTTCCGATTAAAATCCTTGATAGACAAGCAAAAAGTTAAGGAATAAAGAGGTAGCTTTCGTAAATGTTTTATGGAAGAATCACCTAGTTGAGCGTACAACATGGGAGGCTGAGGTACACATGAAATCTCGTTACCCTCATCTATTTGGTAACTAAGGTTAGTTATTCCTATTAATAATGAAAACAATGACTAAGAATTGAAGTTGCTTGAATTTCAGTGAAGTTTTGAAAAATGTGCATTTTTATGTCATTACAGTGCATATTACAGTGAAATTATGCATCTTAACTTGAAAATTGTAATTCTTATTGTTTTTAGTTATGTTGTGCATTTTCATAGGGTGAGTCTTTATGAAATGATATGTAGCATATTGATAAGTTAAGAATTGGCATGATTGACTCGTTTATGATATGTTGAGCTCATATTGTTGTTGTGAGAAGGAAATTCATCATAATGTGATTTTGAGCCTTATGTGAGGTAATCGAAGTTTTGAATTGCCTTGTGTAAATGATATGATTGATGTTGTATGTAGTATTGGTTGTTGAGTCTATTCCTTCCTTCAAAAGATTTTTAGTGTCATTGGGGGACGAATGTTCCTAAGGGAGATAATGTAACACATAGAAAATCTAAGACGTGTTTTAGAGCCTAACATGAGTTTTTTAAGGTCTATTTTAATTAATATAAGTCATTTAGGAAGTCTAGAAACCAAAACGTCCAAGAACATCCATGATGTCTGCAAACTAGTTCAACGAGGTGCTAGTGTGCCTTAGCCTATTTGACTAACTTTTAGGAGTCAGAAAATGATAAAAATTGGTGAAAGGGTGTCTAACATGTATTAGAGTTAATTCAAAGTTGAAACGTCCGGACACGACTTCCCCAGGAACAACCAAGGGCCTTTGAAGAGTACCCTTGCATTTTGGGGTCAAAAGACTGCCCAAGGCAGTGTGCACATACAAGTGCCATCGATGGGGCGTGTGTCAATCGATGGGACGTAGATGGTCACTTAGTAAAAATCTTGGAAGGTTCATTTTGCATAGTCTTTGGCAAAGACGACGGACCAAAATAACAGAGGTTTCTGTGGCCGTCATCTCATAGACGGACCGTCGATCGGGGTCTCGTTTGTGAGGGCCTACTTTAGGTGCACATTTTAACTTAATTCATTTAATTAGTTGACTTAGTTAGGAGGTCAATTAGGGGTTAAGGGAGGTCTAATTAATTTATTTAACCACCTATATAAAGCCCCTAAGCTAATTAGACTAACCTAAGCTCTCATAATTTCTCAAACCCAAAACTCTTTTCTTTCTCTCTCCCATAGAAACACCATTGAAGACCAAGCTAGAGGTGGATTTAAGGGCTGCAAAGGGTAAAGTTTCTCCATCAATATTCATCTATTAGTAAGGTATGGGATCTCTTTCACCTTTGAGACCTCTTTCCTCAAAGAATTCCATCAACTTGATTTCAAAAATTGAGTTTTCAAGTGGGTCTTTTCCAATCTCGAAATTGAAGTTATGAATTACTTTGTTTATGATTTATTTTGGATATTATGAACATATTAACATGTATTTTAAATCAATTATATTATATCTTGATGAATTGTTCTAGTTTGTAAAATATGACCTATTTCCATTAATCCTAGGTTATGATCTTGATATGAATTGTGTGATGATTGGTTCAATTGACATGGTTATTTGTTGAATTACTACTAGATGATGTTATTGTATCAATCATGAATAGATTAGGGTTAATTATAGTCCTATCATGCTAGTTCTTGAGTAATTGATCTAGATTATGACGTTGATCTAAGTTTCTTATCTTAAGCTATGAATTAGTAATTGATTGTGACTTAGTGACTCAATTGACTTTGTTATCATGTTGGTTATGGATGTGTGATGATATTATACCCTTATTGGGTTTAATTAAGGGTTGATGATAATACCTTGATAATGAATTATGAAAGATACTTGGCAAGTCTCGTGAACCCTATTCTTTACTTCAATTATGGTTAATTGTGATTAAGTCATGATGTTGTATTGGAGTATGCCTTGTATTAGGATAAATAGGGTTGGTATGATGTTATATTGAAATATCTTGAATATGGTTTGTGTGGTGTTGGCTAAGATGTAAATTTTATAAGCATGGTGAATGATTTACCAATGTGCCTTATTATAAAGTGATATGTAAATGTGCTAACCTCACTTATATGAATTGTAATGAAAGGACAATACTCCTGCGATTCTTATTGAGATATGATGTTGATTTTTATACAAGAGATAGACCTTATGACCTACATTAAGCTATGACTATTAATAAAGACATTTAAAAAGGGGACTCTAACTTTGCACCGAGTGAACTAGAGTGAGGAGTGTCCCTTCCGACATAGAGAAGGATTGATCACTAATGTACTCTGGATATTGGAGACTATAGTTCACGTAGCATAAAGAGGGTCCCAACTATATCTCCTAGTTCTTGAACTATGTTTCCCCCATAGGAATACTAGCTAGTCGATCCACGTAATTTCTATGTTCATATTTTGGTACTACCTTGGCAAGTAGTCCGTCTTCCTTCGGTGTAGGTAACATGACACCGGATTCCACATTAGCTCATGTGGTCTATGTCGGTTAAGAAAAGATGTTCCCAAAATGTACAAATAAATTAAAGGATTAAGCTTTAACTAAGATAACCTAAAGGGTTTAGCTTAGTCTGGGTAGGGGTATGAGACTCTACCTAAACATTGCACAGGTTAGCCTTGAAGGAAGTTTTAGGAGGATGTTCTTATGTATGAATATGCTTATAATGGTACATGATATGTATATGATGAATTTGCACATTGTTGACACTATTTGTTGGTTGGTGTCACTTAAGAATATGTATTGGTCTACATTGTTAAAGTATCATGATATGCACTCTTAAATGTCATGCCAAGTGAAGTGGGATATTGGTCATGATTCTTGTTGGGTTACTTGATTGAGTAAGGTTATGGGGCTTTGCTTGGTCATCATACTTGTTGACTTTATGTGGGTTTATGGGTAATTGTCTTGCTTTGGTTATGTTATAATGAATTCTTATTCATGCTTGTGACTATTATAACTTGATTATAGAGTTGCTTGACTATGGTCCAATTATGTGATATGCATGTTAACTTGACTAGACTTAGTATTGTTGGTCTGTGTGATCTACATGCTTTGGACTTAATGGATATTTCTTATTGATTGGCATGGTCTTATTGAATGTGCATAAAGATTTTCAAAGTAAATTGTATCCTTTAACGAAATGTCCCTTTTAGCATGTTTTTATGATATGTGTGCATATGGACTCATGCTTAAGTACACGTGATGTACTAACTCCATTTCTTTCTTTTTTCCAATATTTTAGGTTCCGATCGTTGAAGGGCTTTTGGCGAAGACTTGAAATTCTTAATCATCCAAGTTTGGTAGGTCCTCACTTTCCGAGGGCAATGCCATTGTCAAGCTTATGAAGTTGTTTTAGTATTAAGACTCTTATGTTCTTTCCTTTTCATTTGAGTACTTAAAATTGTATGACCTATATGTGGTCTTATTATATTGATGTATGGGCTAGGCCCCATTTGATATACACTTGTTAGATGGTTATGAGATGAGACATGCTTTTGAGGCTATGTTATATTTTACACACACACACACACACACACACACACACACACACACACACACATATATATATGTGCAATAAAAGTAGAAGTCTAAGTAACCTTCCTATATGAAGGGTCTATGTGTACTCGATATATATCTATTATGTGTATGTAGAGGTACGTCTATGTAAACCTCAATGTAGAAGTAGAAAAAAGTTTTTTTTAAATTTCTGCTAATTTTGACGTGTGAATGTAATGATGCAAGCTAATAGACTAGTCTTAGTCCTCAAAGAGGACGACGACGCAAGTTACATCTAAGGGTTATTCCCGGATGTGGCAGATATGAATGTTGTAGTTGTTCTTATCTGTTTAATTTTTTTTGTTTTATTTACCGAATTATACTTATTTAGTTTAATCTACTATAAGATTATGAATTTTATAAGTCTATTTTTATTATTGCTAAAATTATTAATATGATTTTTATATTCATTCTTAATTGTACTTTTATACTATTTTTTTTGTTTTTATCCTTTTCTTACTAATATAGTTTCTTTAATTAGGTACATATTTGTGTACTTATTATATGGAGCGTAATGAGATATTATTAAGCATAAATCATATAGAAATATTCATATTATTAGTTGCTACACTAATATTATTATGTTTCCATATTTCTTGCTTGATGCTGAATGTAATATTCGATTATTATGAATTTTATTTAATGAATAAAATATAAATTGATAATACTAATATTTTTAAGTTCAACATTTCCTATATAATAATTCAAGTTTATAATAATGGTATGAGACAAACGTGCAAACCACTTTCCGTGAACTAGTGTTACTATAAGTGGGAACAAAAAAAAAGAATTTAAGGTTGAATTACGGTTTTACCCCTATTATAAATTGGAAGAATGTTGGACAAAAACTAGAGTACCGTTTTACGCCTAAATTAAATTAAAATGTTATAAGGTATTAATAAATTATTAAATGATAATTATATTATATTATTATATTGTTATAATAATGTCAACTGGTATATACTTCTTGTTTGTTTTATCCACTTTGGGCTTTTCATTTTCTTCGAAATCTAAATTACTCTCTCATTATCTATAAGTGTTCACTTATTGCTATAATAGTTATATTAAAGAAGGTGACTGAAAAGTTGCACGGTATTAATTATGAGAGAAATATTCACTTATTGTGTTAACAGTAATAATGATGAATAAGAAGAATGAAGAGTTGTGGTAATTTACTATCAGAGTCAGTATTATATTTGTGTAGCGAAGAGGTCACCCTATGGTTGTATAAAAAAATGCATGATTGTTAAACAAACTTTTCATTGATCATTTTTCATTATATTCTTTTGTTTTTAACCGGAGAAAAATGTGTGTGTACATTCTTAAACTTCATACGGACCATGCAATGTGATGTGAATGGATGATGAAAATCTTTGCGGAGGTTGATATTTTCAAAAAGTTGACCTTCTAACCAACATAGTAAGTAATACATTTTCATGCTTTGAAACTTCTCTTTTAATATTTAATTTTTAGGCAATTATTGAAGGAATTTAGCGTGTTTTTTCTGATTTACATACTTTGGATAAGTGAAATGGAAACTCTCTTCTTCCTTTCTTTGTTATTTCACTTAATTATGTTATGTAAGTTGATTATCGAAAAGGTGCTACATTTATCATTTTTCATTTAATTTATTCCCTTTATATTATAAGATCTTAGTTTTTGTTGAATTACAGGTTGTTGAAATTGTGTATTGCTATTGGTAAGTTTAATAGTTAGTTGGAGTTTGTTAGGAAGTGACAACTCAGGTAGAAAGTTCACATGGTTTTACACCTCAGTTAGTTACAATAACTGAAATCCTCTATATGTAGAGATAGATGTGTAGATGCTAAGTAAGAAAACTTTTGAGATCACAAATGTAATACAATGTGATTCAATGGAATACAATTTTTATTTCTTCTTCCTGTAGATTTCACAAATTCTTTATGGTATTAGAGTATTGATGGAAGGGCTGTTTGAAGATGTAACTCATCAATCATTGCAGAACAACAATGGTGGAACCAGAGAGTTCAGATACAAAAGATAATCCTTAGACAAACCATAACCATCCACTTCATCTTCAAACCTCAGATACTCCTGGTGTTGCCTTGATTCCTATGAAGCTTACAGGGCCAGAGAACTATGGTGTTTGGAGTAGTTCCAATGCGATTGACACTTCTAGTAAAAAACAAACTGGGATTTGATGATGGCATATGTGTTAAAGCTCATACAAAGGAGACTTGACAATTCGATGAGAGAGGTGTGATGCGGTTGTATTATCATGTATTAGCGCAGTTGTAGCACCAGAACTGATGACAAGCTTTGTATATGCTTCTAGTTTGAAGAAAATATGGAGTGATTTCAATGAAAGATTTGATAAATCGAATTTGACTAGGATTTTTTCATTTGTAGAAGGATATTAGTGTATTGACTCAAATAACAAAGACAAGTACTTCTTATTACTCAAGGATGAGAGATTTGTATGATGAGATGGATGTAATGGTGCCTTCTCCATCGTGTGATTGAGAAGAGTCAAGCTCACATGTCAAATAACAAAGCTGTTGCAGTTTTTGGTTGGACTGAATGAAAGTTATGCACATGTGAGGAGTTCTATCTGACAGAGTCCTTCTGGGTAAATAAAGCCTATGTAATGACTATTCAGGAAGAGAGTCAAAAGAAGGTAAGGCAGACAAAATGAGGAAACGGACCTTTCACAATGATGGTCTAAAAAGGCAATTAGTCATATAATTACAACAATCAGAATTAGATCAATGACAACAACTTTCAAGCTAATAATACACAGGGTCAGACTTTACAAAGGAGGATATTGGATCGGTATGTGATCATTGTAGGTATAATGATCACACTAGATACAATTGCTATAGAAATGTGAGATTTTCAGCTGACTTTAAGATAAAAGGAAGATGTATGTGAATGAGCCCTATCCAAATACCTCTATTTCTCTGAAATCAGATAATGATAAAGCAACCTAGATCCTTGTCCCAAATCTATTTCACAAAGGACCAATATGATCAGGTTGTCAATATGATGGAATCTCTTTCACCATTAGGAACATGTAAGTCCAATGCAACAGGAGCTATGTATCATTTGCTTGTAAGTGCTAATGGTCATACAGTAAAGTGGGTTGTTGATCCCGGAGATACACCTCATATTACATACTGAGAAAATCTGCTAACTGATTGTAGAAAATTATCAAAACCAGTTGTAATAAGGTACAAGTACCAAAAAATAAGTAAAATTCATGTAGAACATGTTGGAAATACTATGATTGTAGAGAATTACAGGTTGAAAAATGTGTTACATGTCCCAAACTTCAGGTTCAACTTATTGTCAGTCTCCAAGCTGGCTAAAGACCTAAAATACATGGTGTCATTTTATCCTGATTTATGTGCAATGCAGTATATCTGTACTTGAGAGGTAATTGGGATTGGTAAATAGGAGGAAGACTTATATATTCTAAGGCATGATGTCATACCTACTGTTGGAGCAGCTCAACAACAAATGCATAGAAGACCATAGACTTTGGAACCATAGACAGGGACATCCTTCCTTGAATGTAATGCAGCACCTTCCTATGTTGCAGAATAATGTTGATGAAGTAGTGCAAGAAGACTGCATGATTTGTCCTTCTAGTGTTACTCAAGACTTCAAAAATGTTTGAGCTGGTGTATTTAGATGTTTGGGGGACACATGGGGATCCCACTTATGATAGAAAAAATTATTTTTCTGCCTGTAGTTGATGATTTTAGTATATTTACATGGATCTCTTTACTGCACACAAAGAAGGATGTAGTAGTTGTATTGAGAAGCTTTATATCCATGATTTGTAATCAATTTGATAGCGCAATAGAGGTTTTGAGATCTGACAATGGCACTGAATTTTTTAACAGTCAAGTGAATGACTCACTATCATCTTTTGGCATCATATATCAAAGTAGTTGTCCTTACACTCCACAACAAAATAACACTATGGAAAGAAACCATAGACACATTTTGGACATAGTCAGAGCCATAAAAGATACAATCTCATGTTCCTAGTAGATTTTGCAGTGAATGTGTACATACTGCAGTATAATTAATTAACAGAGTGCCTACAAGCCCTTGATGGTTGTTCTCCTTATGAAAGACTTTTTGGAAACCTCCTAGTTTGAATTACATTATAGTTTTTTGGTGCTTATGTTTTGATGCTACATTGCCTAGTGGTGGGATGTTTGAAACTAGAGTACAGAGAGTTTTTTCTATTGGGGTTTTATTCCACACAAAAAGGTAATAAGTTGTATGATTGATCCAAAGGCTGTGTTCATCAGTACGGATGTTGTTTCCAGATTACAAGTTTCTCCTTTCAAGGTTATGCAGCCTCATGATGAAGGTCTACATTCATTTATTCTCCATTTCTAAATGATACAGATTACGCTTCTGATGATTTAGATACGGTCCTCCCAACAGATTCTTCCTTATAGTCTCATACTTAAAGATCCTTCCTCACAACCTGTAGAATCAAGTGTTGAAATGTCTAGCAACCCATGTGTTGAGTCCCCTATTTCTGATGACTTAGAAGGCCTACAAGATCAACAACCTGGACATGGTTCTGTAGAGACAGTACAAACTGCTCCCTCTAGTTCAAGAAAGACTACCAGGAATTGCAAGCCTCCTGTGTGAATCAAACACTATGTTGTTCCCAAAAAATCCAGTCCTCACTCCATGACTAATCATGTTTGTTATTAAAATGTATCCACAAGTTATCAATCTTACTTACATGCCTTTTCAGCAGTTGTGGAATCCCAATCTTTTATAGAAGCATCCAAGACAAGTTGTGAATTGATGCTATGCAGCAAGAAATCCAACCTTTAGAAGATAACCATACTTGGACAGTTGTTGCTTACCACCTGGTGAGAAAGCAATTGGTTCAAAATGGGTGTACATGATAAAGTACAAAGCGAGGCTGGTTGCCAAAGGGTATATTCAAAGAGAAGGTCTTGATTATTAAGACACTTTTTCACCAGTTGCTAAAATGGTTTCCATCAGGATTGTCCTTAGTCTAGCAACCTCTCATGGTTGGGGTTTGTCTCAAATGGATGTCAACAATGATTTCTAGCTTGGAAGGTGATTTACTTGAAGCAATCTATATGGAACTTTCTCTTGGATTCCAAGCATAGAGGAGGGGGGAGGGGCGATCTAATGTGTGCAAGCTGAGGAAGTCATTATATGGTCTTAAAGAAGCATCCAGACAATGGAACATCAAGTTCACTGAGGCATTATTGATGGCATGATACTCACAAAGTGCACATAATCATTCTTTGTTCATTAGAAAGATAGGAGATTACATTGTTGTGATATTAGTGTATTTTGAATACCTCCTAATAATTGGGAATAGTTCAAGGATGATCCAAGAAGCAAAAGGCACACTTCACAAAAATTTCAAAATGAAGGACTTGGGAAGTCTTAGATATTTGTTGTATTGAAGTTTTGATGTCAAAAGAAGGGTTGTTGTTGAATCAAAGAAAGTATGCTTTACAACTTATTTCAGAAACTAGACTGAGTGGAGCAAAGACATGCACTCCTTTGGAATATAAGCACAAATTGACCAGTGTAGAATTCGATCAACACATTGGTGGTTCTGATGATTCAGAGTTAGAAGAAGATGTTACGACACATTAAAGATTGATTGGTAAATTGTTGGACTTAACAATCACCAAACCTGAGATTTGTTTTAGTGTACAAGTTTTGAGCCAGTTCATGCAACATCCTAAGATTTCTCACTGAGAAGCTGCACTAAGAGTTGTGAGATATGTCAAAAGGTGTCCAGGACTTGGGATAATGCTCAAAAGAGGGACTGGTGTTACGGAACTCACTGGATATTGTGATTCAGACAGGTTTTTATGCCCTAACACACGAAAATCACTCACAAAGTTACATGGTAAAACTTGGAGATTCTCTTATTTCATGGAAGTCGAAGAAACAACAAACAATCGCTGAAGCAGAGTGTAGGAGCTTGGCAGCACTTGTTGCAAAATTGATCTGGTTAGCTCAAAACCCAGTCTTTCATGACAGTACATAACATATCGACATTGATTGTCATTTCATTTTAAAGAAAGTGAAATCAGGCTTTATAAATCTTAAATATTTGTGCACTTTTATGCAACCAGTTGACATTCTCACAAAAGGGTTAGGTACTACTCAACATCATCTCTTTATGATCAACATCGTGTTTAAATATCTACCACCGTTCAGTTTGAGGGGGTGTGTGGAATTACAGATTTTTGAACTGGTGCATTGCTATTGGTAAGTTATAATTAGTTGGAGTTTTTTAGGAATTGACAACTCAGCTAGAAAGGTCACGTGGTTTTGCACCTCAGTTAGTTACAATAACTGAAATCCTCTCTATATAAAGGTAGTTGTGGATTTTAAGTAAGAAAAATTTTGAGATCGCAAATTTAATA
This sequence comes from Solanum arcanum, assembly GCA_027789145.1. Classification (NCBI taxonomy): domain Eukaryota; kingdom Viridiplantae; phylum Streptophyta; class Magnoliopsida; order Solanales; family Solanaceae; genus Solanum; species Solanum arcanum. Next base: position 81,775,624 of record CM050933.1, read on the forward strand.
CAAGACGATTCAATGTAATATAATTTTTCTTTATTCTTCCTGTAGATTTCGCAAATTCTTTAGTTTTTCCTGTTTCATATCATATCTAGCTAGCAACAATCTTTGGAACAAAATTATTATAGATAATTAATAATGATTGTCATATCTAAATATTATCTTGATTACCTAATTTTTTATTGCATTCAATTAAGTACCGGCTCAAAGTGTACAAAAAAAGGCATCCACATTAGTGATGTGTATGTGAACTTAAATTTAGAGCAAGAGTTCCTTGATATGTCACATATCATCAGATGCTATATTACATGACTGCTCTAAACCTGGAAAGTAACCACTTACTGTCTTAATACCACCATCAACCGTTCGAGTCCTTGCTATTTCCATCAATGCTTCCAACAACTATATGTGACCATCGAAAGGCTTGCTTCACCTCTCAAAAAACTTGGAAAAATGAAAAAAGCTCAAAATTTTGTCATTGTTTATCAATGAGTTCACTGAGACTATACCGAAAGTTAGGGAACATACCAGATCTTACACAATTAGCTCTCACTTGGGAGGTAGTACTGCATCTCTTATTGGTACTCAATATTATTATGTTCCTCGGTAACTATGACTACAGAATATGGACAAGATAGAGTAGTATTCACAAGTTATGATGTATCCACTATGTATAAGTACCGAAGTTTGCACTGTAGAATATTGGATTATCGAAAGCAAGCCATCATTTCTTGATGTATGTAGTATTTACGAAATTAAATAAAAGTTATAGATACAGAAATAATTTAAAAGGAACATCTCTGATATATATATATATATATATATATATATATATATATATATATATATATATATATATATATATATATATATATATATATATATGGTTGTTGGTAATTATAATACATAACTCTTTACAAGTCAAATATGCTAAATTTAGAAATAGCCTACTAAACTGAACTTATAAATAAGATTTCAAATAAAATAAATACCTTGTTTTTTATATTTTAGGCCTTTAATTAAAATTACACAGGCTTCCGATTATGTTAATCAACCCTTACCTTTCTTTTTATTTTGTTTAGAAGAATAATACTATTATCTTTCTTTTTTTAATAAACAGAATTGGGAGTAAGGGAAGGAAAATTGAGGAAGGAAATTATAGAGTGGAAAATTGAATCGCACCATTGTGAAGGTGAAGGTAATCAACCAACTAGGCTATTAAGGTTTCCAATAGTAATATGTTTTATTGAGTGTGAAAAACTAAAATAGTTCTTTATTGTTGACATTCATTTATTACAGATTGTATTAACTATGTCGTTATTATCCGATCAATTTGGAAATATACATGACATACAATGGAGGTCCAATATACGTACCAACCATTTGAAAAAGAAACAATTCATCCAAACAATCAAGGCATGGTTGTTTTGTCTTTTTAATTTATTCATCAATATATTTTTTCAACTGATAAGAAAATAGACTAATTATCATGTTGCGAAGGAAATAAAAAATTGAGGGTGGTGCTAATCATCCGTATATAATCTACCACAAGTTGTGAACACTAAAAGGATTCATTGGAGCGAGTTAACTATATATTGTTATTATTTGTGTCTCTTATTTGTTTAGATGTTACTTCTAAAAAAAAACAAGCTAGAGAGGTGTTGGTTGGAAGTTCCTCATATCCTAGTATTAGTTATTTTCTTATTTTAGTGTACATAATATCTAAAAAATATTAATTTAGAATTCTCACTTATTTTAGAAAGGTTACTCGAACTATAAGGACTCACCACTGAAGCTGCTGAGTACGGATTAGAAGTCGAGCTAAGTGTGGTTTGGATGCAGTGGCGTAGCCATGAATTTTATAAGGGGGTCCAAAATTTTGAAGGGAAAATCACAAATATACTCCCGAACTATCGTAAATGGTATGCAGATACCCTCCGTCATACTTTTGGAACATTGATGCCTCTACCGTCCAAAAACTACAACATATATATTCTTTATACTAATGGGCATACACATGTCATAATCTTATTTATCGACCCGACATTTATTAAAATTGGATCAACGAATTAGATTGTGTGTCATATCCCTATTTAGTCTTCCTTTAGATAGAAAGGCATATATGCTCAAGTTTTTGGACGGTAGGGGCACCGATGTCCCAAAAGCATGACGAAGGGTATATGCATATCATTTACAATAGTTCAGGGGGGGTATATTAGTCGTTTCTTCCTACTTTAAATTGTAATTTTTTTTAAAAAATGTTGAGTTATAGAGATCCTATTTTAAATAATATTATGATATAATTTGGGTAAATTGGTCTCCTTTTATTGAGAAAGAAAATCTTATTCCAAAAGGAAATGTATCAAAGTTTAAGAAAATCTTATTCTACAAAGGAAAAAGGAATTAAAATATTAGAAATTCTTATTCCACATGGAAGAAGTATTAAAATTTAAGGATTTTAACCAGTTAAAACTTTATTCCCAAACGAAAATGTATTAAAATTTAGAAAATCTTATATTTAAGAAAATAATTAAATTTTAATTGAAAAAAAAATCATTATTGGAGAAAATCCTAATTTTCCAAGAAACATGTAATTAATATCATAGGAAATATATTAGCTAAATTACAAAGAAACCCTAAGATTTAGAAACCCTGAGCTAATTATGGAGAAGCTGAAGATTTGACTGAATTCTAGAGACCTAATGGGTGAAAGGAATCCATTAGTAAAATCTCACATACCCGGTGAAGAAAGCAATAGAGAAATCCTTTGAATTTCAGGGCTGAACTTGATGGAGATATATGCTTGTTCTTAAATAAGAGTATCGCCTTTTTATCTTCTTTTCTTTATATGTCTGATGATTATAGGAGAATGAACATTTTCGGTAGTTTTTGACTAATTAATTAACTAGGCTTATACAAAGGAAAATGACATAGTTTATGTACCAAACAATGTAAATTAAGTACAACACATAGGGAAAAAGACCAATACAACCCTCATTTCAAATAGAAAAGGTGACTTTCACATTATATCAAAAATGATATTTACCGGCAATTAATAAGCAATTACCGCTAAATATTTATTTTTAGCATCAATTAACATTCTTTGTATGTGTCCCTAAAGGCTTTAGCGACATTGGATCTAGTGGAACTTAACTAATGCCGGTAAAGACTTTAACCCTCTTTATTAATGTGTCTATTTATTACCGCTAGTTATTTTTATTCTAGTGTCAAGAGTGGATTCACGGGTCGTTTAAAGCATCATGGTCCATCTAGTGGGTGGTGAGATTTCTCAGCCCAACAGGGCTTCACTAAAATGGAAATGTAACATCTTGCAATTTGAAATAGGAATAAGCTAAGAACTGAAAATAATCATTTTTGGAAAAAATGAAAATTCTGGAAATTTGCTTAAGTTAAGAAAAGTGATTTTTTGGTAAATTTTAAGCAGCCATAACTCCTAGATCAGTATTATTTATATGTATTTTCATATATGGTTGGAAATCTCTTAGTATGATCATTCCAACACCGCCGAGTTTGCGCGATTCCAAGTTTGCCCTTTGGAAGTTTGGTTGTGCGAATAAGAAAATGTCCAATCTAGATTTTAGAAGGGTAGTTTGGTCTTTTCCTTAACCTTTTATTTTAATTCATTTTTGGTGATTAGTTAGGGGTTAAAGATGAACTAGATCAGTTTACACTTATAGCAAAATAGTTAAGTTTCTAGAGAAGAGAAAAGAAGAGGAAAAGGAGAAAAACATCTAAGATTCGTCAAGATCGTTGAGATTAACTTGTGTATTTCGTGAGGGGTGATTCTTACAAAGTTATGTGATATTACATAGCATTAGGTCCATTCACCCACGCACCAATCATGTTTAATTTAGCGATGTTCATCCTAAAAGAGATAAACATTGATGTTCTTAAGTTGTGTTCTTCTATTATTTTTCATTCTTGAACTTACCTATAATTGATGGGTTTCCTTGAGGAGTTTTAGCGATGTTAAGATTTGTTTCGGGTTAGATTCTAGAGTGCATGTTTTGGGTATCTGAATCTAAGAAAGTATTGAGAAAAAAAACTTATTTAGAACGATTGAGGATCAGGAAAAGAGTTGAAAGTTCGTGAGGCATACCTGGTGATGATCAGCGTAATGTGCCCTATATGAGCTAGAGGGCCTTAGGAGGTGCGCCTGCAGTGCACTTAAATGAGGGCTCTGAAGTTGGGGCTTGGTGTGATACGCCCTGAACGTGCTCGGGTCGGTGTTTTTTACCCAGTTTTCGTCATTTAGTCTGTTTAAGTCTTTCAAAAGTGTATTAACACTTCCTATTGATTTTAACTACTCTATATGACTTCTAAACATCTAGAAATCATCCAGAAACATGAATTACAACCTTGAATCTCTAAATCCAAATTCAAGGAGAGTTGAGAGCCAAGTCTAGGAAGTTCTTAGAGTCTATTAAAAAAGCCTTTTGCAAATGCTTTTAACTTTGTTTTAAGACTTGAAAGCTTACCTACTATAACTCACCAGTAGGTAAGCCAAACCACAACCCAAAACAACACGTAATGGGTGTGAGGGTAGAAACTAAACAAGACTAAGCAAAATTACTATAACAACATGAGCAAAGCAAAACATAAATACAATAAAGGATCCCTCCCAGAGCCTAGAAGTCACTAATACAGAGCTACCAACAAAACGAGTACAAGTCCCAACAGTGGACCACCGAAACTAGACTGTCTCGAAAATTAAAAAACAAGTCTTTATATAAACAGATGGAGACTGAAATAGTACAAAACGTTGTGTGCTCACCCTTGTCTCCAGACCAGAAATGCTTTAAACTCGATCAACGCTAACTACTGGTGCTCGGACCTGCATCACGAAAATAGATGCAGAGTGTAGCATGAGTACCAAATAACAGGTACCCAGTAGGCATCATAGGCCGACTGAACTAGAAAAGTAAAGCACTATGAAAAGACGAAATCACAAAACTAGAGGTCAAGAACAAAAGGCTAAGTAACACAATAATGCATGCGAGTGTATAAAGATCTAACTAAATTAATATAAATAAGCTAACTACACCTAACTGGACCCACCATAAGCCCAGAAGGTACACTCGTGCGCAAGTTTAAATAAAAATTCGAACGGACCCCCATAAGCCCGACGAGAACACAAAATAACTATAACTTAAGGAGAATAGAACTCGAGGCCAAAGAACACCGAACCAAAAAGTACAATCTAACGGTACAGAGGTTGGGCCATGAACCGGACGCTCACACGAATTACACAAGTAGCCAATTGCAAAATATAAGTAACTGAGGCCGAACCTCTAACCGGATGCTCTACATACTTTAGACCGGACCTCTAACCGGATTCTCTACATAAGTATGTGGATGGTCGAGGCCGGACCTTAAATTCTGATACCCGACAAAGATGTCGATATAGCTGCTGAATGAGTCTTTATCTATCCATAATCATATATACCCGTGGAACACCATCCAGACTTAGCTAATCAATGTAAGTCCTTAAAGCCAAATCGAAACTCAACTTTGAATCACGGAGCGGAATTCATTGTCACTGACGTAACTCGAGAGCTGTAACATTGAAGAAATAAGAGTAACTATCGCTAGAGCAAGCTCATCGTCTAGCTAAATACCAAACTATCAGACTCAAGTCTGCTACATCAGTCTACAAGGATTAAGCCGGTCGAGCGACGTCGGGGCTAAACTAAGTCTTACCGACTTTGAATCATGCATTTTTAAGGAAAACCCTAGTCAAACCTAAACTAAGGCCCAACATACTTCTGATAACCAGTATTCAAACATAAAAGTAATTCATATAGAAAAGAAGGTCAATTAATAACAATAAACATGCTCACAGTTATCCGATAATTCTTAGAAAAAGGTCGAAAATATGATTTTTAACACCTATGCATGATCCAATAACTACCCAACCCAAATCCCAACTAATCAACATGTATTCACATGTTCGAGTTCAATCTAAGAAGAGAAACTGTAGCCTACCTGAACGCAGATCACGCGCGCTCCAAAATTCACTTCCCCGGATCTTTTACTTTCTAAAAGGCCTTGAAACGTTGATACACTATTCCAGAGTGGAAGTGGGACCGCACTACTATGGATTTTATGGCTGGTCTACCGAGGAATTCTAGAGGAGTTGATAGTATTTGGATCATCGTTGATCGATTGACCAAGTCAGCACATTTCCTTCCCGTTCAATCTTCATTTAGTGCCGAGAGGTTGGCTCGTATCTACATTCGGAAGGTGGTTCAAATTCATGGGGTGCCAGTTTCTATTATATCAGATCGAGGTTCTCAGTTCACGTCTAGCTTTTGGAGGACCTTTCAGGATGAGTTGGGCACCCGGGTTGACCTGAGCACAGCTTTCCACCCATCGATGGCGATCCACAAATAAGACTATTCAAGTCCTTAAGGACATGCTACGGGCTTGTGTTTTGGAGTTTGGTGGTCAATGGGACCAGTTCTTGCGTTTGGCGGAATTTGCATTTAACAACAACTACCATTCTAGCATTCAGATGGCCCCGTTTGAGGCCTTGTATGCTAGGCGTTGTCTCTCTCCAATGGGCTAGTTCGAGTCTACAGAGCCTAGGCCGCGAGGTACATATTTGATTCAGGAGGCTTTGGAGCAGGTGAGAGTGATTTAGGATAGACTCTGGACAGCTCTGAGTAGGCACCAGCGTTATGCGAATCGAAGGAGTCGACCTTTGAGATTCTCTGTTGGTGATCGGGTATTTCTCTGTGTGTCTCCCATAAAGGGTGTGATGACATTTGGGAGGCGGGGTAAGCTTAGCCCCAGGTACATTGGGCCTTTTGAGATACTTCGGACAGTTGGGGAGGTTGCTTATGAGTTGGCCCTACCTCCAGCATTTTCAGCCATCCATCCAGTTTTCCATGTCGCGATGCTACGCCGATATATTCCTGATGAGTCCCATGTGCTCCAGTATGATGCAATTGAGTTGGATAATCATTTGACATTTGTAGAAGAGCAAGTTGCCATCATAGCCAGAGATGTGAGGAAATTGCGCTCGAGAGCCATTCCTATTGTTAAGGTCCATTGGAGGCATCATTTAGTCGAGAAGGCTACCTGGGAGACCGAGCACGAGATGCGAGAGCAGTTTTCCGGCTTGTTTGAGCCTTCAGGTACTTCTTAACCCTTACTTTCGCGGACGAAAGTTCTTTTTAGTAGTGGATATTGTAATAACCCTTCTTGTCATTTTTAGTGTTTTATTTTCTGTGCATCGTTTAGAGCGTTCCTGTAGCGATTCCAAGTCATTTATGACTTGTTGGGACTGACAGATCGGTCACCTGGTCATTCGTTTGGTTATTGTGTGAGCTTTAGTATTTTTGGAGCCTATGAACCTTGAACGATCATTTTCGATCAAAAGTTCAAGAAGATGACATCAGAATCCAATTCTGACGATTCCATCAGTTCCGAAAGGGTCATTTTAGTCTAGTAGCATTGTCGACATGATTCTCAAAGTTTTCAGTGTGAGTTGGTGTGATTAGGCGTTTTAACTTTAAGTTTAAAGGCTAAGTTTGACTTTACTCAACATTCTGAGTAGATGCGCTTGGATGAGAATTCCGTCAATGCGGTTAGCTCCGGAATGTCGAGTTTGATCTAGTTTGACCCTTCTTTCAGATTTTGAGGTTTTTGATATTTTTCCGAGCCCTTTTGTGGCTGTTAACTTAAAATGGCCAATGGAAGTGGGACCCATATTTTATCGAGATGACCTCTGATGAAAATTTTGACTGCGCCTTTGAGTCTGGAATGTCGACTTTGGTAGAGTAGCATATCTGTTTTATTTTTATCAGGTTCCGAACAGATTCCGAGCACCCGTCGGAGACTTTAAAGAAAGTAGGCAAAGCTGAAATCTGGTGCAGACCTTTAACGACCAGAAATTGGGGTTTTAAGACCAGATTTATGGGTTTATTAATGACCAGCTTCGTCCTTATAAAAACCCAATTTTCAGCCTTTGTGTTTACTTTAAAATTTCGATATTTTGAGCTATACAACTCCAAATTGGGCGATTCAAAAGGCTAAGTTGTTAGATTTTTCGAGAGCAACACATTGGTGAGCTTGGAATATGATTTGGGGATCCGATTTGAGGTAAATTTTCTGTTTTAACTGCTGTCATAGCTCATTTTCGAGCTCAACTTTTGGGAATTTTAGAAGGTGATTTCTTGGCCTTTTTAGGTCCGAATCTAGTGATTCAAGAGCCTATATTGTGGAGTTTTTCGTGAGGATCGTCGTGGTGTGATTGGTTTTGGCTGTTGGACCTTTATTTTTTTGTAAAATCTTGTAAGTAGCTGCTGCCATTGTTGATGATTTTTAGCTTAGAATTTGGGGTTTTTTGTTGCATGTTCATGTTCGGACTGTCTTGAGTCCTGAATTGTGTTCCATTATGGTACACAAGTTCTGAGAGTTATTTAGGACTTTTATTTGGGGTTAATTCTGGATTTCTCAACGCGGATCTCACTTTTTCCATTTTGACCGCGAAATTGACCCGTCTCTGTTTCTTACGATTTTAGTGTTTAAATGACCGTAATAACGTTGTAACTCTATTTCTGATAGTGTATCAACGTTTCGAGGCCTTTTAGAAAGTAATAGATCCGGGAAGTGAATTTTGGTGCACGCGTGATCTGCGTTCAGGTAGGCTACGGTTTCCTTTCTTAGATTGAACTCGAACATGTGAATGCATGTTGATTATTTGAGATTTGGGTTGGGTAGTTATTGGATCATGCATAGGTGTTAAAAATCATATTTTCGACCTTTTTCTAAGAATTATCGGATAACTGTGAGCATGTTTATTGTTATTAATTGACCTTCTTTGCTATATGAATTACTTGTATGTTTGAATATTGGTTATCAGAAGTATGTTGGGCCTTAGTTTAGGTTTGACTAGGGTTTTCCTTAGAAATGCATGATTCAATGTCGGTAGGACTTAGTTTAGCCCCGACGTCGCTCGACCGGCTTAAATCCTTGTAGAATGATGTAGCAGACTTGAGTCTGATAGTTTGGTATTTAGCTAGACGATGAGCTTGCTCTAGTGATAATTACTCTTATTTCTTCGATGTTACGGCTTCTCGAGTTACGTCAGTGACAATGAATTTTGCTTCATGATTCAAAGTTGATTTTCGATTCGGCTTTAAGGACTTACATTGATTAGCTAAGTCTGGATGGTGTTCCACGGGTATATATGATTATGGATACATAAAGACTCTTTCAGCAGCTATATCGACATATTTGTCGGGTACCCGGAATTAAGGTCCGTCCTCGACCATCCACATACTTATGTAGAGCATCCGGTTACTCAAGTATGTAGAGCATCCGGTTAGAGGTCCGGCCAAAGTTACTTATATTTTGCAATTGGCTACTTGTGTAATTCGTGTGAGCGTCCGGTTCAAGGCCCGACCTCCGTACCGTCAGATTCTAATTTTTGGTTCGGTGTTCTTTGGCCTCGAGTTCTATTCTCCTTAAGTTATAGTTATTTTATGTACTCGTCGGGCTTATGGGGGTCCGTTCGGGTTTTTGTTTAAACTTGCGCATGAATGTACCTTCTGGGCTTATGGTGGGTCCAGTTAGGTGTAGTTAGCTTATTTATATTAATTTAGTTAGATCTTTATACACTAGTGTGCATTATTGTGTTACTTAGCCTTCCGTTCTTGACATCTAATTTTGTGATTCCGTCTTTTCATAGTGCTTTACTTTTCTAGTTCAGCCGGCCTATGATGCCTACTGGGTACCTGTTATTTGGTACTCATGCTACGCTCTGCATCTATTTTTGTGATGCAGGTCCGAGCACGAGTAGTCAGCTTTGATCGAATTTGGAGCATTTCTTGTCTGGAGACACGGGTGAGCACACAGCGTTTTATACTATTTCAGTCTCCATCTGTTTATATAAAGACTTGTCTTTTATTTTCGAGACAGTCTAGTTTCGTTGGTCCATTGTTGGGACTTGTAATCGTTTTGTTGGTAGCTCTGTATTAGTGACTTCCAGGCTCTGGGAGGGATCCTTTATTGTATTTATGTTTTGGTTTGCTTATGTTGTTATAGTAATTTTGCTTAGTCTTGTTTAGTTTCTACCCTCACACCCATTACGTGTTGTTTTGGGTTGTGGTTTGGCTTACCTACTGGTGGGTTATAGTAGGTGCCTTCATGGCTCGAGAAATTCGGTTGTGACAAGTTGGTATTCAAGATGAGTAAAGAGTAAAAAAGTAAATGTTGAAGTTCATTTCTTCAAAGAAGTGTATGGGGACTAAATATTCTCAAAGAGTTTAAAATATTTTTATATTTGAATAAGAAAGGAACTGAGATTTTGTAAGAGCCTTTGGGCTAGTTTTCATGAAAGAGCAATCACTTTCTAAATGAACCAAAAGGGGAAACTTTAATTTGCAAGGTAGCCTAGAGCTAATTTTTTGAGCACTAATATCAAATCACAGAAGGAAGTATGTTTTTAAACATAAGAGCTAATATTATATTATTTTTGGAAGTAGTATTGAGCACCGATAAACCATGTAGCATCATGAGTAGAAAAGGGTAATACCGATTCCTTTAGTGCTTTTTAGCATAAACTAGTGGATCCACTTAGTAGTTGAGGTTTCATACTTATGGAAAAATATAGAACGACCCTGACAGCGTGAGGTAAAATGTTGTATCATCATTATCACATTTAAGTGATGGTCATCAGTTAGAAAAACTCCTACAGAAGTTAATTGTATTTTATATACATAGTTGTTTGTATTATTACACACATCTCAGAGTTATATTGTAGATTTGCATACTTACAGAGTTGACATCATGTTTTTCAAAAAACTTTACTTTATATTGCACTTATTTTACATTTCTAATATTGAAATGAGTTCAGTCATGTAGAGTTGGGTTGAGCCAGGTAAGCCTATGTTTGTGTTTTAGATGGGTCCATTATCCCACTTCATGGACCCATTATTCCATTAATGGGAAGGTAGTTAACTACCCAATGGGACAATGGTTAACCCATTATCCCACTAATGGGAAAGTGGTCAATTACCCATTATCCCACTAATGGGATAATGGTTAACTACCCATTATTCCACTACATGAATTCACTATCATACTAAGTAGTTGGTAACTTCCCATGACCTCTTAACCGTTCTTGATGGAAGCATGGTTATAAATATGTCATTTGGTTCAAAGAATCCTAAGCACGTTACTTCTAAAAACTCCATACCATATAAGATTAAGGTTTTGAATGCTTAGAATATCTTTGAAGAAAAGAGGAATTGTATACTCCGACTATATTGCTAATAATGGATGGAAGTATGTCGATCCCTCTATATTTCCGCTGCGTCATTGCTCTGTAATCTCCAACATTTCAAAGAGCAAATGTATTCACATTTAAAATATGAGGAAACTGAGATTTCTAAAAGAGTTTGAGCAATTTCCGTAACATCTCTTTTAGAAAATGGCTTAGAGTAATAATCTCAAACCACAACAAGAGTTATGTTTTAAAACATACGGGCTGAGTTTTTTGGAAACAACATTGAACACCGATACGAGGACGAGTTTGAGTTCAGATAACTAATATTTTTCCATACACCATGTATCCAACGTGGACAGAAATTAAATATTCATAATTTTTAGATGATTCCTTGATGCTTTTGATCATAGACTAGTGGATTCACTTACTTGAGAGATCGTATACCTTGACAAAGTATAGGACATTTTTGGCAGCATGAATACGACATTATATCATTATATAGCTCATAGTAATGATTATTGGTTAGAGAAGCTCTCACAAATTTATATTATATTTTAGTATATATAATTGAGTTGGCATTGTGTTCTTCAATACACTAAGTTGCTTTCTACTGTTTTGAAAACTTTTTGTACATTGCATGTGCATTGTAGCTTTATATTGAGTTTAGTATCCAGAGCCGAGTATCTTATCTTTGAGTTGAGTATCTAATCTTTGAATTGAGTATCTAATCCTTGAGTTCGGTATCTTCTTCTTGAGTTGAGTAAGTTTGAGAAGAGGTAAGTATGTTTCTTGTTTATTAAGTTCTAGGTTGTTTATACTTTAGGATTTCCCTTACATGCTCGTGCATTTGACGTATTGAGCCATTTGTCCTTCATTCATTCATGATGCAGATACATGTATTATTCAGGGTCAGGAACTTCGTATCACCACATGGAGTTCGAGTTAGCTATGATGAGCCTCCTTGCTTCCGTAGGATTCCACTTTTACTTTCAGTCATATAAGTCTTTAGGAGGTCGTGGGTCTTGTCGCGACTTCCATCTTTGTCATTTAGAGGCTTCATAGATAGACAATAGAGTTTCAGAAGTCTGTTCATTTATTTTGTTAAATATTTTAAAGCCTTAAGTTGCCATGACAAGTTGAATATATGATTTTATTCTGAGTTGTTCTATGCTTGAATCAATTTCCCGCTTGTAGTTAGGATGAAAGTTCGCTTAGGAACCAGCAATGGTTCTTGAGTGTCAGCCACGTCCGACGTATAGGCTCGAATCGTGACAATATGAACCACATTCTTACTAACCAAGGATGAAGCAACTGAGGTGTTGATCATTTTTGCAAAAAGGATTCAGACAAATCTTGAATGTGAAATTGTTGGGATCTGGTCAAACCATGATATGGAGTTTGAAAATGCTCAAGTTGAAGGTATTTTTTTGCGGAGCATGACATCAGTCACAACTTTTCTACTCATAGAAGCGGAATGGGGCAGTTAAGAGGAAGAATAGAATCCTGGTGGTTGCAAGGACCATACTAATTGATTCAAATCTGGCAAAGAACTTCTGGGCAAAGGCGGTGAACACAACGTCGTATATAACAAATACTTGAAGCCAATTAGTATGGACAAGATGGAATAGTATCCACAAGCAGTGATGTTTATAGTTTTTGCATAGTGATTATGGAGGAGTTCACAAGAAGGAAACCAAGTGATGAAAATAATTACAGGAGAAATGAATATACGATGCTAAGCTGCAGTCTTTTTCATCTATTATGAAATTAGTGTTGAGTTGCACCGTACATACCCAAGTTCGCGCTGTAGCATATTGGATTATTAAATGCAAGTCATCATTTCTTGAGGTGTGTAGTATTTACGAAATTAATATGAAGTTACAGATGCAGAAATATATATATATATATATATATATATGGGGCTGCTGGTAATTATAATACATAGCTCTTCACATGTCTTATATGCTAAATTGAGAATTAGCCTACTAAACTAAACTAATAAACAAGATTTGAAATAAAATAAGTACCTAGTTTGTTAGGTTTTGGGTATCTAATTAAAATTGAAGTTTAAGCCTCCAATAATGTTAATTCGCTCTTACCTTTCTTTTTATTTTTTAGAGGAATAATACTGTTATATTTTTTAAGAAAAAAAAAAGAGAATTCGGAGTAATGACGGAAAATTGAGGAAGGGAATTATGAAGTGCAGAATTGAAATCTCACCAAGGAGAAAGTTCGGATAGTCAGTCAATTAGGCTATTAAGGTTTCTGAATAGTAATATGTTTTATTCAGTGTGAAAATTATAATAGTTCTTTATCGTGAGGTCCATTTATTACAGAATTGACTAAACTATGCCGTTGTTATCCTATCAATTTGGCAATATGCATGAGAAAAAAAATCCAATTTATGCTGTATTTTTTTCTAGAGCACATTTTTTTCTAGAGCACACAATTTATCATTGATAGATCAATATTTATAACATAATCTATATAAATTTTAAATAATTAATTTAATATAGTTGTCACATTTTTTCTAAATCTGTATAAATTTAAAATATAATATTTTAATCAAATACTGAGACTTTAGTTTCATCATTTATGGGAGGTTTGTCATATCCAGTCAAATCCTACTAAGTGATAAATGGTTCTTTTTCCTATTTTAGTATATAATATCTACAGAAAAATCATTTAGAAATCATCACTAATTTGAGAAAAAAAGTAACGACTCGACATAATTTTGAAATACAAGGAGTACCAATTGGAGTTCTGTCATATCCAATCAAGTCCTACCAAGTGATTATTAATTATTTTTCCTATTTTGGTTTTAATATATATAAAAAATATTCAGTCAAACATCCCATCAAGATCTGTTAATTTGAAAATTTCATCCAAATATGGAATGTACATAAATTAAAATGGCAAGTGTCTCATTATATAAGTAAGTCCACAAGGAATTTTTTTTTATATAGACTGGTAAACATGGATGAAGCTCCAAAAAGTTACATGGATAATATTGATCACCAAGATCTTTATTCGTCTAGTATACCATGGGCCAATGAATATGATATTGGTGAAGAAGTAGAGTTGTCAAAAATATTTGATATGAGTCAAGAGCATCATGTGGACACCACCATTATTTCACAATTACCTAATGTTGTTTCTGAGGAGAAACAACCTATGACCACTACGAACACCTCTAGTAATTCATCATCGGATAAGAATTCTTCGAGGATAACTAATCCTATTATCCTTGATGATGACGATGACTATTCATTATCGTACATATATTCATTGGGATTGAAAAATGTTTCCATGTTGCAAGAAGAAGGAGGAACAAGCACTAATGTGATAAATCAAGAAAATCCTGAAACTACAAATGACATGATCCTCCAACAACCTCTGCCAAAAATCCCAATTTTGGAGAAATTCGAAAGAGAGGCGTCGTTGAAATCAAAGTTCATCATTGATCAACCTTTGAGAACTTCAGTGGATTCTTGGAAAGAAGAAGAAAACGATAAGACTAAGGATATGTCACATATTCTAACTTTGGAGAAATTAGAAAGTCACTTCATCAAGTCTAAGCTGATGGCTGGTCAAAAAAATGGAATTTTGTGTTCCTTGGATAATGAATTCCCACAAAGTATAAGGTTTAATTTCCTTTCCCTCTTTTTTTTTTTTAAATATATATGTTTTGATTTTATTTAGATATAATTTTCAAACTCAATTCTTAGATGTAAGTAAACTTTATTGTTGTCATTTTGGTTTAGCATTAGCAGTGGAGGTCCTATTAGAAGGTCACCTAATAGGGCAAGCACAAAATACCAACCATTTGGTAAAGAAACAATTCATCCAAACAATACTCAAGGATCATATCGGTATGTTTTCTCTCTTTAATTTATTTTCTAAATTATCATTAATATATTAATTAGTAATGCTCGTGAATATAAATCATCTCATTTTATGAAAAAAAATCAGAATTGGTCAAAACAGTTCAGAGTCGATGTTCAACATACCACAGAATTTCAATGAATATATGCAAGGGTATGGCTATCTGAATGAAGCGATTACATCGAGAAGCTTGAACAGTAGGAAAGAAAATGAAGATGGAACTCCTGGTCAGTTACAGTCTAATTCTTGGAACACACAAGACACACCAAACTGGCCTTGGGGTCCTTTTCACTAATTTGTCCTAATTCGAAATCATGTATATAATATGGAACAATAATTCTGGAGTTACCAAAAAATTAGCTTCTCTACAACCGATTCTGTAAATATTAATCATCTTATTCTCATCAATTTCCATTTCCAAATTTTAAATAATATTTTAATAATAGAATACTCTGATTTTAGTATCATCAATTATTCTATAAAAGAAGTTACTCGATATAATTTTGAAATACAAAGGGATGCCGATTGGATTTTTTTCCATATCCAGTCAAATTCAAATATTAATTTTTTTTAATTATTGTGTATAGTATCTACAAAAATATTCAATTAATTTTCTTACTTATTTTAGAAAAGAGGTTACTTGGCATAATTTTGAAAAACAGAGTAATTGGAGTTTTGTTGTATCCAATCAAGTCCTATTAATTGATTATTAGTTACTTTTCCTATTTTAGTGTATACTTATAATAATATAAGACCCATTATTTAATGCATTGTATTTAAAACTGTATCATTGTAATTTTTTTTATAAAAAACTATAAATACTTTATATACAACGAGTTTTTGACAGAAACTATAGCTATTTAATTCTGGTAAATCTAATACTTATAGCTACTCTAATCTAATAATCCTTTTAAGTTGCTTAATTATATGTACATAAACTCCCAGCATACTAAATACCATGATTTTTCATGCATTTGTTATACATAGGATAATATCAAATAAGAGAGTATAATTAATGCATATGTTGGAAAAGTGTACTATCAAATAAAGTTTTAAGGGTCATGTGGTAGTGTGTATGTGAATATTGTTGAAAATGATGTGTTAGTAATGTTGGTGTTAAATTATGTTTCGCATTAGTTATGCTGAGAGTGTTTCTTGTACGATATTTGGTTTGATATATCAAAAATATGTGTAACTTCTAAACACATATTTATTTTATAAAAATTCTCTCTACAAATATGGTGAAAAAGGTTTTGAGGGATATTTATACTTTTAACCATGTTAATGCATTCATTAA
This sequence comes from Solanum arcanum, assembly GCA_027789145.1. Classification (NCBI taxonomy): domain Eukaryota; kingdom Viridiplantae; phylum Streptophyta; class Magnoliopsida; order Solanales; family Solanaceae; genus Solanum; species Solanum arcanum. The sequence goes on from CM050933.1 coordinate 81,792,057, forward strand.
ACTACTTGCATTAATAATATCATGGTTTTTAATCTATTAGTTATGACCTAGGGGTGTACATGACCGGGTTGATTCGCATTTTTCAAATATCAACAAAACCATTTGCCTCGGATTTTTGAATTTATAAACCAAACTAATCAATAAAACTCGGGTTTTTCAACTTCGAATTTTTTCGGGTTTCTTCGGTTTTTCTTTTTCTGGATTTTTTTGATAAAATATTCATACAAACATATAATTTACTTGTACTTCAAATATTTCTTTAGTCCTACCAAAATGCAACTATCTAAGTTATTTGTCAAGAAAATAACAAAAATATGATATGATTAATGACACTAAAATATCCAACAAAAAAATAATAATATAACTGCGTAAAACAAATATTGCAAATTAATAAGTTATAATGAAATTGATAGTAGTTTAAAGAACTAAATCATGTTAAAATAAGTTTAGTAAGTATTAGTTACATGACTAATTATTATAAGAAAGTAAAACTAAATCATGTATTATAATTGTCTAAATCTATGTAAAACTAAAAAATAAATTTTCAATATTATTGTCATTCTTAGTGTTGAATTGATTTTCTTTTTGCATTAGTATAATTTTTATTTTTATTTAAACTTTAGTAAATTAACAACATGTATGAACTATAATCTTTATTAGATCATTGAGATTCTAACTTCCAAACATGAAATAGATATATTAAAAGATAAGAACAACGAAAAGGTATAAGAGATATTTAAAAATCATATCAAAGTAAGTATTTTTACGTATGAAATAAAATTTTAAAATTATATATGTAATGTCGGGTTGGTCTGGTCTCGGGTTTGATTTATTTTGTTGAAACCAAACCAATCCAAATGTAGTTGAGTTTTTTTTTCAACACCAAACCACTAGTTGGATTTTTTCCGATTTGACTCGGTTGCACTTTGATTTGATTTTCGGTTCAATTTTGTACACCCTAAGTTATGCATAACATAATACCAAATAGAGTACAAAACTAGTGCTTGCATCAGTAATACTTAGGTTGAAAAAGTGTACCAAACAAAGTATTATAGTATGCAGATTTAATACATGCAATTTTTAAATGCATCTTATCTAACAACCCCTATAGTAATAGTATTGGGTTTCCTCACACATTCATAAAAACAAGAAACAACTATCTTGGGGGATTGACCAATTAAATATGTTTATGGGTCAGAATATGTTTATGGGCAAGAATATATTAGTTCGAATCGTGAGTTTATTTATTGATTACATATGACGAACATTCCTTTTCTAAAACATTAGCATAGATCCTCAGACATACAGTAAAAAGAGGACGAAAATAGTCTATTTGACTTTACAATATATGAAAATGTATCATGACTCTATCTATTCATTAAAAAAAGAGTAATGCATTTCAGGTGAACAAATAAGTGTGGAAAAGAGTTAGAGGGGACTACGGGCCCTCTCACATTATTGTTCCCGGATCCATCCACCTCTTCCTTCCCCTTTGTATGGCTCGGTGAGATTTCTAGAATGAAATGAGGTCATAAAAAGAAAAGATTGCTCACAGGAAATTCCTATTCTTGAAAGTTCCATATAATTAAGGTTAAGGGGGAAATGAAAGAGTGCTCCTACGCACATACTAAAGCTAAGAGTTTCAAAAGCTTACCTTATTATCAAATATTATATTATATCATATCATATCATATTTTTTTTTTATTATATAGAAGAGTGAAGTGGGAGAACTGCAAAGGTGTAATTTCAAACCAACAAAAATATATTAAGAAAAAAAATTAATAATTCTAGAAACATCTTTCTATATATAATGTGAATAAAGATCAAGGGCAAAAACTTAATTTCACGCTAACAAAAATCAATCAAGAATGATAACAAAAAACTAAATAGTTCTAGAAACATCTTAAGTTATTTTATTACCATTAACTTATTTTGTTATTGCTTCACTTACTTTTCTTTTGTGAGTTATTGTGATATCTATTTTATCATTACTTTGTTTTACTATAACTTTAATTTAATTCTTATTATTTTTTCTATTCATCATGCTAATAAAAAATGTCTACTTTTTATAAAAAAATTATCATGAATTAATTATTTTCATATTTATGTTGGCTCTAATAATATACTTGAAAATAAATAAGTGTGATAAAATTATAATATATATTAGATTGAAATTAAAGAAAAAGATGTTAAAAGGTATCTTTACAAATAAAAATGAATAGGATGATATATTTGTATTAAAGACCATAAAATTGAATGTAATTTCATTGTACTAAAAATCCATCGAGAATAAGTAATTCTAGAAACATCTTTCTACATATGAAGTGAATGGTGATCAAAGGTAAAAATGTAATTTCATGCAAGTAAAAATCTGCCACGAACGATAACAAGAAAATTAAATAGTTCTAGAAACATCTTTAGTTATTATTATTAGTATTACCTCATTTTTGTTATTTCTTCATTTTTTTAAGAGCTATTGTGATATCTATTTATTATATGAAAGTAAATAAATAATGATTATGTTTAGCTATTAATAATTATCTATCAAGTATAATATTAGGTGGAATCAATTAAAATTAAAATTAAAATTTATATGTATACGTAAATTTTGTGTATTGAAATATTTTCTAGTTTTTTAATCTTAAATATACTATATAAAAAAATAAAATTCAGAAGTTATTTTCTTTTTGAAACAAAAAAAAATAAGTTCATATAAATCGAAAATGAGGGATTCATATACTAAAAATGAAATATATATGTGTTATTATTAAAATAAGCTTTAATATATATATTTTTTTAAAAAGTCGTTTCGCTTCCTTCTATTAATTTGTGCAAAATATGTGGAATTTTAAAGATTTGAACATTCTAATATAGAAATATAATGATTTGAAAACTTTAATTTTTAGTTTTAATTTGTAATTTGTTACATATTTAAAAATTACATAAAAAAGAAAAACTTAAAAACGCAACGTAACAATTTAAGATATTTTTAGGAACATAGTTAAAAAACATAATGAAATTTGGTGACTCCCTTATTTTTACCGAAACAAAAAAAAAATTGCATATATTGTTTAAAAAAAACGTAAGAACTAAAAACTACTATGAATCACAGTAAAATGACAAATAAAAATATGTGTGAATCATGTGAGAAATTTCGTTGACTTTTCTAAAATTACTTGTATCACATAAAATGAAATAGATGTAGTAACATATATTATTCAAAAATGACATAAAAAAGGTACATGAATTAATAATTTAAAATATTTTTTAAAAACACATATAAAAATTTAGATCATTTTTTCAAATTTCATTTGTGTCACATAAATTGGAAGAAAAAAAAATAACATACGTTGGGTCTGCGCTAACGCAAGCACATGATATCTAGTATATATTATATATTATATGGAAGAGTGAAGCCTAGAACGACTATGGGTAAAAATGTAATTTTATACTAATAAAAATCTATTAAGAAAGATATCAAGAGAAACAAATAATTCTAAAAATATCACATTGTATATGAAGTGAATGATGATCAAGGGTAAAAATGTAATTTCATACTAACAAAAATCTACCAAGAATAATAACAAGAAACTAAATAAATCCAGAAACATCTTTGGTTAATATTATTTCTATCAACTCATTTTGTTATCACTTCACATTTTCTTTATGAGTTATTGTGATATCTATTCATTACTCTATTTAACTATTACTTCAATTAATTCCTAATATTTTTGTATTCATTGTGCTTACTAAAAAGGTCTACTTTAACTTAAAAAATTTATTATTCAAAAAATACAGTTAATTATTTTCACCTTTATTTTGACTATAATTAATACACTTGAAAATAACTAAGTATGATAAAAATTAATAATATATATTAGATTGAAATTGAAGAATAAATAAAATTAATTTCAATATTTTTAATAATATATACCTTAAAAGATGTTAAAAGTAACTCTACAAATAAAATGAATAGGAAGATATGTTTATATTTAAAGTAAACTAAAAATGTTTACTAAATTATAAAGTTAAGTTTGTACTTTTACTTGATTTCAAACATATTAATCTAAATATTTGAACTAATGAAAGTTTGATTTCAAAAGTTGAGGACAATCTAGGATAATATGATCATTTAATATATATTTCATTTAAAAAGGGGAAAATACATCAAATTTCTCTTACACTTGGCTGCAAAACTTACTTTAACTTTAACTATATGGACGTTTAAATACCCCCTTTAATATCTTTGAACTGTATTAAATATAACCCTGAGACTGGTATACCACTCTTACCCGCCACATCGTAGTCATGTAAGCACCACGTCACAGCCATGTAAGCACCTTGTCATTAATATTTAATTTTTTTTGTTTATTTATCCTTTTGTTTTCTTAAACTCATTACACTAATCAATTAATTAAAAATACATTCTAAAATCAAAGTGTCACATCTTATTCAACCCCTTCTCTTCTACCCCCTCCCCCTTTCTTCTTTCTTGATTTTCACTATTTCAACCTTCACTAGCTTCTTTGTTTTTCTTCGAATATTCATCTTTCAATGATTGTTTTCTTCTTCAACATTTATCAAATGCTTACTTTTTCTTCTTCGAACCGTCTCTCTTCCAGAAATTTTTCCATTGGAGAATAATATTTTTTGAAATTATTTTTTTCTTAAAAACTTAAATGAAAAATGAAGATTGTGTAAAAAAGTTGATAGACCCACATTTATTTTTGCATCACAACTAATGGAACAAAATGAGTTACTTAAAATTCCAGAAAGTTTGCATTCAATAAATATGAATTGGGTGTTGAATTTTTGTGAGTAATGAAGGACGTGTGAGGTGAATGATGAAGATAAAGGAAAAATTTTAATATGAAAGAAGAAAGACATAAATAAGGAGTGCTTCAAGGGGAAGAAGACATTTGGGGAATACAACAAAATAAATAGAGAACAAAAAAATTAAATATTTTTAAAAATAATTGAAACCATAAATTTGATTTATTTCTAAAAAAGAAATTTTACATTCTTTTAACTTTAGCTTGTAAAAAAAATTAAAAAATATTCGTTAGATATTGGCCAATAAAAATGTCATGTGTATGATTTTACCTTTTAATTTTTAATTTTATTTTATATTTCACGCGCTTTCAGGAGAGTGACTATACTCACTTTGCCACGTCAGCTCTTTAGGTGGTATTTAATTAGTTTAGAATTGTTAAGGGGGTATTTAAACGCTCGCACAATTAAATTACTTAAGAGAGTTTTGATGCCAAGTTTGGGGGGAATTTAATGTATTTTCCCTTTTCAAAACTATAAATTTTATTTTTAAACTTTATTAAAATATATATTTTTTCAAGTGGTAAATTTCCTCCGCAAGTTACATGACTTTTCTAAAATCTATAATTTATAAGATTTTTCTAGAACTAAGTCTATGACACAAATAATAGACATTAACTCATTCTTCATTTCATTCACTCTCAATTCTCTTCCCTCTCATGTCTTAAACCAATACTTTTCTCACCCTTTATTTTTTATTTACGTTTTTAATAATATACACTTAGGTATAGATTCTTGTTAGGTAAATCAATAATGCAGTTGTTTTTTTCAAGAACTACATTTCAATCAATTATGTATATAATGACCCTACGTACTTTTGTAAAGTAATTTTAAGGCAAAAGTAAAATTTACTATTTATCAGTGGACACATCACTTCTAGACTTGTCGTTATAGACAATTTTCAGCAAAATTCAATTGCTTCACACTTTTCAAACACCCTAATGAATCAGTTAACATGTTAAATTCAATATCAATCACAATTACTTTTCTTAAAATGCTTAATTCAAAAGGAATGCAACCAGTGAGCAAGCTTTTTAAGAACAAAATTTTCAACAATTTCAAAAGCCTGTTATGTAATTTCCTTTTGTTCTGTTCAAAACTTTAAATTTTGATGGAACTTTTTTTTTTTGGGATTATGGAAATAATTTTTAAAGTATGTAATTACTTGATTTCTCTTTTTATGTATAATCTCAAAAATTCAATTAACATATATGTCAATATATAATTTTTTGAAACACATATTTATTTATCACTATTATTTATCATAGTTAAAATCATTTTAAGCAAGTTATATAAATTATTATACTAACTAGCTCATGTTGAATTACTACAGTATATCTTATAGCAACCTTTGTTGATATTTTTGAATCCTCTTTATTTGAGATAAGATATTTATTCATTATGTTTATTAATTATTTTAGATTTTTTTTATATTATACAAAATTGTTCTCCTAATTTTAATAAATATTAAGACACAAAGTCATAACTTTTTTCATCCTCTTATTACATTGTAAAAAATGTGATGATTCATTACAAGTTTCATCAAGTAGGTCATTATTTTGTTTGTTAAAAACCTATTATGTTTTATTATTATTTCCTATCATGTTTTTCTGAAAGTATCATAACAATTTTAAGAAAAACTAATCAAGTTTTTATTATGAGATTGTAATATTGGGCTTGTAAATGGGCCTTTCATTATCTAGTATTATTAAAAGTGGAAAGAGTCTAAGACAAAAGTTGAATTACCATTTCACCCTTCAATTAAATAAAAAATGAAAACATTAATTAATTATTAAATAATAACCCTATCATATCATATTAATAAATAATGCTAATCATCATATAGTGTTAGCCGTCACTTCGAATTCCAAGGATTTATGATCTTTTCATCTCCTATACGGCTACAAATAATCAAACATTTGAAATAGCATTCCTATACTCATCCAAGCACACCTTCTACTTGTGGAGATGGGTCACTTGGCCATGCTCTCGGGCCTAATATATTTTTTTCTCCCGTTTTCTTTTCTATTTTGTTTGAGTAATAGTAGATGATAACAAATCTTTGTTTTGGTATCTGTTTTTTCTATGATTTCTTAATTTTTCTTTTTCTTTTTTGGGACTATATCATAGTAACTTATTTTTATTTTAATTTCTCTCATGATACTATGAATTGATGAAAGAAAATGGTGTTATTGGTGAAATAACTTGCTAATGTTTTACTGCATATGGATGTCACCTTAGACACTAGAATGTTCCCAGTCCGTCATGTTTTGTGGTGTGTTCAAGAAGACGGTGGAGCAAGCACTAATGCGATAAATCAAGAAAATACTAAAACCTTTATCCCTATGCCTGTTGTTATGGAGAATCAAGGTGAAACTACAAATGACATGATCCTCCAACAACCTCTGCCAGAAATCCTAATTTTGGAGAAATTCGAAAGAGAGGCATTCTTGAAATCAAAGTTAATCATTTATCAGCCTTTGAGAACTTCAATTGATTCTTGGAAAGAAAGGAGAAAACCATAGACTAATGATATGTCTCAAATTCTAACTTTGGAGAAATTAGAAAGTCACTTCATCAAGTATAAGTTGATGATTAGTGAAGAAAATGGAATTAGTAGTGGTAGCAATGGAGGTCTATAAGAAGGTCACCTAATAGGACAATCACAAGATACCAACCATTTGGGAAAGAAACAATTGATTCAAACAATAATAAAGGATCATAGAGGCATATTTTCTCTCTTTAATTTATCTCCAAATTATCATCAATATATTAATTAGTCATGCTCATGAATATATATAACTCATATGATCTTGTTAATATTATTTTTCAAGATTGGGCTAAACAGTTCAGAGTCGATCTTCAACATACCACAAAATTTCAATCAATATACACGGGTTTTATGGTAGGAAAGAAAAATGAAGGTGGCACTCCTGGTCAGTTACACTCTTCTTGGAACACACATGCAAGGCACAACAAATTGGCCTTGGTGTCCTTTTCACTATTTTGAGAGAGATATCCATGTGTACTTAATTATGTTTAATGGGAAGGTGATTAATCTCTCTAATGTGAGGCTCAAAATACTTGTAAAATGTGTCTTATAATTTTTGACATTCAAGATATATCAACTTCATAACATAGTTTTATTGCCTTAATTTATTTTGATCCTAGAACTAATCGTTGAGTACATTTTGAAATTCAACTAAATTTAAATTTGCAGTTTTAGTTCATTCACTTAATAGAGTACACATACACTGCAACTTAATCTCCAGCATGAAGTTGGATTAGCATGTTAATTAATCTCCAATGATGATGAGTAGCTCAAGTGTTCGAATGCGATACTGACTAAGTTAAATACAAGTATAATGTCATAAGTTTGCAATAGGAGTGGTATGAGATTGATGTATAGCATATTCTAGAAAGATGGTAATAACATGTAAATGATTGCTTCTACTTATCCCTATTGATCAACTCGTAAAATTGCCCCTCCCCCCCCCACACACAAAAAAGGAGGTATTTCAACTGATATTTTCTTATCTGGTTAAGAAAATAAACTAATTATGAAGGTGCGAAGAAAATTAAAAAAATTGATGTCTCTTATATAATCTACTACAAATTGCTGACTGTAAAAGGCTTTCTAAGAGCGAGTTAACTATATATTGTTATTATTGTGTCTCGTTTGTTTAGATGTTACTTCCAAAAAAAGAAGCTACTCGCCATAATTTTGAAATACAGAGAAGCGTTGGTTGGAAATTTGTCGTCAAATCCTAATATTAGTTATTTTCTTATTTTAGTGTACACAGTATCTAACAAAAATTCATTTAGAGTTCTCACTTACTTTAGAAAGGTTACTCGGCATAATTTTAAAAAACGGAGTTGTCGGAGTGTGTTATATCCAGTCAAGTCCCACTAAATGATTATTAGTTATTTTTCCTATTTTAGTGTATACTTTTAATAACAAATAAAAACCCTTATTTAGTGCATTATATTTTAAACTGTATTATTGTATTTTTTTTTATAAAAAAATCTATGAATACTTTGAATACGATAAGATTTAGACAAAAATTATAGCTATTATGGGTAAATATAATAATTATAGCTATTCTAATCCAATAACCCTAAAACTATAGTCAGTTTTTTAAGTTTCCCTCATTAATAATTCTAATATATGCATAAACTCCTTGTGTGATAATACCATGATTTTTCATTTATTAGTTATACATAGGATAATACCAAATAAGAGTGTATAATTAATGCGTCCGTAGGTTGAAAATGGTATCAAATAAAGTATTAAAAGGTCGTATGGTAGTGTGATGTGTTAGTAATGTTGGTATTTAATTATGTTTGTATTAGTTATGCTGAGAGTGTTTTCATAGAATATATGGTTTGTTCTATTAAAAATAACATGCATTGCATAACTTCTAAGGAAATATTTGCTTACAACATATCCTCCACAAATACGGTGAAAACGTTTTTGAGGGAAAAATATATTTTTAACCATGTTAATGCATTCATTAAAACTCCTTGCGTTGATAATAAAATGATTTTTCATGTATTGGTCATGCATAATACATGATACCAAATAGGGTGTACTTGATTGAAAAAGCGTACAAAACAAAAATGAATAGGACATAAAGTTAATGCATGCATTATGTTTCAAATTCATCTTACCAAACAACCGATATAGTAATAGTACTGGGGTTTCCTCACACATTCATGAAAAAAGAGAAACCCTATCTTGGCAAATTAAACTATGAATAAACTCTTACTTATGTTTATCAATAATAATGTATATTAGTTCGTATCGTGAATATAATTTTCATGCCCCGAGGCTACTTTCTAGACGCAACACGGTGCTTAGTGTCACAAGTGACCCAAGCTAACCCATGACATGACAAATCTCTACAAATTCACTTAAAACATGCAATGTGCGGAAGGTAAAAACAATTTAATATATGAAATAGGCCTAAACCCCAACATGTCTGAATAAATATAATATATGAAGAGTATAGTTCTAAATGAAAAAACCACAGACTCAAGTGATGTCCGAAAGCTTCTAACTAATTTGAGTTGTTGGGATATGCGCCCAACTAATTCTAACAAGTCTGAAAATGAAAAGTGAATACTGAAAAGTAAAGCATGTCTAGCTATAGTTCTCGAACTATAAGGTTTCACCATACAGAAAAGTCGAGCTAAGTGTGGTTTGCATGTTGAGCTCTTGAATCTATATCATACAAAGATGTAGCGCAAAAGTATGTGTCAGTACATTAAGGAGTCGTTTGGTACAATAATGATTAATGCAGGAATTAGTAATGCAGAGATTAGTAATGCAGGGATTAGCAATGCAGGGATTAGCAATGCAGAGATTATTTTTTATCCAATGTTTTTGGTTTATTGCTTATTCAAACCTTGTGTTTGGCTTAAAATCCTAAAAATAACTTTTTTCCAATTTTACCCTTGAATTATTATGTTATCTATTTCATGTAATTACCATATCTATTACATTTACAACTTTAATATGAAGTGCTTAACAAACTTAATTCACTTGAGGAAACCTCAAGTCATAAATGAGAAGGTGTTATTTTAAGTAACCCGACCAATGTGTACCTCCCTCTTCTCTTAACAAAACAAGAAAATATAAAATAAAACTAAAGTTCAAGAGTCTAACAATAATCAAGGGCCTAACCAAATAATCCAGAGTCTAACCTCAAAAATGAGGTTTTTCAAACTATTTGTAAAAAAATAAAAACCTAATTACATAAGGACTTTATTTGCTAGAAATCTGTCAAAAAGCGGCTTGGTTGACGGACCTCGCGACGGATCGTCGTGGTCACGAAGGAGCGTCATGGACTTCGTCGTCCCATCTTGTGCAATTTCTTCTGCTGCTCTCTTTATTATCCTCGACGGCAGATATGACGAATCGTCACAGGCACAACGGTCCTTCGAGGGTCTCAGTTCCAAAACACTTAAACTCTTGGAATTTGGGTACTGGGACTACGTCTCTGAACTTCATGATGAACCAGCAGTATGGACTGTCATGGATACGAAGGTCCTTCACTTATAAAAAACTCATGCTCACTTATATCAGCTTGACTTTGAAGTGAAGAACAACAACGGAAAAGAACGAACAAAGTACAACACAAAAGAAGGAATGTACATATCCAACATCCATTCACAACAGATTTCACATTTCAGTATATACTGAGAAAAGGAGAAAAGGAGAAGTGAGAATCATGTACATCAATTGACAAAAGCAAGTCAAATAAACACATTTACATACATCATTTTGAGTTTATCCCAAGTTACACCACATTCAAGTGTTTCCATAGATTCTAGTTACACAAAAGCTACTGTCCTCGTGTCCGTCTTACGCCAATCATTTTCAATATAGGACATAATTTGAGGTATCAAAAAGTGACAGTACACTCAAATATTTAGAAAGATCTTCAATTAAGCAAAACTAGCAAAATGAACTTTCCACTTATCTTGAAGTCTACCATACTTCAAAGTTTATCATTGATCATCATAAACATCATAGTTTGACGCTCAAGTTCACCCATGCGTATAAATAATTCCATCATTTTGACGTCATCACAAAGAATCATTGTTGCTTTGATGCGTTGCTCTGTGGAGTACAACTCAAACATAGGGGATTCAATGATAAAATAAATTTGATCACGAAGATCAGATTGGTCACGATTTCCAATCTTGTCAATCAAGGCACCCATTCGTTTGTCTTGGCTGTCAGTAAAGTTTTTTAAAACCTCAACCATACCCTTAAGAAATATCTCAGAATCATTCTCCGGGATCTTTTTTCTTTTATTGCATTTCTACTTTTCATTGACATTAGACGACCTTTTGGTATACTCACCTTGTTTAATGGTTTGTTGAGATCCAGCTTCTTCAAGTTCAAATACTTCAACACTTTCATTTTGAGATGCTTCAGCAAATGTAGTAGCTCCAGTAGCATTTCCAGCTTCTCCCTTAGTCACATTAGGTCTATGACTAGAACCAGCTTCTTCATCACTATCAAGATCAATAGGAAATCCCAAACTCATATCGTTAAACATTACTGAGGATTGAATCCTATGAATATCCTCAACAACATCTAATGGGCCTTCTGCAAATTCCCCTGTTGCTCTATCCTTGCCAAAGATTTCCTCCCAATCCACAAACATCGGCCATTTTTTCGTATTCATGTTTTTGGCATTTTGATCAACCTAGAAAACAACTACAAAATAAAACAAAGCAACATAGTATAACTCAGTTAATAACTCTTTCAGAACACATATATAAATACACAACTATAATCATGAACAACTAAAAGTCTCTCGCTATGTTTGGGTTGACACTAATGGACGAATACTTATACTAATAATAACTTTAATAAAGAATTAATTACCTTTAGAAACTCATCCCAAAATTTGGGATCATCAACTATTATAGCTCCATCACTGTATTGAAATCCCAATCCACTTCGGCTCTTTAGCATAGCTATACTTGCGTAACATTTCTCCCAATATCTTATTTTAGATAAGACATGTGGTTCACCTTTTAATCCGCTGTTAGGATGATGTTCACATAAATAAAATTCTAATTCCTTTAGGTATCCAGGCTTGAAGGTTCCATTATCACCTCTCCAACCATTAACACATAACTCTTTTAATCCATCTATAAGAGTTCGTTCTTCTGCTGCAGTCCATGTCCTTCTAGTCAGAGGAGTTGAATTTCTTGATCTTTTTGAGGTGTGGGAAGATGTTTGACTGCTCATTTGGCCTTTATATTCTTGTGGACTAGATTATAAAAATGAATAGGAAGAAAATAATAATGATAATAACAATAATGCACACATAGAATAGTTGAACAAATCTATAACCTTGTCATGAAATCAAGAACTGTTTCTAGAAAACTTTATATAAAAAAAAAACAAAATGTAGGAAAAACTGATATATTCAGAAAGCATTAGGCTCTCCATATTAGAAGCTTAAAAGATATTGCATTCAACAGGTGTTCATGCATGTATACATTATCAATTTGTTCCTTTCTCTAATGACCATCTTCATGGTTGCTGCAAATCAAAGATAGGAAGAACAATACTAATTCTTTTCTATACATATGCATACTCATAATTTAGTTTTCATTTCCTCTATCAACTTTCAGAAATTATAATCTGCACTAGTGTTGCAGGGTTCTTTTAGTTTTAGGAGATTGAAGTTGTAAAATAAAGTCAAATTTTACTATTAGAGGAAGTGATGAAGAGTAATAATTATAACATATTAAGAAAATCACAAATTTCATAACCACAGATTCCAAAAGTTACAAAAAGGATTCAAGATTCCTAATAAACTAGTATAAAATCTAAAACATAAAGGCTGACCTTAAAGCCCAAGCTAGCTAAATTCATCGAAAAAAAAAAAAACTTAACATGTCATCACAGATTAGATCTTGCATTCCACATTGATTGAGCCAACTCATCCCTCCAAGTGGTCCACTCTTCAGACGATTCAACAAGATCAATATGTTCAGGTTGATTCTCAACTTGTTCTTCCATATCCATGTCTAAAGGATCCACATCCATCTCTCTAGGGATGTAGTTGTGAATCAAACAACAAGCACTTATAATTCTGTTATAATCTTTAATAGAGTACCACGAAGAACTCCTAAGAATTCCCCAACGCCCTTTCGATAACATTACGAGCCCTAGCATGCTTCATATTAAAAAGTTCTTTTCTATTCTTTTCATGTACAGTTACCTTCTCAAAAAATCAAATACATCATTCTTTTTGTGTTCTTAAATGCATATGTACATGGCATACCCTCGGGAATTTTTAAACCATTGCGCCGCACAACAGCGTCTCGTAATACATGACCATCGACAGCAGATCCTTCCCAACCAGGTAACACATAAGTAAAATTGAGATTTCTATCACAAACTCCCAATACATTAGTAGCTATATCTCCCTTCCTTGTCATGTATCTTGGTTTGTAGACAGATGGAACTCTAATGTGAAAGTAAGTACCATCTAGTACACCTAAACAACCCTATAAAAAATATAGAGTAACCTTGTACTAGAACGAATTCTTAGTAAATTACATTATTCAATCATAAACAAATACTAAAATTAATCTCACCTACCTTAAACCATTTCCATCGATCTTCAATCTCATTTTCAAGGATCGGTTTAGGATTGACAAGGAATAGTGGAGTTAGTTTGAGTATAGCTCTCAAGCACTCATTAAAAGCTTGACTTACGCTCCATCCAAATCTAATATAATCAACCTTGATAGATCTATTCTTCTTGTGATGAGCCAAGATGTTTAAGCACATTGCTAGCTTTTCACTTCTTGACATATACTTACCATCAGTCAAACCTCCGACATCCTTAGTTAATAGAACTAAATTATGAAAGGCATTTCTATCCATTCTTAACTTGTCATTACATACAATATCACTATCATTTATAATACAATTTAAGTGAGAAATTACTTTTGGTATTCGGACACTCATACGGTACCTAATCTCATGCACATTTCTGTATTGCCTTGTTAGTGAATGACCATGAATAGCCATAAAAAGACAAATAAGGACTACAAGAAATAGTTGGCACATTATCTCCTCAAGAATAACATAATCAGTACTCGAAAGACGTTGAAGATCTATAATTACACCTATGTTTTTCATGAAAATTAGACAAAATCAATACACACAATATGAACAGAAACCTTTAAATTTTAAGTGTAAATACTAATGGTGACGATGTTGTTCAGAAACTTTCAACCCACAAAATACTATTTAATTTGCAAGGACATTTCAATTCACCTATTTACAACCATTTGGGACAAGACAAAAGAAAAGAAGAGAAGAAAAAAGATCAAACCTGTATAAACCTTACACAGCTAATAGTGACGATGTTGTTCAGAAATTAACCCTACACGCTATGTCTTCTCCATAGCCAAACATGAGAAAAGACCGCGAAAGAAAAAGGAAAGGCGCCAAAAAGTAGAGGAGCATGAATTATTTACCAAGTCTAAAGGATATATAGAGAAATTGAGGGGCAATTTAGTCATTTCATTTCCTTGTCCAAGTATTAGTAAACCTTGGATTAGTAATCCCTAGGTATCCTTGGTATTAGATAAGACCACATATGATGTATTAACTTATCCATGTATTAGGTATGTTTGAGTTGAATTGGGTAACCTAACATTGTATTATGGGGGTTCAATTTTAATCAAGGACTATTTTAATTAATACATCCTACCAAACGACTCCTAAGGGTACTAAACTTTCAGGATATATGATAAATTGAACAATATAAAAACTGAACATGGAAATAGATATACTAAAGCATACTGAAATCTGAGCTACATACAATGACCATGTACTAACCATGAATATATAACATGTTGAATTGAATACGAAAATAAATATAAGATGCATGGTCAATGCAACATAAATCTTACTATGGTAGATACTATCAACCGACATAAACCACGTGAGCTAAACGTGAAGTTCGGTGTATACGCCCCATCAAGATGATCAAATATACTTAACAAATTAATTTTGTCTGAATTAGTATCTTATGTTTTGAGTCCTTGATTTATAATTGCGTTATATATTTTACCTTGTTAAAATTAAGAAGCTCGTTAATTAATTGATTAATTCATCTAATCTAAATTTTGGTCAAATTCCATAAATTAAATTTAATTTGACCAGTTCCTAAAATCCAAAACATAACTCATTTCCATAAACCCATCAAAAATTCAAATTTTGGGCCAAATTGCATCAGCCATTTACTTGAAGCTTCCAGCCCATCCACTCTAATAAATTCTCAGACCCAATTTGTTTATCCAAAATGTTTGCTCCAATTCCCAGGCACAACCCAAATTCCCCATTAAACCTCAACCCGACCCAATCTCCCCTTTCACAAAGAGAGATCCTACACCGTAAACATCGTTGAAGTGTTCCCAAACGCGTGCTGTAGCAAAAGAAAGCGACCCCAGGGTCGTCTTCTCCTCCATGCGCTGAAAAGTTAGAAGGGAGTCGCTCCATCAAGAACAGTGATCGAGACATGACCCCAAACCGTGTGGTTGGGGTTGTCTTCCTCGCTAGTTGCTCGTACAATAGAGAAGATAAAAGCACCTGCAAAATCATCCTCACAACAGCACCTAGTCATCGTTGCTGCTCTTTGAAGGCGAGAGATGATGCCACGTCGAGCTTCAAGGGCGAGAGACTCATCCGAATCGTTCGCATCACTTTCTGCTTTTGAGCTTGCCAAAAATGGTGACTTCATGTTACAAGAACCACTTTCTCTTGATCTGGGAACGAGGATTTGAATTTCGAAATTAAGGTGAATCTCGATTTTGCTCCCAATTTCTCTTCAGAAATTACACTTTTCCCTTGCTCTTTCCACCTAAAGTGTAGCCCTAATTCTTTTGCTATATAAGATCTCTTAATGATGGCTTCAGGGGGAGGAGTTTTTCTAAAAAAAAAAAAAAAAGAGATAGAGTTTGGTCGGAAAAAAAGGGTTGGGGTTTTTAGTTGGAAATCTTTAGAGCAAATACCTAGAGCATTTTACGCAAAGATAGTATAATACATACTGAATATATATAAAAGAATCAGAAGGGAACTGATTTTTCTTGAGTTTGATGGTCTATTTGGATTTCTTGATCGCTGCTCGAGTCGGAATTTTGTTGTGGTTGTTGAAGGCGATTTCTCAGCTCGTCGTCCCTGTTTCACTGCCCACAACAAGGTAAACAACTCCTACTTAGTAGTGAAGATTTTGGTCTCAAATGTGATTTGATGATTAGGATTAAGATCGTATCTCTATTTGTTTTCTTTGGTTTTTGTGATCATTATGCTCGCCTCGAACTCTAGTTTGTTTTGTTGGGTAGTCATGATATTGTTATGTTCTTCTTTTGTTAAAGTTATTACTTGTTGTTCCTTCATGGGTTTGAATGGTGCCGAATGAATCTTTGTTGAAGTATGAAGATGAAGTGTTCAAGTAGAAGTTAGTTTAAGTAGGTAGAAGTCTATTAAAGAATAAGAAGGGTAATATAGTCATTTACATGTTAGTTAGTTACAACTAACTAATTTTATAGTTAGTTTACTGATTATTCTAAATAAGAGTTGTATCTATATATATAGCTTTATCATCTATGTATGGTTTAACACTTTTGTATGATAAATGAATCTGGACATTTTTCCCTCTACTTTTCTTACTTTCTTCTTCTTCTTCTTTTTCATCAAAGTAAAGTCAGTTTACCAACATAGTATCAGAGCAGGGACCGTCTCACCTCGATGTTGGGCCTCTAAAATCAAAAATTGCCCACGCACCAAATGCTAAGCACTGGGCGTGAGTTGAGGTATCAAAGAATGACAAAAGTCTCACATCGGTGGTTAATGAGATGGGTGGACTCCTTATAAGGCTTGGACAATCCTCCTCCATTTTAGCTAGCTTTTGGGGTGTGAGTTAGACCTAAGACCTAATTTCACTTGTCACCTAGACAGTGGAACCATAAGCTGACTGAGGCTCTTATTAAACTACAGTTGAAACAGAGTCAAAATGATTATTCACTGTTTATTAACAACTCAAAATAGGGAATCATTTCGGTACTTGTATATGTGCATGATATACTTGTAACTGGCAGAAGCTTGAAGCTAATAGAGGACACAAAGAGGGTCTTGCAACAATCATTCAAATGAAAGATTTAGGGGAACTAAAATAATTTTTGGGCGTTGAGTTCACTAGATCTGCTAATGGTATCCTAATTCATCAGAGGAAGTATACTCTTGAGTTAATTTCTGAGGTTGGTATGACAACAGTTAGACCTGCAGTCACACCTATTAAAATGAATGTCAATCTTACTTCCAAATAGTATGATGATCATATAAATCAACAACAAGCAGAAGTTGTTGATGATCCTTTGATAGATCAGACCAAGTACCAAAGAGACATAGGTAAGTTGTTATACTTGAATATGATAAGACCTGATATATCATTTAGTGCACAAACTCTAAGTTAATTCTTGCAACAACCAAACAAATCTCACATGGATGCTGCATTGAGAGTGGTCAGATATCTAAAGCAACAACCTGAACAAGGTTTAATGTTATCAAGTAACTCAAATGATCTAGTAATTGCATATTGTGATGCTGATTGGGCTTCATGCTCAATAACTAAAAAGTCTATCACAGAGTATATGGTGAAGATTGGCAAATCATAAGTATGTTGGCAGTCTAAGAAACAAACTATTGTATCTAGAAGCTCAGTTGAAGCTGAGTATAGAAGCATGACTGCAACTGTTTCAGAACTAGTATGGTTATGGCTTGATGAAAGAAATAGGTATCAAAGTTCAGATTCCAGCAAAAATATATAGTGACAGCAAGATTGCTATTCAAATAGCAGCAAATCCACTCTATCATGAAAGAACAAACCATGCTGAAATTGATTGTCACTTTATAAGAGAGAAGTTACAACAAGGTTTGATCAAAGTGGATTATGTTCAGACCGAGGAACAACCTTCTGATGCTTAAACTAAGGGTCTGTCCAATTACAACACAATCATCATCTTCTTCTTCTTTTTCTTCTTCTCCTCCTCCTTCTTCTTCTTCTTCTTCTTCTTCTTATTCATCTAAGTAAAGTCAGTTTACCAACAAACTTGTTATTGTAAATCTAGCTGTTGTTGAATATGATTTGGAATTATTAGTTGGTGTTCTTCAAATGTATGGCCAAAAATCTGTTTATGTCTTGTCGTGGGAAGAAAATCCCTCACTTGGCGTTACAAATTATTTATTGTTCACTGTTTTGGCTTTGCAAAAAAAAAATGATCGTCTGTGAATCTTATCGTCTTCTTTTGTTCTAGGTATAGGTTTGTTTTGGTGTTGTTTAATGGTCAAAAACCTGAAACTTTGGTCATCATTGATGTTAACCTTCACCCTTGTATTCGTCTTGTGATAGAATATTTTCTTTTGTGGTTCTTTATAGTGTCATGCGGATGCTATTTTTCTTTGGATAAAATTAATAATGTGTTCTTAGCATATCTCCATGTGTTATGTAAGTGGATCATTATTTATATCCGTTTATCATTCATATACTTGATTTTGCCTATAGTTATTTAGATGGTGTCCAGGTCTGGTTTGAATATTTTTTTTTAGAACTATGGTATACAATTTTGATCTTGGTTGCTTTAAAATACCTCAAGTAAATTTGCGCTACTTTTCCTTGGATACGGGCCGCATATAACATGTCATAGTCCGTATTTGTTCTCATTTTGTGTTTACTCCTTTGGGATAAAATGAATCTGTCTTCTTTGCCTATTAGATTTTTCTGCAAACCTTATACGAGATTCTAGCATGTTACTTCGATAGATTGTGAGTTGCAAGATTGTGAGTGTGTCCATTCTTTCAGCTTCACTTTTTTAGCATGCTTCTCTAATTGTTAAAATTAGTACACTGTTTCTTCATTAAATTCTCCTGTTTAGTTTGTTCGATGCTTTAAGGTTCATAATCAGTAGTAAGTTTGGTTGCCTGATGACCCTTCCATTTTATTTTTATTTTTTAAGCACACATGCTAAGATTTCTGCTCTTTGTTAAAGCCACTATAGTCAAGTTATTACTGTTATCATTATCGTATATTTATTTTCCAACTCGTGTTGAAAACTTTTTGCTTCGAAGATGGTGTTATTATATGCTAGAAACTCATGGTTAGTTGATAATACTTGGTATTAGAAGCTAAGTTTATTTTCTTAATTTTGTGTCTTACTAAGTATGATCTTATTTTTAGGGACCTTGGAATTAGCTTTGACCTCGAAATTAATTAGTTAAAATTGTGTGTTGCTTCTGGTGATATTCAAATAGTAGTATTTATCGTATATTGCTATTTTATATTAAACAATTGAGTTCTTACTTATATCTCCTTTATATTTGTTTTCATGTGACACCCCTTTTGAGTCTTCGTGAACTCTGCATCTTATGCAGTTTTCTATTTTTGCGTCGAAGGCCCCATTACGCATTCTTTGAGTCAGTCTACTCTTTGAGAATCGAAGAACAACTCCCATAAATTGGCAAACAGGTCCAAAAATTTAAAGTATATCAAGAAGTTGAAGAATTAGGCCTAAGAGTTTTTTAGTGTTGCACTTTGTATTTTTGGGTCTAAGCCCTTATCTTTTGTCATTATTGTTTTGTTAGAATTTTAGACAAGTTCCAAAGTGAAATTGGCCAAAAACACAAAAACTAATGGGGTCCAAATACCGGTCCAGGCGGACAGAAACTGGATTTGGATCCAACTCTCTCTCTCTCTCTCTCTCTCTCTCTCTCTCTTGCTTTAGTCGCTCATTTACTTTGTTGTTGATTGTCGTTAGTATTAGGGTTAAAAGATGCAAATCCCACAAGAAGCTACTTTTTAACAATTCAAAACTAAATCAATTAAGTATAAAAGGATTTAAATAATAATACATAAATTTTACAACTTACAAAAGATTTCACTTAGATAGTAGGCTGATATTTCATTTTAGCAAACTCTAAATAAAATTTAATTCAAATAAACTTAAATTGTTAGCCAAACAAGTTAGTTGTCGAATAATCGCAAGTTGGTGAATATTTTAGTTAAAAACCTTCTTAAAATATAAATATGAATCTCTGAATGCCCTTTTAATTTTTTTTAAGGTTTCTGTTTAAATCGTTTGAAAACATAGTTTTCTTAATTTTTCTTAAAAAATTAAGTGGAGTCTCTCTAAAAATCAAATACATATAAAAATATTTTTCCGAAATAAAATAGAAATGGGTTCTCTAATGGAGGATTTGGAGGATTCTAACCTTAAAACTAAATTTATTTGACTATGTGAAATAACTGTCTATTTTTTTCTTTGTCGTATTATATCAATTGTTGTATTTTCATGGCATTTCATATTTCGTCAAACGACAATGGTTTATTTATCACTTTAAGGACGATTATGCGTGTTCGCAGTCGTTCATTAACCGAATTCTTTCTAGGGGCACCCTGACGAATGTAGTTGAGTACTTGATAGTCAACGGTCAAAAACTGTCTCAGCCTAAGTAGTCCGCTTGGGTCACCCTTTGCACTACACATAAAACCCACTCCTAGTCAAACTAAGATAGAGCGAAACCGAATATCAAAAGTAGCGCATTGACCTAAGATGACCCAACAACCAAAGAGTGTTGGGCCCATTAGAGAGACCGCCCTGCTATTTCAAGGATGTTTGTGTGTTTAACGGATTATTGTGTCTTGGGGGGGGGGGGACTAACTATTTGTATGTATTTGTGATGTCAAATCAATTCTTAAGTTTTAAAATGGTCACCGAGACACCCGATATTCTTCGTGTGTGGTGGAACAACCTCAACGACTGTCAAAAGAGAGAAATCTCGATTCACTTGGGACACCTACCTTTGATAATGGACTTTAAGGTTTGACCCACATTTTCGAGGTAATTATACGATTCTGGAATGACAAAAGGATGATATTCAAATTTAGAGATGTCAAAATAACACCAACAATAGAGGAGATAAAAGATTATTCGGATTCCATCGTAACATGTAGCAAGAGGAAAAAACATCCAGATCATCACATCCTGCTACCAGATAGGCCGAATAGTCTAGAATTGAAGGACATGTTACTATTAGTAAATGCAAACTGGTTGGATACTAAAAGTGTATCGTTTATGAGATTCTTTGAAAGGTGGGAACATGATAGCTATTTCAAAAAAATTCCGAACGAGTTCCACAATCATAGTACTTGGAGTCAGACTCAGACGATCGCGTTCTTTGCAAGCCTCTTAGGACAATGGTATTCCTTCAGGATGAACGTA
The DNA here is from genome assembly GCA_027789145.1 of Solanum arcanum. Lineage (NCBI taxonomy): Eukaryota > Viridiplantae > Streptophyta > Magnoliopsida > Solanales > Solanaceae > Solanum > Solanum arcanum. The sequence goes on from CM050933.1 coordinate 81,813,711, forward strand.
ATGAGATTGATACCAGGATTGTGATGGTTGTAGATGTCATCTTTAGAGGGATTAGTAAAGAAAAAGAAGCAAAGAAACACTACAGTTTGACCCCAATTATTTTGGCGGACATCTATCAATCTACGAGTTTTTGTAAAAATGGATCTCCATTTTTCCAAGGGTGCAACATTTTTCTTCAGTGGTGGATGACGGAACATTGGTGTAAAAAAGACGACACACAACAACAAGAGTTTTCCAAGCCAACCCAGATGATTCCGCTTGACAACTATGATCTTTATCTAATCATCTGAATGTTCCCAATTCACACCACGAGGGATGCATGGGGGAAGGTATTCTATGACTTGAGATAAGGATACATACAGTGGATGTTTCAAAACTTCATGTTAGAAAAGATAGCTGCTCGGGGGGCCAAACGTCCTTTTTTGGTCCTTCCCGGCATCAGAGGAATGCAACCACACAATCCAAGGAGGATCATGCGGCAATTTGGCAGAAGACAAATCATACCTGTCCAAGGGGATACTGACGCCTTTGTCATTGGTAACAATAGGTGTGTTAAAATACCTTTCGCGAAAACCAACTTCTAAGAATGGGCCGGCGGGTCAACATGGAAGGAAATATTGCTGAAAATAGGTATGAAGCAGGATATGTTGATGAGTACAAAACATGGTTGCAGGATGATTTATGTGGTGTAGTGAACCAGATACCACGCATTGTTCGAGAAATTGAAGACGTCCAAATGAGGTCCACATCCACACATATCATTTTTAGAAGGAATGAGACCAAAGGATAGGAATTTCGACGAAGGTAGCAAGAATACCAATCTAGAGAATTTTAAAGCAGAGGGCCTTAGTTGTGATTTCACAAGATTTAACCGATGTGAGGGCTTGTTTGATGCGTCTAGATGCAACCTTGGATGAGCAGATCAGCACTTTCTGGGTCATGCCGCCGTCATCCAAACCTGTGTTTTCTGAGCCATACGTGGTAACAAGCATGTACATTATCCGCGAGGAGGTAGAAAAAGCAAGAGGGAGAGCGGGACCTTCAACTTTCTGATTCTCTTGTGTGGGATTGTTTTCCAATTTGTATTTGTAATGTATTCCCCTTCCCGCAAAATGTATCCCGTTTTGATTAAAACTCTGTAACGAATTCTATAATTATTTGTGAAGCTTATTTTGGGGGGGTGCAACAATCTGTTTTAAATGATGCAATACATCCTTCAGATCGCTAGGCCTAACCTTAGCACAAATGGCCACATACATCATTAGGACGAGATGTATGTGTTTTTAACTATTTATGTGATATGTTTCTTTTAATAAGGGCATCGCAAACCCACTCCCTATAATAAATTTTGAGAAATAAACAATAGTCACTATTACTAAATATTCGACCAAATTTCTCGAGTCTTAAGTTTCTCGGCAAAAAGCGAAATCGTATCTCCAGATTCTAAAACATTACTCTACCATCTCAGGAAAGATGAGATCACAACTATGGACAAAGGAAAGAAAATCCAGACTTAACCAACCGAAGAGGAGATGGTCGACATACATAGGCGATGCGGAAAGTGCCTATATGACATATTGTTTCCTACCGACAGCCTAGAGTTTGATAGCATTGAAGAAAGTTATGAGGAAAATATCACCCGCAAACCTTCTCTTGAAGGTCGCCTGGCAGAAGGGGACCAAAAAGTCACTCTCGAAGCATATCCACAAGAAGATTGAACATGGATGGAAGCCAATTTGTGCGCCCTCATTTCAAGCACTATCGGACTAGGCGTATGTTGAGGCCCATTGAGAGAGCATCTTCCCAAGTGGGATCAGGGGACACCCACAAGACTTGTGAGTGTCATTGCAACTATAAAGGGCATATGATAGAGGAGTACACAGAGTTTAAGAATGCGGTCCGTCGTTTGCTCGATTTGGACAGTATTTCTAACAGTTGGGGTGACGACATCATCATCACATGTGATGAACCGCGGCTCGACATATCAGTCACTGAGAAGACTATATTCTACGTTGCTCATTCACACCTTTCAAGAAAACAATGTTGGAGGTCTATTCAGAATTGGTTCGAAATAGAGTCTTCACCTCTTTCTATAAGGACGTGGACGTGTTATATTCCCTTTGGTTCGAAGTTCGAAAACTTTGCCCCTATCCCTTTGAAAAATGTGTTGAATTCCACCACGAATTTGAGTCAAATTTGTTCTCAGTGGCTGATGAAATAGCAATAAGAAGAACGACTGATATGAGACTACCTTTATCTTTTAAAACCATGTTTATTTTCCATTTCCTTGTAATCGTTAAAAATAAATGAATAAAAAACAAGTATTTCCTTTACTTGAACTCATAGGGCCTGAATTCTCCCTGTGATATACGTAGGCAGACTTTCAAGGCCCCGCCCCTATCTTTCAAAATTTTCATTCTCCCATTTTTATTCTACAAGGAAATGTGAGGCTCAAACCAACAGACGTCAAATAGATGCAGCAAGAAGACCGTAGTTCTACGTGATTTAAATTTTTCTGAGACATCCTCCAAATTAAAACAAGCAAATTCCTGCTTATTCAAAAAATCAATTTTCCCTTTACTCGTGGTTAGCATGTCCTCAAACGAAACAATTTATGTGTGTTATTTGTTATTTGTGTGATATCTTGCATTATGTATTCCGAACTCAAACTAACAAATTTTCCTTTGAGTTGTTTTCCTCTACAAGTACTTATGTACTGGTTTGTGTCGATTTAATTGGATGATCATCCGTACTTCACTAGATCTAAAGGGATCACAGATTCCTTTCCCGACCAAACTTCAGATAAGTGAAAAGCAGTAATGGGGGACAACAACGAAGAAATCAGTCTTACTAATGTTGTGGTGGCTCAACCCACCATAGCGGATCATAATGAACTGATTATGCAGCTGATGCAACAAATTGCTGATAAAGTTGAAATACAACCGCCAGGTTTTACTGCCAATGCTACTACTGATGGAAGGTCTCCTCTATACTTTCCCTCTTCAAACATGTATCCAACTCAGATTCCGTCGTCTACTCCTTCTCAAAATCCCTCAGTAATAGACGTGACTATACAAAATCCTCAATACGCATCCGACTCATACCAAACCCCACCCCGTCATCAAAATAATATTCCCAAATACCACCTCCCTCTCAAAGTTCCCATCACCAAACCGCTTCACTCCCACAAAACCAAAATGAATTTCATCCCTAATAACCTTTCCACCATCAAAATCAACACACTAACCCACAAACCTTCCCACAAAATTACCAAGCTACTCAAAACTCCCCAAGTCCCTCTGTAGCTCCACCCTTACCTAGAAAAGCTACTTTCCGAATTCCTGTTCAAAATGAACATGACGTGAACACTTGAGCTCGACCATTATGAGAAATCAGAAAGAGAGTAGAGGTCAAAAGAAAACTACGTGAAAATACACATAAAGGAGGAGATCCGAATAGAAATGAAGGGAACTTTAGTGCATACCTGACGCCACTGGTTTGAACTACGAAGACTTATGCATTCATCCGAATCTATACCTCTCTAAAGGGTTTAAGATGCCAAACTTTGATATGGAGGCACAGGAAATCCCTTAGCGCACGTGAGGTCTTTCTGTGACCAACGCGTAGGAGTTGGGAGGGATGAAACTATGCTAGTGCGGCTTTTTAACCGAGGTTTGAGCGGGGAAGCTTTGGAATAGTTACATCTCTAAGACCAGGCAGTCCCTCAGCTAGAATGCTCTAGATAAGGACTTCATCGATCGGTTTGCCTGCAATGTAGAGATCATCCCTGATCGTTATTCCTTAGAAAAGTTGAAACAAAAACCCAACGAAAGTTACAGAGAGTTTTCGTACATGTGGCACAAGGAAGCAGCTGGAGTACAACCTCCTATGTCCGAAAAATAAATAGTTGAAGTGTTTGTGTGGGTACAAGAGCCCGAATACTATGATAGAATCATGTTGCTCGTTGGATCAAAATTTGCTGATATAGTCAAGGTTAGTGAGACTATCGAGGATGGGTTGAAAATTGGGAAGATTGCTCGTGTTGCTGCATCGTCCAGATCATGGGGTTTGTTGGGAAAAAAAGAAGATGTTTCTGTTGTCTCTTACGAGGGGAGGAATACCCCCAGAAGATCATCATCCTAAGAAGGTCGTCCTCGACGTTCCCAGAATTCTTACCAGGCATGCTATATGTAAGCTGGTTATCCAAATACTCCTCCTCCCATCTACCAAAATGCTACCTCCACATATCAAAATTGCCCCCCACCCCCCCTACCCCCGAATTACCAAAATCCATCTCCCGTTTACAAAAATTATTGTCCACTTTACCAACTTTCATCCCCCGTTTACTAAAATGTTACTCCTTACTGTGCCAATGTGTATTCAAACAATAAAGCACCCGCCAAAGATATCAAGTCCAAGATCCACTCTACCAAAATACCCCTCCGATTTAACAAGTGGCATTCCCAAATTATCAAACAAATCCTTATCGAAGAAACCAAACTCCCCGTCCAAATACCCAAAATTATCAACAAATTCCTCCTCCCCAACAAGTCAATTGTGATCCCCTCGACCCATATTCTAGAAGCCCCCTAGAAACTTTACCGCGCTCGCTGAAAGTCGAACAAAATTGTACGAGCAACTGGCGACGGCTGGATACATTCACCCAGTGGGGCCCAATCCAGTGGATACTAGTTCCAAATTTGATAGACCCGATCAAAGGTGTGCATATCACTCCAACAACGTTAGACACGATACTGAGAACTGTATCAGCCACAAACACAAGATTCAAGATATTATCGACCAAGAAGTGGTTTCACTTCAAAAAGTCACATCTAATGTTAACACCAATCCTTTTTCGAATCATGGAGGCGTCAATATCAACATGATAGAGACGGATGGTGACTGGTGCATGAGAAAGGCGATAGTCCCGATTGTTCATGACGACCTGGAAAGAGCAGTGTCTTCGCTGAGTATCAACGAGAAAAAGTAGTTCGTAATTTTGACGCCTGCAAAGGCTGTAGCCTTGGTTCCAATAAAAACTCCCAGTAGGCCGAGGTTTGTGATCGAAACCGCTTCAACGTAGGGTATGACCAGGTTTGACAGGTGTTATACTCTAGAAGTGTTGTCCCATAGAGGGCAAAATAAATACCAAGGAAAGAGGCTGATAAGTGAAGGCGAAGCTGATGAATTCTGGAGAAAGATGCAGTGGAAGGATTATTTGATTGTCAAGCATTTGGAAAAAAACCCAGCTCAGATTTCTATGTGGGCCCTGTTAATTAGTTCACAGCTACATATGCATGCCTTGATGAAGGCTTTGGATGATATGTATGTGCCCGTGGGCACCAGCAGGGACAATGTAGTGGCCTGATCAACCGGGTCATCCGAGGACATCGGATCAACTTCTGTGATCAAAATTTGCCCTTCAAAGAAAGGATGCACAACAAAGCCTTGTATGTCACTGTCATATGTCGAGAAAATATTATAAACCATGTCTTGCAAGATGATGGGTCTGGTCTCAACATTTATCCATTGTCGACTCTGAAATAGTTAAGGTTTAATTTTGGGAAGCTGGAACAAAAACAAGTTAATGTGAGAGCCTTTGATGGGGTGTAGAGAGACACACTGGGAGTGGTAAATCTGTTCATTCATATGGGTCCTGCAGAGTTCAACGCTAAGTTTTAGATCCTGGACATGGACACTAGCTACAACCTTGTTCCGGGGATGACGTTCATCCACATGGTTGGGGATGTGCCTTCTACTCTTCACCAAATGATGAAGCTCGTTTGAAATGACCAAGAATTGGTTATTAAGGCGAAGGGAGTCACTCCGGAAGGAAGGCGCTAATTATTGACAAAGTCTCGCGAGGCACCAATTTCTATATGGTGGAGCTGGTAAATGTCACCAACGAGGATTCGACCCCACAGCCTCCTATGCCTTCTGTGTACAAATTGATCGCCACATTGATGCTGCAGAATTAGTTCGAGCCAGGTTTTGTATTGGAATGGAATTTCCAAGGAATTATTGAGCCTATTCAAGTTCTATCAAAAGAGTGAGATATGGTTTGGGGTATGTCCCCTCAGATGATGAGGTGAAGATGAAGAAGGACGGTGATCAAGCATTGGCTAGGCCGATCCCTGACCTGTACCAATCATTCCAGTCTATGACTACGACGAACTTGATGGCCTCGGGGAAGGAATTTATGACCTTTTCGAAGAGATTGATGTTGTCATAGAGGAAGAGGTCGAGCTAGATTTTATTCTTGATGCTGATCCTTGAGAGTAGATGCAGAACTGGACTTCTACACCAATCTTAATTCCCCAATCATCTTGGTAGATGACATTGTTTGTGTATGTTTTGAAAATCGGTGGTAGTCCAGAAAAGGCCCGAGACCCACTATTTTTCTTTTTCTTTCATTGCTTGAATTTTAAAATCCCCCCCCAGGATGTTTAATAAGGAAACATGGTCCTTTGCCATGACCAAAGTTTGTATTGTTTTTTGTTAAATGAAAGCCTCTTTATTAAAAACTTGTTTATTTACTTATCTACTTTATTCTACTTTTTTAACTTTGTCTGTTTATGATTTCAGTAATATTAATTTTAAACCTGCAAATGTCATGTCATGTCACGAGCTGAACGAACAAAATGAGGCAGGTAATGATGAGGGTGAAGAATATGAAGAAGAAAATGAGGTACCGGAATATGTTGCTAAGGAATTTCGCAAAAATCAGCATAAGCTGAATTTGGAAGAAACATAAACTGTGAATCTGGGAGATCAATTTGAGTAAAATCTCTTTTAGAGGATGACTTTGAGTAATAATCTCAAACCACAACAAGAGTTATGTTTTTAAACATATGGGCTGAGTATTTTTGGAATAGTATTACACTAGTGGATCCACTTATTTGAGAGGTCTTATAACTTGACAAAACATAGGATAGTTTTGGCAGCATGAACACGATGTTGTATTATTACATAGCTCATAGGTTATTGGTTAGAGAAAATCTCACAGAGTTATATTTTTTTTTAATATATATATATATATATATATATATATATATATATATATATATATATATATATATATATATATATATATATATATATATAATTGAGTTGGCATTGTGTTCTTTAATATACTGAGGTGCTTTCTACTATTTTGAAAACTTTATGTATATTACATGTGTATTGTTGCTTTATATTGAGTTCAGTATCCAGAGTCGGTATCTTATCTTTGAGTTGAGTATTTAATCTTTGAGTTGAGTATATAATCGTTGAGTTGGGTATCTTATTCTTGAGTTGAGTAAGTTTGAGAAGAGGTAAATATGTTTCTTGTTTATTAAGTTCAAGCTTATGTTATACTTTAGGATTCCCCTTACATGCTCGTGCATTTGATGTATTGAGCCATTTGGCCTTCATCCTTTCATGATGCAGATACATGTACGGTTGAGGGTCATGAACTTCGTATCACCACATGGAATTTGAGTTAGCTATGATGAGCCTCCTTACTTTCGGGTGTTCCACTTTTACTTTCAGTCATATAAGTTTTTAGGAGGTCGTGGGTCTTATGGTGACTTCCATCTTTGTCATTTAGAGGCTCCATAAATAGACAACAGAGTTTCAGAAGTCTGTTCATTTATTTTGTTAAATATTTTTAAGACTTAAGTTGCCATGACAAGTTGAACATATGATTTTATTCTGAGTTGTTCATTTGAGATAAAGATTTGCAAAGTTGAGTTCTTGAATTTTATTCATTTTTTAAGTTATGTATGCTATATATATAAATATATATATATGTATGTATGTATATATGTTGCCTACCAAACTAAACTTATAAACAAGATTTCAAATAAAATAAATACCTAGTTTGTTAGGTTTTGGGTATCTAATTAAAATTGGAGTTTAGGCCTCAAATTATGTTAATCTTCTCTTACCTTTCTTTTTATTTTTTAGAGAAATAATACTGTTATATTTTTTTAAGAAAATAAAAGAGAATTGGGAGTAAGGGACGAAAAATTAAGGAAGGGAATTATGAAGTGCAGAATTGAAATCTCACCAAGGAGAAAGTTCGGGTAGTTAGTCAATTAGGCTATTAATATTTTTGAATAGTAATATGTTTTATTGAGTGTGAAAAATTTAAATTGTTCTTTATTGTTGACGTACATTTATTACTGAATTGACTAAACTATGTCGTTATTATCCTATCAATTTGGCAATATACATAACATAAAAATATCAAATTTATGCCGTATTATTTCTAGATCACACAATTTTTCATTGATAGATCAATATTTTTAACATAATCTATATAAATTTTAAATAGTAAATTTAATAGAGTTGTCACATTTTTTTCAAATTTGTTTAAAATTAAAATGGTAATATTTTAATCGAATACTTAGACTTTAGTTTCATCATTTATGGGAGGTTTATCATATCCAGTCAAATCCTACTAAGTGATAAATATTTATTTTTCCTATTTTAGTATATAATATCTACAAAAAATCACTTAGAAATCATCACTTATTTGAGAAAAGAAGTAACGACTCAACATAATTTTGAAATACAAGGAGTACTGATTGGAGTTTTTTCATATCCAATCAAGTCCTACCAAGTGATTATTAGTTATTTTTCGTATTTTGGTTTTAGCATCTACAAAAAAAATCAGTCAACCATCCCATCTAGATATGTTAATTTGAAATTTTCATCCAAATATGGAATGTACATAAATTAAAATGACAAGTGTCTCATTATATAAGTAAGTCCACAAGAAAATCTTTTTATATATATTGGTAAACATGGATGAAGCGCCAAAAAGTTACATGGATAATATTGATCACCGAGATCTTTATTCGTCTATTATACCATGGGCCAATGAATTTGATATTGGTGAAGAAGTAGAGTTGTCAAAAATATTTGATATGACTCAAGAGCATCATGTGGACACAACCATTATTTCACAGTTACCTGATGTTGTTCCTGAGGAGAAACAACCTATGACCACTACCAACACTTCTAGTAATTCATCATCGGATAAGAATTCTTCAAGGATAACTTATCCTATTATTCTTGATGATGATGATGATGACTATTCATTATCGTACATATATTCCATGGGATTGAAAAATGTTTCCATGTTGCAAGAAGATGGAGGAACAAGCACTAATGTGATAAATCAAGAAAATCCTGAAATCTATATCCCTATGCCTATTGTTATGGAGAAACAAGGTGAAACTACAAATGACATGATTCTCCAACAACCTCTGCGAAAAATCCCAATTTTGGAGGAATTCAAAAGAGAGGAGTCCTTAAAAAAGTTGGTGGTTGGTCAAGAAAATGGAATTTTGAGTTCCCTGGATAATGAATTCCCACAAAGTACAAGGTTTATTTTCCTTTCCCTTTTTTTTTTCAAAAATATATATGTTTTGATTTTATATAAATATAATTTTCCAACTTTTCTTTTATCAATTCTTAGATGTAAGTAAACATTATTGTTGTCATTTTTTTTTAGCATTAGCAGTGGAGGTCCTACAAGAAGGTCACCTAATAGGGCAAGCACAAGATACAAACCATTTGGGAAAGAAACAATTCATCCAAACAATAATCAAGGGTCATGTAGGCATGTTTTTTCTCTTTAATTTATTCTCTAAATTATCATCAATTTATTAATTAGTAATGTTCGTGAATATAAATCATTTTATTTTATTAAAAATAATTTTTAGGATTTGTCAAAACAGTTCAGAGTCGATGTTCAACATACCACAAAATTTCAATGAATATATGCAAGGGTATGGCTATCCGAATGAAGCGGTTACATGGAGAAGCTTGAACAGTGGGAAAGAAAATGAAAATGAAGCTCCTGATCAGTTACAGTCTAATTCTTGGAACACACAAGACACAACAAACTGGCCTTGGGGTCCTTTTCACTAATTTGTCCTAATTTGAAGTCATGTATTTAATATGGAACATTAATTCTGGGGTTACCAAAAATTTAGCTTCTCTACAACTGATTCTGTAAACTTTAATCCTTTTATTTTCATCAATTTCCATTTCAAAATTTCAAATAATATTTTAATAATAGAATACTCTGATTTTAGTATCATCAATTATTCTATAAAAGAAGTTACTCGATATAATTTTGAAATACAAAGAGGTGCCGATTGGATTTTTTTCATATCCAGACAAATTCTAATATTAATTATTTTCTTATTTCTGTGTATAGTATCTACAAAAATATTCAATTAAAATTCTCGCTGGTTTTAGAAAAGAGGGTACTCGGCATAATTTTGAAAAACAAAGTAATTGGAGTTTTGTTGTATCCAATCAAGTCCTATTAAGTGATTATTAGTTACTTTTCCTATTTAAGTGTATACTTATAATAACATAAGACCCCTTATTTAATGCATTATATTTAAAATTGTATCATTTTTATTTTTTATAATAAACTATAAATACTTCATATACAACGAGTTTTAGACAGAAACTATAGCTATTTAATTTGGGTAAATCTAATACTTGTAGCTACTCTAATCTAATAATATCCTAAAACTGGTCAATTTTTTAAGTTTCTCTAATTAATATATACATAAACTCCCAGCATACTAAATACCATGATTTTCATGTATCTGTTATACATAGGATAATATCTAATAAGATGGTATAATTAATGCGTAGGATGAAAAAATGTACTGTCAAATAAAGTGCTAAGGGTCATGTGGTAGTGTGTATGTGAATATTGTTGAATGTGATGTGTTAGTAATGTTGGTGTTTTATTATGTTTTGCATTAGTTATGCTAAGAATGTTTATCATACGATATTTGGTTTGATATATTAAAAATATGTATTGCATAACTTCTAAAAAACATATTTGTTTTATAAAATACTCTCTACAAATATAGTGAAAAAGGTTTTGAGAGATAATTATACTTTTAATCATATTAATGCGTTCATTAAAGCTCCTTGCATTAATAATACCATGGTTTTTAATCTATTTGTGTCTAATATTTGAATTTATAAACAAAACCAAACCAATAAAACTCGGGTTTTTCAACTTCGGATTTTTCGGGTTTTTTTGGTTTTTTTATTTTTTTGATAAAATATCCACACAAACATATAATTCACTTGTACTTCAAATATTTCTTTAGTCTTACCAAAATGCAACTATCTAAGTTATTTCTCAAGAAAATAACAAAAATATGATATGATTAATGACACTAAAATATCCAACAAAAATAATAATAATATAATCGTGTAAAAAAAATATTGCAAATTAATAAGTCATAATGAAATTGATCATAATTTAAAGTAATAAATCATGTTAAAATAAGTTTAGCAAGTATTAGTTATATGACTTAATATTAAAAGAAAGTAAAATTAGATCATGTATTTTAATTGTCTAAATCTATGTAAAACTAAAAAACAAATATTCAATATTAATGTCATTCTTAGTGTTGAATTGATTTTCTTTTTGCATTAGTATAATTTTGATTTTTACTTAAACTTTATTATAATTACCAACATTTATGAACTATAATCTTTATTAGATCATTAAGAATTCTAACTTCCAAACATGAAATAAATATATCAAAATATAAAAACTACGAACAAGTATAAGAGATATTTATAAATCATATCAAAGTAAGTATTTTTATGTATAAATAAAATTTTAATGTTGTATATGTAATGTCGGGTTAGTTTGGTCTCGGGTTGGTTTTTTTTAGTTGAAACCAAACCAACCCAAATATAGTTGAGTTTTTTTTTTCTTACAACAAACCACTAGAAGGATTTTTTTCCGATTTGACTCGATTTGCGGTTTGATTTGGTTTTCGGTTCGATTTTCTACACCCCTAAGTTATGGATAATATTATAACAAATAGAGTGTAAAACTAGTGCTTGCATTAGTAATACTTAGGTTGAAAAAGTGTACCAAACAAAGTATTATAGTATGCAGGGTTAATACATGCAATTTTGAAATGAATCTTACGTAACAACCCCTATAGTAATAGTATTGGGGTTTTCTCAGACATTCATAAAAACGCGAAACAACTATCTTGGGGGATTGACCAATTAATTATGTTTATGGATAAGAATATATTAGTCCGTATCGTGAGTTTATTTATTGATAACATATGACGAACATCCCCTTTTCAAAACATTAACATATACTACAAAAAAAAACAGCATTTAGCGACAGATTTCAGCGACAAACAATATTCTGTCACTAAATAACGACGGATTAGCTATAAAAATTAATTCAGTTACTAAAATATCAACGGAAATATTAAAATCTTAAATAGTGACGGATTAGCGACGAAAATTGAAATATGTCGATAAAATTTGGCGCCTTAATTTTCCTACGAAAATAGCAGCGTATGGAGGATGACAAAATATATAATCTGATAGCGATGGAAATAAAGACAGAAATTTCTATCGCTAGTATTATTTGATTTCTTGCTACAAAAAAATTTGGTTGTTGGCTAATTTCTATTAAAATATATAAAAATACTTAACAACAGAACACATATCTGTCGCTAAAATCGTCGGTAAGTTTTACCCAAAAATTTTAGGGCTTCAATATTTCCCTCCCAACTTAACCCTTTTCCCAAAATTTCACAGACAAAACCTCTCATCTCTCCCCACCCACTCGCCATGAAATGTAAAAATCGTAGTGTGTGAGAGTGAGAAATGTCTCTTACACAGAGGAACCTCCCATTGCTCCCCACCCACTCGCCAACCCACCCACTCAGTGAGAAAACTCTTTGTTAAGTGAAAATTTGAAGATTTTGGAAGAAGTTGAGTTTGGTGAAGTGAAAGATCAAGATTTCAGAAATTTAGGTAAGTGTTTTCTCTATTTCAGCTCTATTTTGTTTCTCTTTGCTTGAAGACAACAATTTCGCAATAAGCTCGAGTTCTTTTTTTTCCGGTTTGTGATATTATGATTCATTCTCTCGTATGTTCTATTTTCTATTTGTAATACTGATTTTGGTGTTTTCTCCGATTCAGTCTCTAAAAGTGAATACCCACATTTTTTCTTGTATTAACAAAATGATTGATTCATCGTTGCTGGAAATCAGGTGTTGTTGCTTGGAAGTTGCTTCATCATTGCTTGAAATCAAGTGTTTTTGCATCATTTTTGGAAACTTTTCGCTACTACTTTGGGGCTACTTCATTGTTGCTAAAAACTTGTTGCTACTGGTTGGTCGTTGGTTCATCGTTGTTGGTTTATCAAAAGGTAATTTTAACTCTGAAACCTCATATTTCTTTGTAAATCATGAAGGTATTCTTTTTCTACATTTTCAATTTTCTTTACATATTTGGTATTTTATTTATAGATTTGGTTGAATCAAAAAAAAAATTAAGGTAAAGCGTTTGAAGATTTGTTCAGGTAAAATTTTTAACTTAAGTAAGTCTATTGAAGAGTTAATTTCTAAGTGTTGCAAAGCCAATAGTCACACCATTGAAGACAAATATCATATTAACCATAAAATAAATGTGAATATCTAATCATAACCAAATCAGACATATCCTATAGTGTATAGGCACTTAGCAAGTATTTGTGTCGTCCTAAGAAGGAAAATACTTTTATCAAGTTGTAGTAATGAACAAGTTTCAACTTACTGATTCGGCAGCACTACCTATATATCCTAATTTCACAAAGTCACATTATTTATTCAACTCGTAAAACTATTCATTTCTCTACTCTCTCATAAACAATATCCAACTCAAGAACTAGATTGAACTTACTACAAAACATGAGAAAATGTTTTCTTCATTGTTTTAAATAGAGTAGATGAGTTAACGAACCTTTTCACTTGATGAAACAAAATATCCTCTCTTTGCGATGTTATATCATCAATCGTGGAACCAACTAAACATAAAGTATGTATGGAAGAATCACTAATGAACAAATTGTATAAAAAGACCAGAACACCTTTTTTGTGGGAGATGTTTGGTTGGGTGTTGGAGTAAAAAATGGGCTAAATACAAAAAGATAAATATCTTATCACTCCATCATTAAAGTCGATAAAAATGGGCTCGATTTCTTAATTTTATATTGTTGTTGTGTTTATTTTATACAAATCTAGATAAAATGTTTTATCTCAATGTAGCAAATAATTCCCCTTTTGAGCTTCATTTTTATTGTCGGTATTGATTTTGATTGGAATAAGTTGCAGGTGCTTTCCCTTTATTTGCTTTCTAGCTTCTGTCATTTTGATTTTGATTGGAACACAATTGATCGGAGTAGCTAGATATTGTAGTTATTTCTCAAGGGATGCGATTATTTTCTGGCATTCTGAAAGTCTGTCAGCAACCACTGCTAAATCTTCCTTCTAATGACAAAGTTCACATCGATGTGTCTATACAGAAATGACAAACCACACAAGATAGGTTGAGAGAAAGAGTTATCTATTTTATTTTCGGTTCAGCATTTGAACCTTAACTTCCTGGACTCTTTTCCTAAGTTCATTTATGTTTTTTATGCTTTCCAATTGTTCCTTCCTGGCAGTTTATGTTGTTTGATTGCTCAAATCCCTCTCTATTATATTTATTTTTAGTTCATATATATGTATTTCATGGAAACATATAATTACTAGATACAGAGTTGAATATAAGCCTTTGTCTCATCTTTTAAACTAGAAGTAGACTTTGTAATTACAACTTCTCCTTCCATAGAAATCTCACTTTCCACCTTCCAATCCAATCATGGACTGAGCCAGTCACAAAATTTGGCGACTCCATCAATCGTGGCCTATATCTAGTGTCATTGTTGCTAGATCCATAACAGAAGATACATGTAAGTTTGCCGGCAACATACATAACGTCTTCAGCAATGGGTCTCCATTGCTCAACACATGAAAAATTAATTCCCAGACCAATACTAAGTCATCTTAGGGTGAGCACTATAAAGAGAACATAAAACAGTTCCTCTAAAAAAGCCTATCATCAAAACAAACAATTTTAAGAATTGTTTTATAGTATATGCATATTTAATTCGCCAACTAATTCAACTGGCAATTATTAATGTGGATGAAGGAAAACCAATGTTGTTAACTGCCAATATACTGTTGTTTTCAAAGGTGCGGGAATTATGGTTAAACAATAGAAAAACTCCTGAAGTTTACTATGTGAAAGACATTATCTGTTATTTTGCACAGTATGTCTATTTTTATTCTTAGACCTTTTTTAAAGCGGATTTTTTAAAATACATGAGAACTCATTGCTGTTAGTTGAGTCTGGATGTATCTATTGATGTTATCAACAAAGAATTTCACTAATCTTCATCGTTTTGCAGAAAAAATATTAAAAAATAATAAAGAACCACACACAAACTCAATTTGATGTTGATCAATGGCAAGCATATTATCAAGCAACGGGAGGGGAAAAGAAAAGAATGATATATGGTCATGGAGCTCAAGAAAAAGTATTTTATGGACCAAATTTTTGTATGTCTTCTGGATCGAATGCTTCTGGCTCAGTATCATGTCCAAATACTCAAACAACAACGACATAAAATGTGGATGAGTTAGTTGTACGAATGATTCCTTCTCTAACTGATCACTTGCTTCCTATATTTGTAGTATGTGGTTTGATTTCTCCAGCCTCATCTCAGTCAGGCTCTCTTACCAACCATCCATCAACCATTGCACTTGTAATTCATGCTCCAACTGCAACATATCGATGAGGATCGTGCATCAGTTTGTGAGGAATGATTTTGGGTCTGTAGTCTCTTTTAGTTAATTTTTTTTCTAGATTTTGTTGCAAATGCTTTCAACTATATATTTTGCTTGAAATTTATCATTGGGGAAATTTTGAACTTGGTAATATAATTTGCACTTAGCTATGTACTTTGGATCTTGTAGAATATTAATTTCTACGTAATAAGTTAATTTTATGCTTATATAATATGTGTTTGAAAATGTATATTTAATTACACAAACAAAAAAAAATACTGATAGATTTGTGACAAATTATTTTCGTTGCTAAATGAATGGAGAGAAATTAGCGACAAAGTATTTGGTCGCCCTATATGATGAAACAGAGAAATAATATATAAAACGAGGAACACATTTTTTTGTCGCTAAAGAAATTGGTGATGAAATTAGCGACAACAATTTGTTCCCCAATATGTTGAGCGAGGAAATAAGTTACAAGAACAATGAAATAAATTACAAAAATAGTGACAAATTTTTCTATTGCTAATCTTGCCGACGGATAACTTTCATCGAAAATCCGTCGCTAAGTTTGTGACAAATTCAATTATTTCGTCGATAAATGGTTAGCTAAGCGCAATATAGCGATGAACAATATTTCATCGCTATTCTGTCGTTAAACCAAAACAGCGACATAATAAGCTATTTAGCGACCAATTTTGTTCATCGCTAAACATAGTTTTTTTTTGTAGTATAGGTCCTCAGGCATACACTAAAAAGAGGACGAAAATAGTCTATTTACCTTTACAATATGTCAAAATGTATCATGGCTCGATCTATTCATTAAAAAAATAAGTAATGCATATCAGGTGAACAAATAAGATAAGCTTGGAAAAGAGTTGGAGGGGACTACGGGCCCTCTCACTTTATTGTTCCCGGACCAATCCACCTCTTCCTTCCTCTTTGTGTGGCTCGGTGAAATTAGATTTCTAGAATGATAAAAAGAAAAGATTGCTCACAGGAAATTCCTATTCTTGAGAGTTTCGTGTAATCAAGGGCACAAACTAAAGCTAAGAGCTTCAAAAGCTTACTTTATTATCATATATCATATCATATCATATCATATATTATATATATTATTATAAGTGGGAAACCTCCAAGTTCAAAGTTGAATTACGAAAATATTCATACAAATTTTTATTAACAATTTTGTTCTACATTTTATTAATATAAAAAAGATTAAAAAAAAACTTTTAAACATAAAACCATTCATTTTCTACATTGAATTTGAATGTAGAAATTTTTCCTTCTTCCCATAATTATTAAATGTTTGAATTACTTAGTTATCACCGATATTTATTTCAATTTTAATGTTTTGTCTCTTTCATCTTCCATGGTAGTAATAGCTTTTTCATATTCTTTACAAAATTTTATAAATTTGCATAGAAAAATATATACATATTGATCAATCAAATTATCACTCAAACATCTAATTTCTTGACAGAAAACAATGTTAAAAAAGCAATCATAAGACAATTTTATATATTTAGTTCTTCAAGCATATATAATTGCCCTTCTCCTTCACTTCTCAGTAATCCTTTTAGATTTGAAAACCTTTTCATAAGTGTCTATTGTTTATGCCAAATTGATCCTTTCCCTAGCAAGTCGTTCCAGGTATGAGAAAGTTGGTGCAAAAAATATTATGCTTGTTTGGGTTTTGATAATTGTATGAAACTTTATTTGGGTATTAGAAATATGATTGTACTCCCATAATTTATGTATTAATATATGTTAATTATTTTGGGGTTTATATGATACTTCTTTTAGGATGGGTTGTAATAATAATTGTGTCCTATACATTTTTACTAATATTCCTTGCAATTGTCTTGCTGAAAATCCCTTCATTTTTTCCTTTTGTATAAATTAACCATTTATTTTTCTCGCTTTGTATATTTTGATAAATATGTTTGTTGAGTTGCAATTATTTGGGTCTTTTGATAGGCTAATCTCTTGAATTATATGTCATGAGTTTATTTTTTTTAATTCTGCTTCTTCAATAGAGAAGATGTGGGATTAAATTATGAATTAGAAATTCTTTATAGTAGTGTTTCATATGCTTTTAAGTATGTAATGCGAAGGATGATGGCTCAAAAATTGTATTCAGAAAGTTATACTATAAAGTAAAGTCATAAGTTTTACATCGACTTTGTTGTTTATGTGGTACAAATAATTAATAAATAAGAGTAAACAAAATAGTTAATAAATAAGATTAAAATTTTAATAAGTGAAGCAAGTTGTTGATACGCTTCACTTAAGGACTATGTAGCATAGCTTCTCACGTTAAATTTTTATTTCTTCTTGTTTGACTTGTGCAAATTAGGTATGCTAAGTTTTATTATGTTTTTAAGTGTAAACTTGGATTATCATTTTATCTCTATGCTAAATTAAATATCTAACTAATTATATAGTAAACAGTATCATATATATTATACTAAATACTAAAAGTGAAAAGATGTTAAAAGTAAAAATTTGAATAGACTTTTAATTGCAATAAAATGAGAAAAACATTAACAAATATGAAAGATAAACGATCAACACTTTTCATTTAATTTCTACAAATTAAATTTTAAAACTTCATCTTCCATTCTCTCATATTGAATGAAGGAAAAAATTGGACTGCAAACTATAAATTATGCATTCGGTAATATCTTATAAATCATAAGAAATGGTAGTATTTAATTACTAATTTCAAAATATTTTTTTTATTTGATTCAATTTTCATATGTGTTTTAACCATATTTAGTTGAGTTTGTGTCATTTTTTCCTTCTCTCAGGTTTAGTGGCATCATATAAACCATAAATATAGGACAAGATATAGGGCATAACTATAATTATATGTGATAATTCAATGGTTAACTATATCTTGTAAGATTCTCTTATTTCTTTATAACATTTTTTTAAGTTCTACAATATGAATTTCTAGACTTTTAAAATTTGTTGATTGCGTAAAAAATATGATATGCATACATTATTATTTGGAATAAACGTGTAACACACGTTTCTGAAAATCATACGTCATTTTTTCCTTTTCTCAATGTTGGTGGATATAAATCATAAATATAGGAAAAATATAGTGTATAACTATAATTATTTGTGATAATTCAATAATTAACTATATTTATTTGGTAAGAATCTCTTATTTCTTTGTAACATTTTTTTTTTATGTTCTACAATATCAATTTCTGAACTTTTAAAATTTATTGGTTGCATGAAAAATATAATATGCATGTATTATTATTTGGAATAAACGTGCAACGCACGTTTTTGAAAACTAGTATTATTAAAAGTGGAAAGAGTCTAAGGCAAAACTTGAATTACCATTTCACCCATCAACTAAATAAAAAATGAAAACATTAATTAATTATTATTTTTTAGGGATAATGAACAAGTACCCCCTCAACCTACGCCCGAAATCTCAGAGACACACTTATACTATACTAAGGTTTTATTACCCCCCTGAACTTATTTTATTAATAATTTTCTACCCCTTTTCGGCCTACGTGACACTATCTTGTGGGCCCAATGCTGATTAATATTTTTTTTCAAGTAAATGTCACGTAGGCCGAAAAGGGGTAGAAAATTACTTATAAAATAAGTTCAGGGGCTAATAGGACCTTAGTATAGTATAAATGTATCTCTGGGATTTCGGGCATAGGCTGAATGGTAACTTGTGCATTTTCCCAATAATAATCCTATCATATCATATTAATAAATCATATAGTGTTAGCCGTCACTTCCAATTCCAAGGAGTTATGACCTTTTCATCTCCTATACGGCTACACATAATAAAACATTTGAAATAGTATTCCTATACTGACCCAAGCGCACCTTCTACTTGTGGAGATGGGTCACTTGTCCATGCTCTCGGGCCTGGTATATTTTTCTCCCGTTGTCTTTTTTATTTTGTTTGAGTAATAGTAGATGATAACAAATGTTTTTTTTGGTATCTGCTTTTCCTATGATTTCTTAATTTCTTTTTCTTTTTGGGACTATATCATGTCAACTTATTTTTATTTTTATTTCTCTCATGATACTATGAATTGACGAAAGAAAAAAACCTTTCTCATAAACATTTTTGTCTAAACATTTTCTTTCTTCACTATCAAACACAATGTCTTAGACCCTTGGTTATGAAAGCAATAAAATACGGAGACAAGAGAAGAGTAATTTCTTATTCTTTCGATAAGTATGTTCAAGAGTACACAATATGAGTTCTATGCCTCTATATATAGCATTGATAGAGGGAATACAAAAGGTTTTTATAACAAAGCATTAACATGGGAGATTATGCGAAAAGTTAGCGGTGTGAGAGTTATATTCTTTAGGATGTATGTAGTGAAAGATTAACGATACATCATAGAGAATATTCGGGAACATCCATATTAATATTTCATAACCAAATATTTTTTATTTTTTTTTTTGTATTATTTAGATTTTTCAATGTCCAAATTATAGGGACATCAAGTCCATATTGCTATTCTTGAATCTAGAAAATGGTGCTCTTGGTGAAATAATTTCCTAATGTTTTACTGCATATGGATGTCACTTTGAGACACTTAAATGTTTCTAATCCGTCATGTTTTGTAGTGTGTTGAAAATTTGGTTTTGATATTTGTTGTTCCACTCTGCCTCCTTTTGTCAATGAAATGACTTTAGCTATGAGAGTCGACTAATGGTAATTACATAAACTCAACAATGAAAAATTTGGGTGGAGTAGATGACAAATACTTATAAGAATGGAATTCCAATGTTAGAAAGAGCAAGGAGATGGAAACTGGTTCATTGTCTTCACTTCTATTGAAATTGTCCAAGAAAATATATAGTGGTTGAATGGTGAATGTTTTGTTTTCCTAGCCAAATCAAAGAAAAATAGTGTGCTTTCTTTAATTAAATACACTTTCTCTTATTTATACACATAAAATGAGATTATATGTCGACTTCATTTTTTTTCCTATTTCTATTATCAATTTTAGTCTTAAATTTTTTATTAGAGAATCTAGCATTTTGATAATAGTAATGAATCCATTTGTTACTAATTCGAGAAATTGGGACATAATATCTACTCCTTTAACAAGTATGCATACAGATTGAAAAAAAATTATGCACATTTTGATGAACATAGAATTTTAAATTTATCAATGAGGATTATATATTGGCTACAATTTTTATATAGTAATAAGGGACAAACGTGGCAAGCATTTTTACAAGACTAGTATTATTATTAGTGGAGAACTCCTAACTTGAAAGTTGAATTACAATTTTGCCCTTATTTTATTCCTAAACTAAATTAAATATTAATATGTAATTAATTTAATATTAAATAATCATATTTAAATACATGCATCTAGACACAATGGTTCAAATTCTAATTATTTAATTACTAAGTAATAATTATATTATATTATACTAAATAATAAAAATAAGGTGTAAAGTCAAACTTTTAAAGACAAAAATAATTCATAGAAAATTGTTAGAAATTATTTCATAGAAAATTGTTAGGATTTACTCTTTTTTTAAAAAAAAAATCTATTATTTCTCTATAATAAGTGTGGTTAGATGGATTAAATTTGTTTTTCTTTCTCAATAATTAGTATAATTAAATGTATTAAATTATTAGTAAAAACAATCAACCTTTCCTCTTCCCCATATCTAAGATCACTAACTTCTGAAACTTAATTTAAACAAATCTTCACCTTTTTATCTTATCCTATATATATATATATATATATATATATATATATATATATCATGAAAAAGTAATTTTTCTTTGTTAGTTGCCTCTTGTTGATGTGAATCATTAGGCAGTTTTCATGTACTTTTTTTTGTTTTAAATATTAATTTGTTTGATTCTAATTAAAATGATATTTTGTATCATAGTTTTATCTTTATAATTTTTGATGTTTTTTTTACGGGAGAAGGTATCATCTAGAACTCTACTCCTTATGTATTTCTTTTTACTATATATTTGATATAATAAAAGTGTTAAGAAGGATATGAATGTTGTATTTGTTCTTATTTATTTTTTTATTCTTTACCGATTTATACTTGTTTAATTTAATCTTATATGAAATTTTGAAGTCTATTTATATTGTGTGTTGAAAATTTGGTTTTGATATTTGTTGTTCCACTCTGCCTCCTTTTGTCAATGAAATGACTTTAGCTATGAGAGTCGACTAATGGTAATTACATAAACTCAACAATGAAAAATTTGGGTGGAGTAGATGACAAATACTTATAAGAATGGAATTCCAATGTTAGAAAGAGCAAGGAGATGGAAACTGGTTCATTGTCTTCACTTCTATTGAAATTGTCCAAGAAAATATATAGTGGTTGAATGGTGAATGTTTTGTTTTCCTAGCCAAATCAAAGAAAAATAGTGTGCTTTCTTTAATTAAATACACTTTCTCTTATTTATACACATAAAATGAGATTATATGTCGACTTCATTTTTTTTCCTATTTCTATTATCAATTTTAGTCTTAAATTTTTTATTAGAGAATCTAGCATTTTGATAATAGTAATGAATCCATTTGTTACTAATTCGAGAAATTGGGACATAATATCTACTCCTTTAACAAGTATGCATCTGATTGAAAAAATTATGCACATTTTGATGAACATAGAATTTTAAATTTATCAATGAGGATTATATATTGGCTACAATTTTTATATAGTAATAAGGGACAAACGTGGCAAGCATTTTTACAAGACTAGTATTATTATTAGTGGAGAACTCCTAACTTGAAAGTTGAATTACAATTTTGCCCTTATTTTATTCCTAAACTAAATTAAATATTAATATGTAATTAATTTAATATTAAATAATCATATTTAAATACATGCATCTAGACACAATGGTTCAAATTCTAATTATTTAATTACTAAGTAATAATTATATTATATTATACTAAATAATAAAAATAAGGTGTAAAGTCAAACTTTTAAAGACAAAAATAATTCATAGAAAATTGTTAGAAATTATTTCATAGAAAATTGTTAGGATTTACTCTTTTTTTAAAAAAAAAAATCTATTATTTCTCTATAATAAGTGTGGTTAGATGGATTAAATTTGTTTTTCTTTCTCAATAATTAGTATAATTAAATGTATTAAATTATTAGTAAAAACAATCAACCTTTCCTCTTCCCCATATCTAAGATCACTAACTTCTGAAACTTAATTTAAACAAATCTTCACCTTTTTATCTTATCCTATATATATATATATATATATATATATATATATATATATATGTATGTATATATATATATATATATATATCCTATATATATATATATATATATATATATATATATATATATATATATATATATATATATATATATATATATATATATATATATATATATATATATATATATATATATATATATATATATATATATATATGTATATATATATATATATATATATATCATGAAAAAGTAATTTTTCTTTGTTAGTTGCCTCTTGTTGATGTGAATCATTAGGCAGTTTTCATGTACTTTTTTTTGTTTTAAATATTAATTTGTTTGATTCTAATTAAAATGATATTTTGTATCATAGTTTTATCTTTATAATTTTTGATGTTTTTTTTACGGGAGAAGGTATCATCTAGAACTCTACTCCTTATGTATTTCTTTTTACTATATATTTGATACAATAAAAGTGTTAAGAAGGATATGAATGTTGTATTTGTTCTTATTTTTTTTTATTCTTTACCGATTTATACTTGTTTAATTTAATCTTATATGAAATTTTGAAGTCTATTTATATTGGTGCTAAAATTATTAATTTACGACTTTTATATTTGTTCTTAAGTGTTTTTTTATACTACTTTTTTTCTTTTATCCTTTCCTTACTGGTATAGTTTCTTTAAGTATATATATATATATATATATATATATATATATATATTTGTACTTATTATATGGAACGTAATGAGAGAATATGAAGGATAAATCATACAGATATATTAATATTATTAGTTGCTACACTAATATTATTATTTTCCATATTTCTTGCTTGACGCTCAATGTAATATTCGATTATTATGAATTTTATTTAATGAATAAAATATAAATTGGTAAAACTTGTTATGAAACTATATAAATTTAGAAGAAGAATAAAGTAAGGAGAATAAAAAAAGACTTCTTATTCATCTTGAAGTATATTCAACATCCATAGATCTACTTTACAATGAAGGAAAACCCTTTATTTACAGGGAAAATCTGACTTGGTCCCCAAGTAGGATTTTTAGTAATATCCTAAAAGGACTCCACATAATTACACATTCACTATCACACAAATATTTTTATAACACTCCTCCTTGAATGTCGGTAGATTATGTGCCTCTTTTAAACCTAACTACATAAAATCCGGTGGAAAAAAATCTAGTGAAGGAAAAAAAGTACACATATCTAATAATACGCATTATGTATGTTTCATTCAAAACCTTACAAGAAAAACCTAATGGACAAAACCTTGTGAGGGAAAAAAGAGTACATCACATATTAACTCCTCTAATTAGAACATCAATCCACATACTTGAATCTTTATTTTCCAAACTTGTGCACCATCTTCTTGAAAGTTGTAGTTGGTAGAGACTTGATGAATAAATCAACTATAGTATTACTTGAACAAATATGTTGCATGTTGATATCGTCATTTTTGGGAACTCATGAGTGTAGAAAAACTTTGATGAAATATGCTTCCTTTAATCTCCTTTTATGAATCTTCCCTTCAAGATCAAAGATTTCTCCAAGTTCCTTACTTCAACTTCTTTAACCAAATAATCTATTGCCTTTTGATAACTCTTCAAGACAATCATCAACTTGCACAACTATACTTGTATATGCTCAATGCATTTTGAATCTATTTAATCCATATGGGGATGATAAACAACTATTTTCAAAATCTTGTATATGCTTTAGATTTTGAACCCAATAGGTATTTTCATATCAATTTTGTCAAGTGACAACATTCATTATTAAATGTATGATATGTTCTAGTGCCTATATTTCAAGTCAAATAACTTTATGCTTACCAAGATGAATCATTCCACTTTTCACTTGATAATTATTTCTACACCAACATGCTTCAATAGTTGTAAAATTTATATCATCATAATCTTTTACAACATTGCGTGCTATAGTATCAAAGATATCATCAACGATATACCATTTTGTATGGATTCACAATACGTCATAACTTATTGAGATCTCATAACTTCATTATGATTAGGTAGCTACCCCTCTCATGAGGTTTCATAAAGTGTTATGTCGTAGGCTCTCCGAGAGGACATTATCTCCTTATTATGATCATTTTGATTCTTTGATCCTCTCCCCTTTTCTTCAAGAAATATTTTACTCAGATTTGATTAGTTTATCATGTTTTATGCATCTAGTAGACTCTATCCTTAAGGGACATTTAATAGGAGTGTTTATAACTCTTGTGTTGCTTCTAATCTCCCCCTTATGTTAGACAAACTAACATATATCGTAATCTTTTGGAGAATCTATCTTTGTGAGTCATTGTATATTCATCGATTACATATATAATACACATCATATTAATTAGATGAAAAATATCTTGTCCCTGTACATAAATCAATTGAAACAAAATTTGATCAAAATTTATTGGTCTGATGCATACAACTACATTATATTTCAAACCATAAAACTTTGTTCTCGTAAGCAATGATTAACTATTTATTTGAGGAATTTAGAGTCACATCAACTTGGATAGTTATCAAATTATCAAGATATTTTATCTTGATTTCATATGTTGAAAGTTGTGCTCTTAACTTAATTATCTTGCACAAATACTTATGTGAATGTCTAATTGCAAGTTGACAACAAACGCACATATGATTATCTTATAGATGCATCACTTTATCATATCACATGATAGGTGAAAGGACCCATATTCTCCTTTTATACTTTTCAGAATTTAGGGATTTAGTCCCATCATTAATTGATCCAATCAACTTGTCATGAGAACAAGCAACAAAAGAATTCTCGAAGAACCTTCTAATTTTTCAATGTATGTCCATTACTCAGTATGCACATTTTTGGGATGTCCAAATTACTCATGCCAACTAATAATGTGACCTCCATGTTTACTATGCCATGTCCCTTTTTGCTTTAGTAAATTTCTAATTTACTATTATATGAAAAAAAAATTCGATTTATTACTCCGATAGTAATTTTCAGATTTATTTCTTCATAATTTTTCTACCCCTTCTAGAGGTGAGTCGTGATCCCATCACTGAACAAACTGATCTGATTATCAAAAAATTATGCATGTAATCATATCATTTGTGCCAACATTTTTTACAAACATCAAGTTGTGAGATAACAATAGGCACACATGAGACCATCTAAAAGAAACATCTATTAGGACCATTAAGTATCTAAAAAATCTACTAGGTGGACGAATAGGTCCACAAATATCTGTATACGTTCCTAGAACGCAAGGGATTCAATCTCAACTTTCGTTTATAATGGTCCCACAATTAACTTTTCTTGCTAACAAATAGTACAGAAAATTCACCACTTAAAAGAAATTTTTTTTAGGTTCTTCCATGGATTTCCATTTTAATTTTTCATAATTCATCTAAACATTATAGACTAATGATGTCTCAGACAATCATGCCAAATTAAAAAAGTGTTGGAATTAGTAAACTTCTTATTATAATAGAATGTGCCCCAATTGCACTAATTCTTGCCCAATACAAACCTGAAGATAAAGCATAAAACTTTTTTAGAATACATGTCTTCTGAGAGACATTTTTGGTGATATTAAATCATTGACCAAAGGTCATTATCTCTCTCATGCCTAGCATGGTGGCTTATACTTCATTCCTTTTAAAGAATGGATCTATATTTTTAGCATTTATCAAAAAAATTCATTCTTCGTGAATGGATCACAAACATGTGAGCATATCAAATTTTGATAGTTTTAGTACCTCATTCCATATTTATGTGCATTATTCAATCACTTAACTTCTTTCAGACATATACTACCAAATTCACTTAAGTAATGAGCAAATTCAGTAGTTTTCATGACTTTTCATAAAAAATATATTAGTTTTTCTTAAGTCATTATTATATCATCAAATATGGTTCATCAAGACTCAAATTCAATGTCTTATCCATATAAAATTATCTTAGGCCATAAATCAATGGAACTTGAATCCAATACCTTCTCATCCTGGTGCAATTGAACTTAAATTCATCATCTTAATCTTTTGGTGAGGTAAAACTTAAATCTATCTTCTTACCCACAATGAAGTTCAACCTCAAGCCTCCAAAATAATTGTAATTTTATTACTTTTGATAATTATTAATATGATCCTATATTATAATTACACACAAATTTGAGATTATTGATTTATTATGATCAACATTAATAGTTAATAGATATAGCTTAACAGATCACATACCTCATATAAAAGTTGAAAGCATACCTTTTACTAAATTGTGATTATTTTAATTATTAAAATAAATTAATGAATTAAAATTAATTTATAAAAAGTCAATTAAAATTAAACGTATAAAAAGTCGATAAGTCTCTTTAAATACTTACTCCAGATGGTAACTTCAGATCTCTCACATAAATAATTATAATGTAAAGATGAATCATACCTTGAAGATATAAGAGTCTTATTGCAACCTGATTGCATAACTTATGCAAGATCTATTTTGTAATTTTCATGTCTTCTATCATAATTCTTTAAGAATAAAACAATCATGCTGATAACGTGTTATGAACCTATATAAATTTCGAAGAAGAAAAAAGTAGGGAGAACAAAAAAGACTTATTATTGATCTTGAAGTATATTCAGTATTCATAGATCTACTTTACAATGAAGGATAACCCTTTATTTATAGGGGAAATCTAACTTGGTCCCCAAGTAGGATTCTTAACCATATTCTAAAAGGACTCCACATAATTAGACATTCACTATAACACAAATAAATGTCTAACAAAACTAATATTTTTAAGTTCAACAGTTTCTATATAATAATTCAACTTTATAATAATCGTATGGGACAAAACGTGCAAACCACGTTCCGGGAACTAGTGTTACTATAAGTGGGAACAGAACAAGGTTAAAAGTTGAATTACAGTTTTACCCTTATTATAAATTTGAAGAATGTTGGAAAAAAGTTAGATTACCGTTTTACACCTACATTTTCTTCCAAATCTAAATTACTCTCCAATTACCTATAAATGTTCACTAATTACTATAATAATTATATTAAAGAAGGTGAATGAAGAGTTGCACGATATTAATTATGAGAGAAGTATTTACTTATTGTGTTAACACTAATAATGATGAATAAGAAGAATGAAAAGTTGTGGTAATTTACTATCAGAGTCAGTATTATATTTGTGTAGCAAAGAGGTCACCCGATGGTTATATAAAAAAATGCATGACTATTAAAACTTCATAAGGAGCTTGCAGTGTGATGGGAATGGATGTTGAAAATCTTTGAGTAGGTTGATATTTTCACAAAGTTGGCCTTCTAATCAGCATAGTAAGTAACTAATACATTTTCATGCTTTGAAACTTCTCTTTTAATATTTAACTTTTAGGTAATTACAGAAGGAATTTATCGCGTTTTCACCAGAGGCGGATCTAGGAATTGGAGGTCGAGGTGCCACGACATTTAAGAAAATGAAAAAAGGAACAAGCAAAAAAGTAAATATTGTTGGTGGGGTTTGAACTATGGTTGGCTAGGCAGCAGACCCTCTCTTTCACAAATTTAGTTGTTCCGCATTCTGGTAACTAGGTGGCAAAGTTAATATTTATTCAGTTATTATACATATATATATGATGGTTTTTGCGAGATCACTGGGTTCCGTGGCACCCCCAACGGTAAATAAAGATCTGCCCCTAGTTTTCACTAATTTACATACTTTGGGTAAGTGATATGAAAACTCTCTTGTTCCTTTCTTTGTCATTTCACTTAATTATGTTATGTAAGTTGATCATCAAAAAGGTGCTACATTTATGTTTTTTTCATTAAATTTATTCCCTTTGTTTTATGAGAGCTTATTTTTTTGTTGAATTAGTGCATTGATATTGGTTAGTTTAATAGTTAGTTGGAGTTTGTTAGGAAGTGACAACTCAGCTAAAAAGGTCACATGGTTTTGCACCTCACTTAGTTACAATAACTGAAATCCTCTATACATAGAGGTAGCTGTGTAGATCCTAAGTAAGACAAATTTTGACATCACAAATGTAATACAATATGATTCAATGGAATATAATTTTTCTTACTTCTTCCTGTAGATTTCACAAATTCTTTGTGGAATCAGAGCACAGATTGAAGGGCTGTTTGGAGCTGTAAATCGTCGATCATTGCAGCAACAACAATGGTGGAATCACAGAGTTTAGGTACAGAAGATAATCTGCAAACAAACCATAATCATCTAGTTCATTTTTTAAACCTCAGATACTCCTGGTGTTGCTTTTGATTCCTATGAAACTCACAGGGACAGAGAACTATGTTGTTTGGAGTAAATCCATGCGATTGATACTTCCAAGGAGTGGTGTTAGATAAAAATAAATCGACCCAACTTTCAGGTTCAGACTTCACAAGGGAGGAGAATTGTATCGGTATGTGATCATTGTTGTTATAATGGTCACACTAGATACACTTGCTATAGAATTGTGGGATATGCTGCTGACTTAAGATAAAAAAGAAGATGTCTGTGAATAAGGCCTATGCAAATACCTCTACTTTTCTGAAATAAGATAAAGTTGAAGCACCTAGATCTGGATCCTTGTCCTATATCTATTTCCCAGGAGGTTATTTCACAAAGGACCAATATGAGCAGGTTGTCAAGATGATGGAGTCTTCTTCACCATCAGGAACCTGTAACGCCAATGCAGCATCAAGTATTTATCCTTTGCCTGTAAGTGCTAATGGTGATACAGTAAAGTGGATTGTTGATTCCTAATATACACATCATATTACGTACTATGAGAATATGTTAAGTGATAGTAGAACATTATCAGAATCCAATTGTAATAAGGTACATGTACAAACAAGAAGTAAAATTCGCGTAGAACATGCTGGAAATGCTATGGTTTTAGAGAATTACAGGTTGAAAAATGTTTTACATGTCCCAAACTTAAGCTTCAACTTATTGTCGCTCTCCAAGCTGACTAAAGACTTGAAATACATGGTGTCATCTTACCCTGACTTATGTGCAATGCAGGCTCTCTCTACTAGAGAGGTAATTGGTAGTGGTACTTATACATTCTAAGGCATGATTCCATACCTACTGTTGGAGCTGTGTTAAAAAACAAATGCTTAGAAGACCATAGACTTTGGCACCTTAAATTGGGACATCCTTCCTTGAAAGTAATGCAGCTCCTTCCTATGTTGCATAATAAAGTTGATGAGGCAGTGTAAGAAGAATGCATAATTTTCCCTTTAGAAAAGCAATGCTTGCTTTAATTTCCTTCTAGTGTTACTCAAGACTTCAAAAATGTTTGAGCTGGTGTATTTCGATGTTTTGGGGCCACATCTAGATTCCAGTAATGATAGAAAACATTATTTTCTGACTATATTTGATGATTTTAGTATATTTACATGGATCTCTTTACTCCATACTAAGAAGGATGTACTAGTTATATTTAGAAACTTTATATCCATGATTTGTAATCAATTCGATTGTGCAATAAACGTTTTGAGATCTGACAATGGCACTAAATTTTTTAACAGTCAAGTGAATGACTTGCTATCTTCCTTAGGCATCATACATCAAAGTAGTTGTCCTTACACTCCACAACAAAATGACACTATGGAAACAAAATGTAGACACATTCTGGACATAGGCAGAGCCTTAAAACATACAATCTCATGTTCCTAACGTTGGGTTTTAGCAAGTGTGAATGGAAAAAGAAAAGAGAGAATATGAAAAGTAAGGGAACTACTTTGGCTTTGGATTTGGATTTGTATTTGGCAAATGATGTGATTGATTGATAAATTTTTTGGACAAAATTTATTTAATCAATTTTTGTTAAATCAAATAAATCCTGTTAATATTATCTCTTATAAATTTGCGGGTAACGATAACATTTCAAAAAGTTGTTACTTTTCCAAAAAGTCGTTACTTTCCAAAAAGTAGTTATTTTCCTAACAGACACATTTTTTTGAAAAGTTGTTATTTTTTCCAAATGACACAACTTTCTGGATAAAATGGGTCTGAACAGATTTCACTGAATAGACATGTTCCTTGCTGAAAATGGCTATAAAAGGAAGTCAATTTTTTATTTTTCAAACACTGAAAATTTTTCTTTCTCTGCATTTATTTTTCTCTCAAATAAAAATCAAACTGTCGATCGACTGAGTCTGTGTGACTCGTTGCTGTTCTTAAGTTCGTTGAAGTTAAAGAAATTTGAGGTACCGCTATTTCTTTAACAGGGTTGATCCATTTTATCTTGGGAGAAATTAATCCATAACCTTGGGTATAGTGAGGGGATTAAATTTCTTAAGGACACACAGTAGTTTCTGTGGACTCGGATTAATTCTTGTATTTTATATTTTTTTTGCTTCATCTTATTTCTGTTTCTATTTAATAACCTTATAAATACAGGCTATTGTAAGAAAATAACAATCTTAAGAAATTTAATAGTTTCTGTATTTGAGGTTTCTAGAGGTTAAAACCTTTATGGTTTTCTACTCTGCTTGAATTTTTAAAATTCATTCGATTAACGATTAAAAGAAGATAAAAACTTTATCGTTAAATCAGAAACAGTTTGTGTAAAGATTTGTTCTTTACTGTTAGTATTTTAAATACTTAATTTATCTGTCATTTGTGACAGGAAAAAAATGACTAATTCAAGTCAAACAAATGCTGGAACAGTAAGTGCTGCAACAACAACAGTTGCACATAATCGTTCAAATGCTGCCTTAGCACCGGCTGAGAAACCTGCAAAGTTTTCTGGAGTCGACTTTAAGAGATGGCAGCAAAAGATGTTCTTCTATCTCACTACGTTGTGTCTGCAGAAGTTCATCAATGAGAATGTTCCTGTTATGTCAGATGAAACTCCGGCTGATGAAAGATTCTTGGTAACAGAAGCATGGACACACTCAGATTTTTTGTGTAAAAATTATATTTTTAGTGGTCTGCAAGATGATCTGCATAATGTGTACAGCAATGCCAAAACCTCAAAAGAACTCTGGGAGGCTTTAGAAAAGAAGTACAAAACAGGAGATGCCCGAATGAAGAAACTCAGTGTGGCAAAATTTCTGGACTATAAGATGATAGACAGTAAGACTGTCGTCACCCAAGTTCAAGAATTGCAGGTCATAATCCATGATCTCCTTGCTGAAGGTATAAATTTATTTAATGCCTATGTTAGAAATATTAAGTTTTCCCTTAATACTCACATAACATTTAATGTAGGATTGATTGTGAATGATGCTTTTCAAGTGGCTGCAATTATTGAAAAGTTACCTCCATTGTGGAAGGATATTAAAAACTACTTGAAACACAAACGCAAGGAGATGACTGTTGAAGATCTCATAGTAAGGTTGAGAATCGAAGAGGATAATAAGGCTGCAGAAAAGAGGTCACGTGGTAATTCAGCAATATCTGGAGTAAATTTTGTTGAAGAAGATTCCACAAAATTAAAGAAAAGAAAGAAAGCATCTGGTCCTAAAAGCAATCCTCCTAAGAAGAAATTCAATGGAAACTGCTTTAATTGTGGTAAACATGGTCATAGGTCTAATGAATGACGGGGTCCTAAGAAGGACAAGAAAAAGAAAGATCAAGCAAACTTGGCTGAATCCAAAGGAGAAATGGATGATCTTTGTGCAATGCTTTCAGAATGTAACTTGGTTGGAAATCCAAGAGAATGGTGGATAGATTCTGGTGCCTCATGCCATGTTTGTGCCAACAAAGAATTATTTTCATCATATACTCCAGCACTTACAGATGAAAAATTATTTATGGCAAACTCCGCTGTTGCACAGGTGGAAGGAACTGACAAAGTCTTATTAAAGATGACATCAGGCAAGGTGGTGACTTTGAATAGGGTCTCATATGTTCCAGAATTGAGAAAGAATTTAGTTTCAATTCCAGTTCTGACCAAGAATGGATTTAAATGTGTATTTGTTTCTGATAAAGTAGTAGTAAGCAAAAATGATATGTATGTAGGAAAAGGCTACCTTAGTGATGGCCTTTTCAAACTCAATGTAATTGCAGTTGATATGAATATAGATTTTGCTTCTTCTTACTTGCTTGAGTCTAAATGTTTATGGCATGAACGTTTGGGACACGTTAATAACAAAACCTTGCGAAAACTGATTAACTTAAATATTTTGCCAAAATTTGAGTGTAATAAATCAAAATGTCAAATTTGTGTTGAATCTAAGTATGCTAAGCATTCTTATAAATCTGTTGAAAGGAATTCAAATCCTTTAGAATTGATTCACACTGATATTTGTGACATGAAGTCAACACCATCACGTGGTGGGAAAAAGTATTTCATAACTTTTATTGACGATTGCACTAGATATTGTTATCTCTATTTGCTAAATAGTAAGGATGAAGCAATAGATGCATTTAGGCAATATAAAACTAAAGTTGAAAATCAGTTAGATAAAAAGATTAAAATGATCAGAAGTGATAGAGGTGGAGAATATGAATCTCCATTTGCAGAAATATGTTTAGAAAATGGAATAATCCACCAAACTACAGCTCCCTACACTCCTCAGTCTAATGGAATTGTAGAAAGAAAAAATCGAACTTTAAAAGAAATGATGAATGCATTACTTATAAGTTCAGGTTTACCACATAACTTGTGGGGGAAGCTATCCTTACAGCAAATCAGATACTTAACAGAGTGCCTCACTCAAAGACAAATGTAATTCCATATGAGAAATGGAAAGGTAGAAAACTCAATTTGAAATATTTCAAAGTGTGGCGGTGTCTAGCCAAAGTCCAAGTTCCTATACCTAAGAGGGTAAAAATAGGACCTAAGACTGTGGATTGTGTATTCATTGGATATGCCACAAACAGTAAGGCATGTCGATTTTTGGTTCATAAGTCCGAACATCCGGATATTCATGATAATACGGTAATGGAATCAGACAGTGCTGAATTTTTTGAACATATCTATCCGTATAAAACTAGAGTTGAGTCATCTAGTGGGGGATCTAAACAACCCATAGAAGAACCAAAAGAGAATGAACAAAATGAAGAAAGTCCAAGACGCAGTAAACGTCAAAAGACATCTACATCATTTGGATCAGATTTTGTAACATTTCTTCTTGAAAGTGAGCCTCAAACATTCAAGGAAGCAATGTTGTCTAGCGACTCACCTCTTGGAAGGAGGCTGTTAATAGTGAAATTGAATCAATCTTAAGCAATCATACTTAGGAGTTGGTTGATCTTCCTCTAGGGAACAAACCCTTGGGTTCAAAATGGATCTTTAAAAGGAAGATGAAAGACGATGGAACTATTGACAAATATAAAGCAAGACTTGTTGTCAAAGGTTTTAGACAAAAAGAAGGTCTTGATTATTTTGACACATACTCGCCAGTGACTAGGATTACATCAATTCGAATGTTAATTGCACTAGCTGCAGTATACGGTCTTGAAATTCATCACATGGATGTGAAAACAGTCTTCTTAAATGAAGAGCTTGAAGAGGAAATTTACATAGAACAACCTGAGGGCTTTGTAGTTCCTGGTAAAGAAAAGAAAGTGTGCAAACTCATTAAGTCACTTTATGGGATAAAACAAGCACCAAAACAATTGCATGCAAAGTTTGATCAAACTATGTTGTCAAATGGATTTAAGATCAATGAATGTGATAAATGAGTTTACATTAAAGATACTCCAAATCAGGAAGTTATTTTATGCCTATATGTAGATGATATGCTTATAATGAGCAAAGACATTGCTAATATAAAAGCTACAAAGCGTATGCTTGCTAGTAAGTTTGATATGAAAGATTTAGGAGTT
This sequence comes from Solanum arcanum, assembly GCA_027789145.1. Classification (NCBI taxonomy): domain Eukaryota; kingdom Viridiplantae; phylum Streptophyta; class Magnoliopsida; order Solanales; family Solanaceae; genus Solanum; species Solanum arcanum. The sequence continues at coordinate 81,848,406 of CM050933.1, forward strand.
GTTGATGTGATATTAGAAATTAAAATTCTTAAAACTCCTAACAGTCTAGCATTGTCTCAAACTCATTATATTCAAAAGATACTTGAAAAATTTAAATTTTTGAATTTTAAAAGGGCAAAGACTCCAATTGATTTAAATCTTCATCTTGCAAAGAATAAAGGTGAAAGTCAGTCTCAATTGGACTATGCTAGTGTATTGGGAAGCTCAATGTATGTCATGAATTGTACACGACCAGACATAGCTTTCGCTATCAGTAAACTGAGTCGATACACAAGTAATCCTAATCATAATCATTGGTTGGCAATGAAGAGAGTTTTGGGATACTTAGATGACACTCAAAACTATGCTTTACATTACAACAGATATCCAGCCGTTCTTGAAGGATATAGTGATGCAAATTGGATTACTGGATCAACTGAAACAAAATCCACAAGTGGATACGTTTTTACTATTGGTGGAGGAGCAATATCTTGGAAATCATCCAAACAAACTTGTATAGCTCGCTCTACAATGGAGTCTGAATTCATTGCTTTAGACAAGGCATGTCAAGAAGCTGAATGGCTCCGGAATTTCTTAGAAGATATTCCATTTTGGCCCAAACTAATGGCCCCTATATGCATACATTGTGATAGTCAAGCTGCAATAGGAAAGGCTGGAAGCATTATGTATAACGGCAAGTCTCGTCACATATGATGAAGACATAACTCTGTGAGACAACTACTCTCTAGTGGAATTATCACAATTGACTATGTGAAGTCAAAAGATAATGTGTCGGATCCACTTACAAAAGGCCTAAATAGAGAAGGAGTTGAGAAATCATCGACGAGAATGGGACTATGGCCGAGAACAAGTCATCGTGGCGGTAACTCTACCTAGAAGACTGGAGATCCCAAGATCTAGGTTCAAAGAGATAAAACAAAGTCATTGATGACGGTTCAACATTGTCAAAGAAAAAAAAATTATTATTATTATTTTATGGTCCATTCTCATGATGAGACAATGTTTAGTAACCAGGATAAAAACATAAGGACTTTTTAATGGTTTTTATGTTTGATACAGGGAATATCAAATGGTGTATCTATATGATAACACATTTAGAAATCACCTATGTAAGTGTGAAGTGTAAGCCGCTTCAAGGAGAATCTGGTAAGGCCAGTTCTTTAAGCACTTACTATCAAAGATGTGTTCATGGCTGAAACGAACAAAACAATGAGAACTAAGAACAGTTCAAGGGTTGATTGTGTGACATATGTTGTATAGGTATATACCAAAGCTCGACGGTTCAAAGATATCAAATCTACCGATTGACCGAGTATATCCGATATATGTTCACTACAGAAAGTTTAAAGGGAAACCTACTTATCCAGATGCGATTAACCTTTACCTACAACACACACAAGTTTTTTCATGCATATGTTTTAACAATAGCCTTCCCCATTCATGTGGGGGATTGTTGGGTTTTAGCAAGTGTGAATGGAAAAAGAAAAGAGAGAATATGAAAAGTAAGGGAACTACTTTGGCTTTGGATTTGGATTTGTATTTGGCAAATGATATGATTGATTGATAAATTTTTTGGACAAAATTTATTTAATCAATTTTTGTTAAATCAAATAAATCCTGTTAATATTATCTCTTATAAATTTGCGGGTAACGGTAACATTTTGAAAAGTTGTTACTTTTCCAAAAAGTCGTTACTGTCCAAAAAGTAGTTATTTTCCTAACAGACACATTTTTTTGAAAACTTGTTATTTTTTCCAAAAGACACAACTTTCTGGATAAAATGGGTCTGAACAGATTTCACTGAACAGACATGTTCTTTGCTGAAAATGGCTATAGCAGGAAGTCAATTTTTTATTTTTCAAACACTGAAAATTTTTCTTTCTCTGCATTTATTTTTCTCTCAAATAAAAATCAAACTGTCGATCGACTGAGTCTGTGTGACTTGTTGTTCTTAAGTTCGTTGAAGTTAAAGAAGTTTGAGGTACCACTATTTCTTTAATAGGTTTGATCCGTTTTATCTTGGGAGAAATTAATCCATAACCTTGGGTACAGTGAGGGGATTAAATTTCTTAAGGACACACGGTAGTTTCTGTGGACTCGGATTAATTCTTGTATTTTATATTTTTTCTGCTTCATCTTATTTCTATTTCTGTTTATTAACCTTATAAATACAGGCTATTGTAAGAAAAATAACACCTAGTAGATTTTGCGGTGAATGTGTACAAACTGCAGTATAACTGTCCTTGATGGTTGTTCTCCTTATGAAAGACTTTCTGGAAACCTCCTAGTTTGGATTACATTATAGTTTTTGGGTGCTTATGTTTTGCTGCTACATTTCCTAGTGGTGGGAAGTTTGAAGCTAGATTAAAGAGAGTTGTTTTATTTGGGTTTTTTTTCCACTCAAAAAGGTTATAAGTTATATGATCTTGATCCACTTGATCCAAAGGTTGTGTTCATCAGTACGGATGTTGTTTTAAGATTAGAAGTTTCTCCTTTCAAGGTTATGCAGCCTCATGATGAAGGTCTACATTCATTTATTCTCATTTCCAAATAATACAGATTATGCTTCTGATGATCTAGATAAGTTCATCCCAACAGATTCTTCCTTATAGCCTCATACTCAAGATCCTTCCTCACAACCTATAGAATCAAGTGTTGAAATGTCTAGCAACCCATGTGTTGAGTTCCCTGTTTCTGATGACTTAGAAGGCCTACAAGATCAACAACCTGGACATGGTTCTGTAGAGACAGTACAAACTTCTCCCCCTAGTTAAAGAAAGACTACCAGGACTTGCAAGCCTCCTGTGTGGATCAAACACTATGTTGTTCCCAAAAAATCCAGTCCTCACTCCATGACTAATCATCTCTGTTATGATAATGTATCCACAAGTTATCAATTTTACTTACATGCATTTTCAGCAGTTGTGGAATCCCAATCTTTTAATGAAGCATCCAAGACAAGTTGTGAATTGATTCAATGCAGGAATAAATCCAACCTCTAGAAGATAACCATACTTGGACAGTTGTTGACTTACCACCTGGTGAGAAAGCAATTGGTTCCAAATGGGTGTACATGATAAAGTACAAGTCAACTGGTGATTTTGGATAGATACAAGGCAAGACTTCTCGCCAAAGGGTATATTCAAAGAGAAGGTCTTGATTATCAAGACACTTTTCACAAGTTGCTAAAATGGTTACCGTCAGGATTGTCCTTAGTCTAGCAACCTCTCATGGTTGGGTTTTGTTCAAATGGATGTCAACAATGCTTTCTAGCTTGGAAGGTGATTTACTTGAAGTATTCTATATGGAACTTTCTCTTGGTTTCCAATCACGGGGGACGGGGGGGGGGGGGGGGGGGGACCTAAAGTGTGCCAGCTGAGGAAGTCATTATATGGTCGTAAACAAGCATCTAGACTATGAAATATCAAGTTCACTGAGGCATTATTGATGGCATGATACTCACAAAGTGCTCATGATAATTATTTGTTCATTAGAAAGGAAGGAGTTGACATTGCAAAGTGATTTTAGTGTATATTGTTGACCTCCTAATAACTGGTAATAGTTCCAAGATGATCCAAGAAGCAAAAGACACACTGCACCAATATTTCAAAACGAAGGACTTGGGAAGTCTTAAATATTTTATTGGGGATTGAAGTTTTGAAGTCAAAAGAAGGGCTGTTGTTGAATCAAAGAAAGTATGCTTTACAACTTATTTCGGAAACTAGACTTAGTGGAGCAAAGATCGTAAGCACTCCTTTGGAATTTAACCAAAAATTGAAGACAAACAATAAGTTGAAGTTCAGCTGAAGCAGAGTATATAGGAGCTGGCAGCACTTATTACAAAATTGATCTGGTTAGCAGGATTACTAGATGAGTTACAATTTCCAGTTGACATCCCAATCTTAGTCTTTACAGATAGGAAATCAGCTATACAGATAGCTTAAAACGCAGTCTTTCATGAATGTACGAAACATATTAACATCGTTTGTCATTTCATTCGAGAGAAAGTGAAATTAGGCTTCATAAATCTTAAAAATTCGTGCACTACTATGCAACCAGCTGACCTTCTCACAAAAGGGTTAGGTGCTACTCAACATCATCTCTTTATGACCAAAATTGGTGTGTTAGATATCTACTACCCTTCAGTTTGAGGGTGTGTGTTTGAATTACAGATTATTGAATTGGTGCATTGCTATTGGTCAGTTTAATATAGTTAGTTGGAGTTTGTTAGGAAGTGGCAACTCAGCTAGAATGGTCAAGTGGTTTTGCACTTCAATTAGTTATAGTAACTGAAATCCTATATGTATAGAGAGAGGTAGCTATGGATTTTAAGTAAGAAAATGTTGAGATCACAAATGTAATACAAGACTATTCAATGGAATACAATTTTTCTTTCTTTTTCATGCATATTTCATAAATTCCGTAGTTTTTTCTGTTTCATATAATATCTAGCCAGCTACAATCTTTGGAAGAAAATTATTATCGATAATAATGATCGTCATATCTAAATATTATTTTGATTACCTAAGTTTTTATTGTATTCAATTAAGTACCGGCTCAAATTGTACAAAAAAGGCATCCACGTTAGTGATGTTTATGTCCACTTCTTAAACTTAGAGCAAGAGTTCCTTGATATGTCACATATCATTGGATGTCATATTACATGACTGCTTTAAACATGGAAAGTAACCACTGTACTGGCTTAATACGACCATCAACCGTGAGAGTCATTGTTATTTCCAACAATGCTTCTAACAACTATATCTGACCGTCGAAGGGTTGGCTTCACCTCAGAAAACATGGAAAATGCAAAATGCTCAAAATTTTGTTATTATCTATCATTGAGTTCACTGGGACTATACCAAGAAAGTTAGGCACATAACAGATCTTACAGAATTAGCTCTTACTTGGGAGGTAGTATTGCATCTCTTATTGGTACTCAATATTATTATGTTCCTCGATAACTATGCTTGTAGAATATGGACAAGATGGAATAGTATCCAAAAATTGTGATGTATCCCCTTCCTAGAATCAGACTGTTGTTTTATCCTTTCAGTTCTGCATAAGTACCCAAGTTCGCACTGTATCATATTGAATTATTGAAAGCAAGTCATCATTTCTTGATGTATCTAGTATTTATGAAATTAAATAAAGTTACAAAATACAGAAATAATTTAAAAGGAACATCTCTGAGATATTTATGGTTGTTGGTAATTATAATACATAACTCTTTACAAGTCAAATATGCTAAATTGAGAAATAGCCTACTAAACAGAACTTATAAATAAGATTTCAAATAAAATAAATACCTAGTTTGTTAGATTTTAGGTCTTTAATTAAAATTTAGTTTAGGCCTCCAATTATGCTAATCAACCCTTACCTTTCTTTTTATTTTTTAGAGGAATAATGCTATTATCTTTTTTTTTTAATAAACATAAATGGAAGTACGGGAAGGAAAATTGAGGAAGGAAATTATAAAGTGAAAAATCAAAATCTCACCAAGTGAAAGTTCAGGTAATTAATCAACTAGACTATTAAGGTTTCCAATAGTAATATGTTTTATTGAGTGTGAAAAATTAAAACAGTTCTTTCTTGTTGGCATCCATTTATTACAGATTGACTTGACTATGTCATTATTATCCAATCAATTTGGAAATATACATGACATACAACGGAGGTCGTATAAGAAGGTCACCTAATAGGACAAGCACAATATACGTACCAACCATTTGGAAAAGAAACAATTCATCCAAACAATCAAGGCATGGTTGTTTTCTCTTTTTGCTTTATTCATCAATATATTATTTCAACTGATAAGAAAATATACTAATTATCAAGTCGCAAAGAAAATGAAAAAATCGAGGGTGCTAATCATCAGTATACAATCTACCATAAGTTGTTAACACTAAAAGGATTTATTAGAGCTAGTTAACTATATATTGTATATATCGAGGAGTATTTTGGGAACAGTATTGAGCACCTATACGAGGACGAGTGTAACCAACGTGGATAGAAATTAAATATTCATAATTTTTGGATGATTCCTTAAAGCTTTTGACGATAGACTAGTGGATTCACTTACATGAGAGGTCTTATACCTTGACAAAGTATACATTTTGGGCAGCATGAATACGACATTCTATCATTACATAGCTCATAGTAATGATTATCGGTTAGAGAAACTCTCACAGAGTTATATTATATTTAATATATATAATTGAGTTGGCATTGTGTTCTTCAATACACTAAGTTGCTTTCTACTGTTTTGAAAACTTTCTGTATATTGCATGTGTATTGTAGCTTTATATTGAGTTTAGTATAAAGAGCCGAGTATCTTATCTTTGAGTTAAGTATCTAATCTTTGAATTGAGTATCTAATCGTTGAGTTCGATATCTTATTCTCTAGTTGAGTTGAGTTGAGTTGAGTAAGTCTGAGAAGAGGTAAGTATATTTCTTGTTTATTAAGTTCAAGGTTATTTATACTTTAGGATTCCCCTTATATGCTCGTGCATTTGACGTATTGAGCCATTTGGCCTTCATTCATTCATGATACAGATACATGTATTATTCAGGGTCAGGAACTTCGTATTAGCACATGGAGTTCGAGTTAGCTATGATGAGCCTCCTTGCTTCCGGAGGGTTCTACTTTTACTTTCAGTCATATAAGTTTTTAGGAGGTCGTGGATCTTGTCGCGACTTCCATCTTTGTCATTTAGAGGCTTCATAGATAGACAATAGAGTTTCAAAAGTCTGTTCATTTATTTTTGTTAAATATTTTAAAGACTTAAGTTGTCATGACAAGTTGAATATATGATTTTATTCTGAGTTGTTCTATGCTTGAATCAATTTCCCGCTTGTAGTCAGGATGAAAGTTCGCTTAGGAACCAGCAATGGTTCTGGACTGTCGGCCACGTCCGGCGTGTAAACTCGAATTGTGGCAATATGAACCACATTCTTACGAACCAAGGATGAAACAACTGAGGTGTTGATCATTTTTGCAAAAAGGATTCAGACAAATCTTGAATGTAAAATTGTTGGGATCAGGTCAAACCATGATATGGAGTTTGAAAATGCTCAAGTTGAAGGTTTTTTTGTGTTGAGCATGACATCAGTCACAACTTTTCTACTCATAGAAGCGGAATGGGGTAGTTAAGAGGATGAATAGAATCCTGGTGGTTGCAAGGACCATACTAATTGATTCAAATTTGGCAAAGAACTTCTGGGCAAAGGTGGTGAACACAACGTGGTATATAACAAATACTTGAAGACAATTAGCAATGTCTTGCTAGATCACGGAATGGTTTGTCATGCCAGCGATTTTGGCATTGCAAAATTGTTAGATGTAGGAGAGGATTTTATTTAAATAATGACAAAGAACAACCATTGGATATATTGCTCCAGCTATTGTAACTTCTATAGTTTCTTTGCCCGAAAACAATTATAGATTGGTACTCAGTATTAGTACGTTCCTCGATAACTAGGAAGTTTTTCTTTTCTTTTTATTTTTATTTTCTTGTACCATGATTGCAGAATATAAACAAGATGGAATAGTATCCACAAGCAGTGATGTTTATAGTTTTTGCATAGTGATTATGGGGGGGCTGCTGGTAATTATAATACATAGCTCTTCACATGTCTTATATGCTAAATTGAGAATTAGCCTACTAAACTAAACTAATAAACAAGATTTCAAATAAAATAAGTACCTAGTTTGTTAGGTTTTGGGTATCTAATTAAAATTGAAGTTTAAGCCTCCAATAATGTTAATTCGCTCTTACCTTTCTTTTTATTTTTTAGAGGAATAATATTGTTATATTTTTTAAGAAAAAAAAAAGAGAATTGGGAGTAATGGCGGAAAATTGAGGAAGGGAATTATGAAGTGTAGAATCGACCTCTCACCAAGAAGAAAGTTCGGATAGTCAGTCAATTAGGCTATTAAGGTTTCTGAATAGTAATATGTTTTATTCAGTGTGAAAAATTATAATAGTTCTTTATCGTGAGGTCCATTTATTACAGAATTGACTAAAGTATGTCGTTGTTATCCTATCAATTTGCAATATGCATGAGAAAAAAATCCAATTTATGCCGTATTTTTTTCTAGAGCACACAATTTATCATTGATAGATCAATATTTCTAACATAATCTATATAAATTTTAAATAATTAATTTAATACAGTTGTCACATTTTTTCTAAATCTGTGTAAATTTAAAATATAATATTTTAATTGAATAATTAGACTTTAGTTTCATCATTTATGGGAGGTTTGTCATATCCAGTCAAATCCTACTAAGTGATAAATGGTTCTTTTTCCTATTTTAGTATATAATTTCTACAGAAAAATCATTTAGAAATCATCACTTATTTGAGAAAAAAAGTAACGACTCGACATAATTTTGAAATACAAGGAATACCAATTGGAGTTCTGTCATATCCAATCAAGTCCTACCAAGTGATTATTAATTATTTTTCCAATTTTGGTTTTAATATCTACAAAAAATATTCAGTCAAACATCCCATCTAGATCTATTAATTTGAAATTTTTCATCCAAATATGGAATGTACATAAATTAAAATGGCAAGTGTCTCATTATATAAGTAAGTCCACAAGGAATTTTTTTTATATAGACTGGTAAACATGGATGAAGCTCCAAAAAGTTACATGGATAATATTGATCACCAAGATCTTTATTCGTCTAGTATACCATGGGCCAATGAATATGATATTGGTGAAGAAGTAGAGTTGTCAAAAATATTTGATATGACTCAAGAGCATCATGTGGACACCACTATTATTTCACAGTTACCTAATGTTGTTTCTGAGGAGAAACAACCTATGACCACTACGAACACCTTTAGTAATTCATCATCGGATAAGAATTCTTCGAGGATAACTTATCCTATTATCCTTGATGATGACGATGACTATTCATTATCGTACATATATTCATTGGGATTGAAAAATGTTTCCATGTTGCAAGAAGACGGAGGAACAAGCACTAATGTGATAAATCAAGAAAATCCTGAAACTACAAATGACATGATCCTCCAACAACCTCTGCCAAAAATCCCAATTTTGGAGAAATTCGAAAGAGAGGCGTCGTTGAAATCAAAGTTCATCATTGATCAACCTTTGAGAACTTCAATGGATTCTTGGAAAGAAGAAGAAAACCATAAGACTAAGGATATGTCACATATTCTAACTTTGGAGAAATTAGAAAGTCACTTCATCAAGTCTAAGCTGATGGTTGGTCAAGAAAATGGAATTTTGTGTTCCTTGGATAATGAATTCCCACAAAGTATAAGGTTTAATTTCCTTTCCCTCTTTTTTTTTTAAATATATATGTTTTGATTTTATTTAGATATAATTTTCAAACTCAATTCTTAGATGTAAGTAAACTTTATTGTTGTCATTTTGGTTTAGCATTAACAGTGGAGGTCCTATAAGAAGGTCACCTAATAGGGCAAGCACAAAATACCAACCATTTGGTAAAGAAACAATTCATCCAAACAATACTCAAGGATCATATAGGTATGTTTTCTCGCTTTAATTTATTTTCTACATTATCATTAATATATTAATTAGTAATGCTTGTGAATATAAATCATCTCATTTTATTAAAAAAAATCAGGATTGGTCAAAACAGTTCAGAGTCGATGTTCAACATACCACAAAATTTCAATGAATATATGCAAGGGTATGGCTATACGAATGAAGCGATTACATCGAGAAGCTTGAACAGTAGGAAAGAAAATGAAGATGGAACTCCTGGTCAGTTACAGTCTAATTCTTGGAACACACAAGACACACCAAACTGGCCTTGGGGTCCTTTTCACTAATTTGTCCTAATTTGAAATCATGTATATAATATGGAACAATAATTCTGGAGTTACCAAAAAATTAGCTTCTCTACAATCGATTCTGTAAATATTAATCATCTTATTTTCATCAATTTCCATTTCCAAATTTTAAATAATATTTTAATAATAGAATACTCTGATTTTAGTATCAACAATTATTCTATAAAAGAAGTTACTCGATATAATTTTGAAATACAAAGGGATACCGATTGGATTTTTTTCCATATCCAGTCAAATTCTAATATTATTTTTTTTAATTATTGTGTATAGTATCTACAAAAATATTCAATTAAAATTCTCACTTATTTTAGAAAAGAGGTTACTTGGCATAATTTTGAAAAACAGAGTAATTGGAGTTTTGTTGTATCCAATCAAGTCCTATTAATTGATTATTAGTTACTTTTCCTATTTTAGTGTATACTTATAATAACATAAGACCCCTTATTTAATGCATTGTATTTAAAACTGTATCATTGTAATTTTTTTTTATAAAAAACTATAAATACTTTATATACAACGAGTTTTTGACAGAAACTATAGCTATTTAATTTCGGTAAATCTAATACTTATAGCTACTCTAATCTAATAATCCTTTTAAGTTGCTTAATTATATATACATAAACTCCCAGCATACTAAATACCATGATTTTTCATGCATTTGTTATACATAGGATAATATCAAATAAGAGAGTATAATTAATGCATAGGTTGGAAAAGTGTACTGTCAAATAAAGTTTTAAGGGTCATGTGGCAGTGTGTATGTGAATATTGTTGAAAATGATGTGTTAGTAATGTTGGTGTTAAATTATGTTTCGCATTAGTTATGCTGAGAGTGTTTCTTCTACGATATTTGGTTTGATATATCAAAAATATGTGTAACTTCTAAACACATATTTATTTTATAAAAATTCTCTCTACAAATATGGTGAAAAAGGTTTTGAGGGATATTTATACTTTTAACCATGTTAATGCATTCATTAAACTCGCATTAATAATACCATGGTTTTTTATCTATTAGTTATGACCTAGGGGTGTACATGACAGGGTTAATTCGCGTTTTTCAAATATCAACCAAACCATTTGCCTCGGATTTTTGAATTTATAAACCAAACTAACCAATAAAACTCGGGTTTTTCAACTTCGAATTTTTTCGATTTTCTTCGATTTTTCTTTTTTTGGATTTTTGGTTTTTTTCGATAAAATATTCATACAAACATATAATTTACTTGTACTTCAAATATTTCTTTAGTCCTACCAAAATACAACTATCTAAGTTATTTCTTAAGAAAATTACAAAAATATGATATGATTAATGACACTAAAATATCCAACAAAAAAATAATAATATAATTGCGTAAAACAAATATTGCAAATTAATAAGTTATATTGAAATTGATCGTAGTTTAATGAACTAAATCAAGTTAAAATAAGTTTAGTAAGTATTAGTTACATGACTGAATATTATTAGAAAGTAAAACTAAATCATGTATTATAATTGTCTAAATCAATGTAATACTAAAGAACAAATTTTCAATATTATTGTCATTCTTAGTGTTGAATTGATTTTCTTTTTGCATTAGTATAATTTTGATTTTTGTTTAAACTTTATTAAATTAACAACATGTATGAACTATAATATTTATTAGATCATTGAGAATTCTAACTTCCAAACATGAAATAAATATATTAAAAGATAAGAACAACGAAAAAGTATAAGAGATATTTAAAAATCATATCAAAGTAAGTATTTTTATGTATGAAATAAAATTTTAAAATTATATATGTAATGTTGGGCTGGTCTGGTCTCGGGTTCGGTTTATTTTGTTGAAAACCAAACCAATCCAAATGTAGTTCAGTTTTTTTTTCAACACCAAACCACTAGTTGGATTTTTTCTGATTTGACTCGGTAGCAGTTTGATTTAATTTTTGGTTCGATTTTGTACACCCTAAGTTATGCATAACATAATACCAAATAGAGTACAAAACTAGTGCTTGCATTAGTAATACTTAGATTGAAAAAGTGTACCAAACAAAGTATTATAGTATGCAGAGTTAATACATGCAATTTTTAAATGCATCTTATCTAACAACCCCTATAGTAATAGTATCGGGGTTTCCTCACACATTCATAAAAACAAGAAACAACTATCTTGGGGGATTCACCAATTAAATATGTTTATGGGTCAGAATATGTTTGTGGGCAAGAATATATTAGTTCGTATCGTGAGTTTATTTATTGATTACATATGACGAACATTCCTTTTCTAAAACATTAGCATAGATCCTCAGACATACAGTAAAAAGAGGACGAAAATAGTCTATTTGCCTTTACAATATATGAAAATGTATCATGACTCTATCTATTCATTAAAAAAAAAGTAATGCATTTCAGGTGAACAAATAAGTGTGGAAAAGAGTTAGAGGGGACTACGGGCCCTCTCACATTATTGTTCCCGGATCCATCCACCTCTTCCTTCCCCTTTGTGTGGCTCGGTGAAATTAGATTTCTAGAATGAAATGAGGTCATAAAAAGAAAAGATTGCTCACAGGAAATTCCTATTCTTGAAAGTTCCATATAATTAAGGTTAAGGGGGAAATGAAAAAGTGCTCCTACGCACAAACTAAAGCTAAGAGTTTCAAAAGCTTACCTTATTATCATATATTATATTATATTATATCATATCATATTTTTTTATTATATAGAAGAGTGAAGTGGGAGAACTACCAAGGGCAAAGGTGTAATTTCAAACCAACAAAAATCTATTAAGAAAAATAATTAATAATTCTAGAAACATCTTTCTATATATAAAGTAAATAAAGATCAAGGCCAAAAACGTAATTTCACGCTAACAAAAATCTATCAAGAATGATAACAAAAAAAAAATAGTTCTAGAAACATCTTAAGTTATTTTATTACCATTAACTTATTTTGTTATTGCTTCACTTACTTTTCTTTTGTGAGCTATTGTGATATCTATTTTATCATTACTTTATTTTACTATAACTTTAATTTAATTCTTATTATTTTTTCTATTCATCATGCTAATAAAAAATGTCTATTTTTTATAAAAAAAATTATTATGAATTAAATTATTTTCATATTTATGTTGGCTCTAATAATATTCTTGAAAATAAATAAGTGTGATAAAATTAATAATATATATTAGATTGGAATTAAAGAAAAAGATGTTAAAAGGTATCTTTACAAATAAAAATGAATAGGATGATATATTTGTATTAAAGACGATAAGAATTGAATGTAATTTCATTGTACTAAAAATCCATCGAGAATAAGTAATTCTAGAAACATCTTTTTATATATGAAGTGAATGGTGATCAAAGGTAAAAATGTAATTTCATGCAAGTAAAAATCTTCCACGAATGATAACAAGAAAATGAAATAGTTCTCCAAACATCTTTAGTTATTATTATTAGTATTACCTCATTTTTGTTATTTCTTCATTTTTTTTAAGAGCTATTGTGATATCTATTTATTATATGAAAGTAAATAAATAATGATTATGTTTAGCAATTAATAATTATCTATCAAGTATAATATTAGGTGGAATCAATTAAAATTAAAATTAAAATTTATAGGTACACTTAAATTTTGTGTATTGAAATATTTTCTAGTTTTTTAATCTTAAATATACTATATAAAAAAATAAAATTCAGAAGTTATTTTCTTTTTGAAATAAAATAAAAAAATAAGTTCATATAAATCGAAAATGAGGGATTCATATACTAAAAATGAAATATATATGTGTTATTATTAAAATAAGCTTTCATATATAATTTTTTTAAAAAGTCGTTTCGCTTCCTTCTATTAGTTTGTGCAAAATATGTGGAGTTTTAAAGATTTGAACATTCTAATATAGAAATATAATGATTTGAAAACTTTAATTATTAGTTTTAATTTGTAATTTGTTACATATTTAAAAATTACATAAAAAGAAAAACTTAAAAACGCAACATAACAATTTAAGATATTTTTAGAAACATAGTTAAAAAACATAATGAAATTTGGTGACTCACTTATTTTTACCGAAACAAAAAAAAAGTTGCATATATTGTTTAAAAAAACGTAAGAACTAAAAACTATTATGAATCACAGTAAAATGACAAATAAAAATGTGTGAATCATGTGAGAAATTTCGTTGACTTTTCTAAAATTACTTGTATCACATAAAATGAAATAGATGTAGTAACATATATTATTCAAAAATGACATAAAAAGGTACATAAATTAATAATTTAAAATATTTTTTAAAAACACATATAAAAATTTAGTTCATTTTTTCAAATTTCATTTGTATCACATAAATTGGAAGAAAAAAAACTAACATACGTTGGGCCTGCGCTAACGCAAGCACATGATATCTAGTATATATTATATAGAAGAGTGAAGCCTGAAACGACTAAGGGTAAAAATGTAATTTTATACTAATAAAAATCTATTAAGAAAGATATCAAGAGAAACAAATAATTCTAGAAATATCACATTGTATATGAAGTGAATGATGATCAAGGGTAAAAATGTAATTTCATACTAACAAAAATCTACAAAGAATAATAATAAGAAACTAAATAAATCTAGAAACATCTTTGCTTAATATTATTTCTATCAACTCATTTTGTTGTCACTTCACATTTTCTTTATGAGTTATTGTGATATCTATTCATTACTCTATTTAACTATTACTTCAATTAATTCCTAATATTTTTGTATTCATTGTGCTTACTAAAAAGGTCTACTTTAACTTAAAAAATTTATTATTCAAAAAATACAGTTAATTATTTTCACCTTTATTTTGACTATAACTAATACACTTGAAAAGAACTAAGTATGATAAAAATTAATAATATATATTAGATTGAAATTGAAGAATAAATAAAATTAATTTCAATATTTTTAATAATATATATTTTAAAAGATGTTAAAAGTAACTCTACAAATAAAATGAATAGGAAGATATATTTATATTTAAAGTAAACTAAAAATGTTTACTAAATTATAAAAGTTGAGTTTGTACTTTCACTTGATTTCAAACATATTAATCTAAATATTTGAACAAATGAAAGTTTGATTTCAAAAGTTGAGGACAATCTGGGATAATATGATCATTTAATATATATTTCATTTAAAAAAAGGAAAATACATCAAATTTCTCTTAAACTTGGCTGCAAAACTTACTTTAACTTTAACTATATGGACGTTTAAATACCCCCTTTAACATCTTTGAATTGTATTAAATACAACCCTGAGAATGGTATACCACTCTTACCCGCCACATCGTAGTCATGTAAGCACCACGTCACAGCCATGTAAGCACCTTGTCATTAATTTTTAATTTTTTTTGTTTATTTATCCTTTTGTTTTCTTAAACTCATTACACTAATCAATTAATTAAAAATACATTCTAAAATCAAAGTGTCACATCTTATTCAACCCCTTCTCTTCTACCCCCTCCCCCTTTCTTCTTTCTTGATTTTCACCATTTCAACCTTCACTAGCTTCTTTTTTCTTCTTCGAATATTCATCTTTCAATGACTGTTTTCTTCTTCAACATTTATCAAATACTTACTTTTTCTTCTTCGAACCGTCTCTCTTCCAGAAATTTTTCCATTGGAGAATAATATTTTTTGAAATTATTTTTTTCTTAAAAACATAAATGAAAAATGAAGATTGTGTAAAAAAGTTGATAGACCCACATTTATTTTTGCATCACAACTAATGGAACAAAATGGGTTACTTAAAATTCAAGAAAGTTTGCATTCAATAAATATGAATTGGGTGTTTAATTGTTGTGAGTAATGAAGGACGTGTGAGGTGAATGATGAAGATGAAGGAAAAATTTTAATATGAAAGAAGAAAGGTATAAATAAGGAGTGCTTCAAGGGGAAGAAGACATTTGGGGAATACAACAAAATAAATAGAGAACAAAAAAATTAAATATTTTTAAAAATAATTGAAACCATAAATTCGATTTATTTCTAAAAAAGAAATTTTACATTCTTTTAACTTTAGCTTGTAAAAAAATTAAAAAATATTCGTTAGATATTGGCCAATAAAAATGTCATGTGTATGATTTTACCTTTTAATTTTTAATTTTTTATTATTATTTCACGCGCTTTGAGGAGAGTGACTATACTCACTTTGCCACGTCAGCTCTTTAGGTGGTATTTAATTAGTTCAGAATTGTTAAGGGGGTATTTAAACGCTCGTACAATTAAATTACTAAAGTGAGTTTTGATGCCAAGTTTGGGGGGAATTTAATGTATTTTCCCTTTTCAAAACTATAAATTTTATTTTTAAACTTCATTAAAATATATATTTTTTCAAGTGGTAAATTTCCTCCGCAAGTTACATGACTTTTCTAAAATCTATAATTTATATGATTTTTCTAGAACTAAGTTTATGACACAAATAATAGACATTAACTCATTCTTCATTTCATTCACTCTCAATTCTCTTCCCTCTCATGTCTTAAACCAATAAATTTCTTGCCCTTTATTTTTTATTTACGTTTTTAATAATATACACTTAGGTATAGATTCTTGTTAGGTAAACCAATAATGCAGTTTTTTTTTCAAGAACTACATTTCAATCAATTCTGTATATAATGACCCTACGTGTAATGACCCGGAAGGTCATTTTTGAAAAAATTCACAAAATCACCATTTTACCCTTACCATGAGTTAATTTTGTTTAGTCGATAAAGTTGATTTGAGAACTTTAGAGTTATTTGTTAATCTGAATTATTTAATTGACGGGTATATTCTTTTAATTAATTTAATTAGTTAACAGTTAATAGATCAAGCCCATAACTTATGTGATGGCCTATATGGCCCATCTGTGAAAATAAAATAGTGAGAGTTAACACTTTATAATTACTTTTAGAGGAAAATAAGAATAAACAGCAAAAAAAAAAAAAAGAGAGAGATCGTGGGAACATACCTGAGCCGTCGCGCAGAGGCATAACATCCAGGTTAGAGCAACCTAAATCCTGTAAATTCCATATGAAAGTTGCATGATTTCACACATATATTAATGTAATAATAATGGCAATTCATATTGAGGGAGTGGTTAGGCCAAAGTCACTTATGTTGTTGTAGTTATTAATAGGTTCGTTCCTAAAGTAAAAAAATAAATAAATAAAAATTAATGTTGACCAAACAATTATGGAATATGCGTTGATAATTGGAAATTATCTATTTTGATGATTTCTTTAATATGATGTTTGTCAATTTAGATATTGACTCATTCTGTAGGTTACGATTATTATTACTGATTATTGGATTGATCTTTTCTTTATATGGTTATCATATTATGTTTTAAATTTTGATATATTAAGGTAGATAATTAAATATATGGAGTAGTTTATTATATGAATACTATTAGAATTATGATATTAGAGTGGTTGGGGCATAACCCTAGGCTTGAAATTTGGAAATATGAGGGTTGACATGATAATTGACATCAAAATTTAGGAACTTGATTTTAGGTTGGTGCAAGTTTTTGGGTCTAGGCTAGACTCATAGTATTATGAGTGTTTAGTTTTGAAATCTTATTGTGGTCATTTATTTGAATAGATTGCTTTGAGTTGGAAGTTCAACGAAAAGGGATGGTTCGAGTTTTGGAGTCACTGTTCGACTATTTGAGGCAAGTGGATTTCTAAACTCTTGTTAAGTGTATGGAATGCGTGTATTTCCTTGTGATATATGTTTGGGAGTGACGGGATTGGTGATGGGTTGACTTGTCCACATTGATTAATTCTAATGATGAAATAAAAGGGATAACAAAAGGCGATGTGATTAATTATTTATGTGTGATGTGTTGAGAAAAGTTTGATGGCTTGTTGAATCATTGTTGATGTGATTTCATGTTTGTGTGGTTGGGAACTGTGCAATGTTATGAAAATGGTCATCTCCTCATTATTTGTGTGAACATGTCATTGCATTATTCTGAGACATGGTTGTGAAAGTGTTATGTGCATTGAGAAAGAATGATAACTTAAACAGGATGTACCATTTCGAGGGACGTATCGCGCGCCGCGATGGATACTATATTTCGAGGGACGTATCGCGCGCCGCGATGGATACTATATTTAGAAGGACGTATCGCGCGCCGCGATGGTTACTGTTATCGAGGGTCGTGTCGTGCGCCGCGACAGATGCATGGACAGATATGTCCCCCATGGGTCCCGGACTGAGAGGCAGCGGGTGTGTGTCACTAGGTCAGACATGCATCATTATACTTGACATTGCATTCCATTACATTGCACATACTTATCATTAGTGAACTTGATATTGTGTTTTGCTGATCTAGTGATTGCCTTTTTGCGAAACTTGTGATTGTTGAATACTGAGCTTGTTATTGAGGATATATAATTTGTTGAAGTGTTGTTGTTGAGGATATGTAATTTGTTGAAGTGTGTTATTGAGGATATGTAAATTTTTGGAAGTGTTGCTATTGAGGATATCTAATTTGTTTAAGTGTTGATGTTGAGGATATATAATTTGTTAAAGTGTTGTTGTGGAGGATATGTAATTTGTTAAAGTGTTGTTGTGGAGGATATGTAATTTGTCTAAATGTTTTTGTTGAGTTACGTTCTATGTAAACTGTGAGTTGTTAGGTTGGGCTGTTGTTTATGCAGGTTGTAGTTGTGGAGGTTCGGTTGGGGGTGGTAGGAGTACCGTATTTCATCCCCTTAGCTTGTGTTTAGAGGTTTACTTGCTGAGTACCGTGTGGTTTGGTACTCACCCCTTGCTTCTACAAATTTTTGTAGGTTACTAGCCCGGACTTTTATGATATATTCTCTTCTTTTCCAAGGCTTCCTGGAGATTTTGTGAGGTAGTTGTTGGTCATCTCAGCATCCCTCCTTACTCTTGTTTATGATTTTGTTCTACTCTAGAAACAATATCATATGAGACTTATATTTTCTATTGATCCGATTGTAATACTTTAGAGGCTTGTACACGTGACAACCAGGTTTTGGGGTATAATGTAAGTTGATAGTAAATTTTCTGCATTTTGATTGTAATAGTTGAGTTTTAGGCTTACTTGTCTTGGTGGCATAAGACGAGTGCCATCACGCCCATTTTTGGGTCGTGACACTACGTAATTTTGTAAAGTAATTTTAAGGCAAAAGTAAAATTTACTATTTATTAGTGGACACATCACTTCTGAGACTTGTCGTTATAGACAAATTTTAGCAAAATTCAATTGCTTCACACTTTTCAAACACCCTAATGAATCAATTAACATGTTAAATTCAATATCAATCACAATTACTTTTCTTAAAATGCTTAATTCAAATGGAATGCAACTAGTGAGCAAGCTTTGTAAGAACAAAATTTCCAACAATTTCAAAAGCCTGTTATGTAATTTCCTTTTGTTCTGTTCAAAACTTTAAATTTAATGGCACTTTTTTTTTTGGATTATGGAGATAATTTTTAAAGTATGTAATTACTTGATTTCTCTTTTTATGTATAATCTCAAAATTTCAATTAACATATATGTCAATATATAATTTTTTGAAACACATATATTTATTTATCACTATTATTTATCATAGTTAAAATCATTTTAAGCAAGTTATATAAATTATTATACTAACTAGCTCTGTTGAATTACTACAGTATATCTTATATCAACCTTTGTTGATATTTTTAAATCCTCTTTATTTGAGATAAGATATTTATTCATTATGTTTATTAATTATTTTAGATTTTTTTTATATTATAAAAAATTGTTCTCCTAATTTTAATAAATATTAAGACACAAAGTCATAACTTTTTTCATCCTCTTATTACTTTGTAAAAAATGAGATGATTCATTACAAGTTTTATCAAGTAGGTCATTATTTTGTTTGTTAAAAACCTGTTATGTTTTATTATTATTTCCTATCATGTTTTTCTGAAAGTATCATAACAATTTTAAGAAAAACTAATCAAATTTTTATTATGAGATTGTAATATTGGGCCCGTAAATGGGCCTTTCATTATCTAGTATTATTAAAAGTAGAAAGAGTCTAAGACAAAAGTTGAATTAACATTTCACCCTTCAACTAAATAAAAAATGAAAACATTAATTAATTATTAAATAATAACCCTATCATATCATATTAATAAATAACGCTAATCATCATATAGTGTTAGCCGTCACTTCGAATTCCAAAGATTTATGATCTTTTCATCTCCTATACGGCTACACATAATCAAACATTTGAAATAGCATTCCTATACTCATCCAAGCACACCTTCTACTTGTGGAGATGGGTCACTTGGCCATGCTCTCGGGCCTAATATATTTTTTTCTCCCGTTTTCTTTTCTATTTTGTTTGAGTAATAGTAGATGATAACAAATCTTTGTTTTGGTATCTGTTTTTTCTATGATTTCTTAATTTTTCTTTTTCTTTTTTGGGACTATATCATGTTAACTTATTTTTGTTTTAATTTCTCTCATGATACTATGAATTGATGAAAGAAAATGGTGTTCTTGGTGAAATAATTTGTTAATGTTTTACTGCATATGGATGTCACCTTATACACTAGAATGTTCCCAGTCCGTCATGTTTTGTGGTGCGTTCAAGAAGACAGTGGAGCAAGCACTAATGCTATAAATCAAGAAAATACTAAAACCTTTATCCCTATGCCTGTTGTTATGGAGAATCAAGGTGAAACTACAAATGACATGATCCTCCAACAACCTCTGCCAGAAATCCTAATTTTGGAGAAATTCGAAAGAGAGGCATCCTTAAAATCAAAGTTAATCATTTATTAGCCTTAGAGAACTTCAATTGATTCTTTGAAAGAAGGAGAGAACCATAGACTAATGATATGTCACAAATTCTAACTTTGGAGAAATTAGAAAGTCACTTCATCAAGTATAAGTTGATAATTAGTCAAGAAAATGGAATTAGTAGTGGTAGCAATGGAGGTCCTATAAGAAGGTCACCTAATAGGACAATCACAAGATACCAACCATTTGGGAAAGAAACAATTGATTCAAACAATAATAAAGTATCATAGAGGCATATTTTCTCTCTTTAATTTATCTCCAAATTATCATCAATATATTAATTAGTCATGCTCATGAATATATATAACTCATATCATCTTGTTAATAGTATTTTTCAAGATTGGGCAAATCAGTTCAGAGTCGGTCTTCAACTTACCACAAAATTTCAATCAATATACACAAGGGTTTTATGGTAGGAATGAAAAATGAAGGTGGCACTCCTGGTCAGTTACACTCTTCTTCGAACACACATGCAAGGCACAACAAATTGGCCTTGGTGTCCTTTTCACTATTTTGAGAGAGATATCCATGTGTACTTAATTATGTTTAATGGGAAGGTGATTAATCTCTCTAATGTGAGGCTCAAAATACTTGTAGAATGTGTCGTATAATTTTTGACATTCAAGATATATCAACTTCATAACATAGTTTTATTGCCTTAATTTATTTTGATCCTAGAACTAATCGTTGAGTACATTTTGAAATTTTAAATTTAAATTTGCAGTTTTAGTTCATTCACTTAACAGAGTACACATACACTGCAACTTAATCTCCAGCATGAAGTTGGAATAGCATGTTAATTAATCTCCAATGATGATGAGTAGCTCAAGTGTTCGAATTCGATACTGACTAAGTTAAATACGAGTATAATGTCATAAGTTTGCAATAGGAGTGGTATGACATTGATGTATAGCATATTCTAGAAAGATGGTAATAACATGTAAATGATTGCTTCTACTTATCCCTATTGATCAACTCGTAAAATTGCCCCTCCCCCCCTACAAAAAAAGGAGGTATTTCAACTGATATTTTCTTATCTGGTTAAGAAAATAAACTAATTATGAAGGTGCGAAGAAAATTAAAAAAATTGATGTCTCTTACATAATCTACTACAAATTGGTGACTGTAAAAGGCTTTCTAAGAGCGAGTTAACTATATATTGTTATTATTGTGTCTCGTTTGTTTAGATGTTACTTCCAAAAAAAGAAGCTACTCGCCATAATTTTGAAATACAGAGAAGCGTTGGTTGGAAATTTGTCGTCAAATCCTAATATTAGTTATTTTCTTATTTTTGTGTACACAGTATCTAACAAAAATTCATTTAGAGTTCTCACTTACTTTAGAAAGGTTACTCGGCATAATTTTGAAAAATAGAGTTGTTGGAGTTTGTCATATCCAGTCAAGTCCCACTAAGTGATTATTAGTTATTTTTCCTATTTTAGTGTATACTTTTAATACCAAATAAAAACCCTTATTTAGTGCATTATATTTTAAACTGTATTATTGTATTTTTTTTAATAAAAAAATCTATAAATACTTTGAATACGATAAGATTTAGACAAAAAATATAGCTATTATGGGTAAATATAATAATTATTGCTATTCTAATCCAATAACCCTAAAACTATAGTCAGTTTTTTAAGTTTCCCTTATTAATAATTCTAATATATGCATAAACTCCTTGTGTGATAATACCATGATTTTTCATTTATTAGTTATACATAGGATAATACCAAATAAGAGTGTATAATTAATGCATCCGTAGGTTGAAAATGGTATCAAATAAAGTATTAAGAGGTCGTGTGGTAGTGTGATGTGTTAGTAATGTTGGTATTTAATTATGTTTGTATTAGTTATGCTGAGAGTGTTTTCATAGAATATATGGTTTGTTCTATTAAAAATAACATGCATTGCATAACTTCTAAGGAAATATTTGCTTACAAAATATCCTCCACAAATACGGTGAAAACGTTTTTGAGGGAAAATTATATTTTAAACCATGTTAATGCATTCATTAAAACTCCTTGCGTTGATAATAAAACGATTTTTCATGTATTGGTCATGCATAATACATGATACCAAATAGGGTGTACTTGATTGAAAAAGCGTACAAAACAAAAATTAATAGGACATAAAGTTAATGCATGCATTATGTTTCAAATTCATCTTACCAAACAACCGATATAGTAATAGGACTGGGGTTTCCTCACACATTCATGAAAAAAGAGAAACTCTATCTTGGCAAATTAAACTATGAATAAACTCTTAATTATGTTTATCAATAAGAATGTATATTAGTTCGTATCGTGAATCTAATTTTCACGCCCCGAGGCTACTTTCTAGACGCAACACGGTGCTTAGTGTCACAAGTGACCTAAGCTAACCCATGACATGACAAATCTCTACAAATTCACTTAAAACATGCAATGTGCGGAAGGTAAAAACAATTTAATATATGAAATAGGCCTAAACCCCAACATGTCTGAATAAATAAAATATATGAAGAGTATAGTTCTAAATGAAAAAACCACAGACTCAAGTGATGTCCGAAAGCTTCTAGCTAATTTGAGTTGTTGGGATATGCGCCCAACTAATTCTAACAAGTCTAAAAATGAAAAGTGAATACTGAAAAGTAAAGCATGTCTAGCTATTGTTCTCGAACTATAAGGTTTAGCCATACAGAAAAGTCGAGCTAAGTGTGGTCTGCATGTTGAGCTCTTGAATCTATATCATACAAAGACGTAGCGCAAAAGTATGCGTCAGTACATTAAGGAGTCGTTTGGTACAATAAGGATTAATGCAGGGATTAGTAATGCAAAGATTAGTAATGCATGGATTAGCAATGCAGGGATTAGCAATGCAGAGATTATTTTTTATCCAATGTTTGGTTTAATGCTTATTCAAACCTTGTGTTTGGCTTAAAACTCCTAAAAATAAATTTTTTCCAATTTTACCCTTGAATTATTATGTTATCTATTTCATGTAATTACCATATTTATTACGTTTACAACTTGAATATGAAGTGCTTAACAAACTTAATTCACTTGAGGAAACCTCAAGTCATAAATGAGAAGGCGTTATTTTAAGTATCCCGACCAATGTGTACCTCCCTCTTCTCTTAACAAAACAAGAAAATATAAAATAAAACTAAAGTTCAAGATTCTAACAATAATCAAGGGCCTAACAAAATAATCCAGAGTCTAACCTCAAAAATTAGGTTTTTCAAACTATTTATAAAAAAAAAAAAAACCTAATTATATAAGGACTCTATTTGCTGGAAATCTGTCAAAACGCGGCTGGGTTGACGGACTTCGCGATGGATCGTCGTGGTCACGACGGACCGTCATGGACTTCGTCGTCCCATCTTGTGCAATTTTTTCTGCTGCTCTCTTTATTATCCTCGACGGCAGATATGACGGATCGTCACAGGAACAACGGTCCGTCGAGGGTCTCAGTTCCAAAACACTTAAACTCTTGGCATTTGGGTACTGGGACTACGTCTCTGAACTTCATGACGAACCAGCAGGACAGACCGTCATGGATACGACGGTCCATCACTTATAAAAAACTCATGCTCACTTATATCAACTTGACTTTGAAGTGAAGAACAACAACTGAAAAGAACGAACAAAGTACACCACAAAAAAATGAATATACATATCCAACATCCATTCACAACAGATTTTCACATTTAAGTATATACTGAGAAAAGGAGAAAAGGAGAAGCGAGAATCATGTACATCAATTGACAACAACAAGTCAAATAAACACATTTACAGACATCATTTTGAGTTAATGACAAGTTACACCACATTCAAGTGTTTCCATAGATTCTAGTTACACAAAGCTACTGTCCTCGTGTCTGTCTTACGCCAATCATTTTCAATATAGGACATAATTTGAGGTATCAAAAAGTGACAGTACACTCAAATATTTAAAAAGGTCTTCAATTAAGCAAAACTAGCAAAATGAACTTTCCACTTATCTTGAAGTCTACCATACTTCAAAGTTTATCTTTTATCATCATAAACATCATAGTTTGACGCTCAAGTTCACCCATGCATATAAATAATTCCATCATTTTGACTTCATCACAAAGAATCATTGTTGCTTTGATGCGTTGCTCTGTGGAGTACAACTCAAACATAGGGGATTCAATGATGGAATAAATTTGATCACGAAGATCAGATTGGTCAAGACGACCTTTTGGTATACTCACCTTGTTTATTGGTTTGTTCAGATCTAGCTTCTTCAGGTTCAAATGCTTCAGCACATTCATTTTGAGATGCTTCAGCAAATGTAGTAGCTCCAGTAGCATTTCCAGCTTCTCCCTTAGTCACATTAGGTCTATGACTAGAACCAGCTTCTTCATCGCCATCAAGATCAATAGGAAATCCCAAACTCATATCGTTAAACATTACTGAGGATTGACTCCTTTGAATATCCTCAATAGCATCTAATGGGCCTTCTGCAAATTCCCCTGTTGCTCTATCCTTGCCAAAGATTTCCTCACAATCCACAAACATCGACCATTTTTTCGTATTCATGTTTTTGGAATTTGGATCAACCTAGAAAACAATCACAAAATAAAACAAAGCAACATAGTATAACTTAGTTAATAACTCTTTCAGAACACACATATAAATACATAACTATAATCATGAACAACTAAAAATCTCTCGCTATTTTTGGGTTGATACTAATGCACGAATACTTATACTAATAATAACTTTAATAAAGTATTAATTACCTTTAGGAAGTCATCCCAAAATTTGGGATCATCAACTATTATAGCTCCATCACTGTATTGAAATCCCAATCCACTTCGGCTCTTTAGCATAGCTATACTTGCATAACATTTCTCCCAATATCTTATTTTAGATAAGACATGTGGTTCACCTTTTAATCCGCTGTTAGGATGATGTTCACATAAGTAACATTCTAATTCCTTTAGGTATCCAGGCTTGAAGGTTTCATTATCACCTCTCCAACCATTAACACATAACTTTTTTAATCCATCTATAAGAGTTCGTTCTTCTGCTGCAGTCCATGTCCTTCTTGTCAGAGGAGTTGAATTTCTTGATCTTTTTGATGTGTGGGAAGATGTTTGACTGCTCATTTGGCCTTTATATTCTTGTGGAATAGATTATAAAAATGAATAGGAAGAAAATAATAATGATAATAACAATAATGCACACATAGAATAGTTGAACAAATCTATAACCTTGTCATGAAATCAAGAACTATTTCTAGAAAACTTTATATATAAAAAAAAATTGTAGGAAAAACTGATATATTCAGAAAACATTAGGCTCTCCATATTAGAAGCTTAAAAGATATTGCATTCAACAGGTGTTCATGTATGTAGACATTATCAATTTGTTCCTTTGTCTAATGACCATATTCATGGTTGCTGCAAATCAAAGATAGGAAGAACAATACTAATTCTTTTCTATACATATGCATACTCATAATTTAGTTTTCATTTCCTCTATCAACATTCAGAAATTATAATCTGCACTAGTGTTGCAGGGTTCTTTTAGTTTTAGGAGATTGAAGTTGTAAAATAAAGTCAAATTTTACTATTAGAGGAAGTGATGAAGAGTAATAATTATAACATATTAAGAAAATCACAAATTTCATAACCACAGATTCCAAAAGTTACAAAAAGGATTCAAGATTCCTAATTAACTAGTATAAAATCTAAAACATAAAGGCTGACCTTAAAGCCCAAGCTAGCTAAATTCATCGCAAAAAAAAACTTAACATGTCATCACAGATTTGATCTTGCATTCCACATTGATTGAGCCAACTCATCCCTCCAAGTGGTCCACTCTTCAGACGATTCAACAAGATCAATATGTTCAGGTTGATTCTCAACTTGTTCTTCCATATCCATGTCTAAAGGATCCACATCCATCTCTCTATGGATGTAGTTGTGAATCAAACAACAAGCACTTATAATTCTGTTATGAACTTTAACAGTACCACGAAGAACTCCTAAGAATTCCCCAACGCCCTTTCGATAACATTACGAGCCCTAGCATGCTTCATATTAAAAAGTTCTTCTCGACATCGAGGTGGGGGGTTGTCACCTTGCCAATCCCTAAACCAATATCTATATACTAGGTAAGGTGAAAGAAAACCGTTTCCATTTGTATATCCTCCATCACATAAATAATAATTACCTATAATATAAACATAAAATTTAGATACTTTTCTATTCTTTTCATGTACAGTTACCTTCTCAAAAAATTAAATACATCATTCTTTTTGTGTTCTTATATGCATATGTACATGGCATAACCTCGGGAATTTTTAAACCATTCCGCCGCACAACAGCGTCTCGTAATACACGACCATCGGCAGTAGATCCTTCCCAACCAGGTAACACATAAGTAAAATTGAGATTTCTATCACAAACTCCCAATACATTAGTAGCTATATCTCCCTTCCTTGTCCTGTAAATTGGTTTGTACACAGATGGAACTCTAATGTGAATGTAAGTACCATCTAAACAACCCTATAAAAAATATAGAGTTACCTCGTACTAGAAGGAATTCTGAGTAAATTACATTATTCAATCATAAACAAATACTAAAATTAAGCTCACCTACCTTAACCATTTCCATCGATCTTCAATCTCATTTTCAAGGATAGGTTTAGGATTGACAAGGAACAGTGGAGTTAGTTTGAGTATAGCTCTCAAGCACTCATTAAAAGCTTGACTTACGCTCCATCCAGATCTAATATAATCAACCTTGATTGATCTATTCTTCTCGTGATGAGCCAAGATGTTTAAGAACATTGCTAGATTTTCACTTCTTGACATATACTTACCATCAGTCAAACCTCCGACATGCTTAGTTAATAGAACTAAATTATGAAAGGAATTTCTATCCATTCTTAACTTGTTAATACATACAATATCACAATCATTTATAATACAATTTAAGTGAGAAATTACTTTTGGTATTCAGACACTCATACGGTACCTAATCTCATGCACATTTCTGTATTGCCTTGTTAGTGAATGACCATGAATAGCCATAAAAAGACAAATAAGGACTACAAGAAATAGTTGGCACATTATCTCCTCAAGAATAACATAATCAGTACTCGAAAGACGTTGAAGATCCATAATAACACCTAAGTTTTTCATAAAAATTAGACAAAATCAATACACACAATATGAACAGAAACCTTTAAATTTTAAGCATAAATACTAATGGTGACGATGTTGTTCAGAAACTTTCAACCCACAAAATACTAATTAATTTGCAAGGGCATTTCAATTCACCTATTTACAACCATTTGGGACAAGACAAAAGAAAAGAAGAGAAGAAAAAAGTTCAAACCTGTATAAACCTTACACAGCTAATAGTGACGATGTTGTTCAGAAATTAACCTTACACGCTATGCCTTCTCCATAGCCAAACACGAGAAAAGACCGCGAAAGAAAAAGGAAAGGCGCCAAAAAGTAGAGGAGCGTGAATTATTTACCAATTCTAAAGGATATATAGAGAAATTGAGGGGCAATTCAGTCATTTCGTTTCCTTGTAAAAGTATTAGTAAACCTTGGATTAGTAATCCCTAGGTCCTTGGTATTAGATAAGACCACATATGATGTATTAACTTATCCATGTATTAGGTATGTTTGAGTTGAATTGGGTAACCAAACATTGTATTATGGGGCTTAAATTTTAATCCAAGGACTATTTTAATTAATACATTCTACCAAACGGCTCCTAAGGGTACTAAACTTTCGGGATATATGTTAAATTGAACAATATAAAAACTGAACATGGAAATATATATACTAAAGCATAACTGAAATCTGAGCTACATACAATGACCATGTACTAACCATGAATATATAACATGTTGAATTGAATACAAAAATAAATATTAAATACATGGTCAATGCAACATAAATCTTACTATGGTAGATACTATCAACCGACATAAACCACGTGAGCTAAACGTGAGGTTCGGTGTATACGTCCCATCAAGATGATCAAATATACATTGTAAGGGTATAAAGGGATGATTGTGACGTGCTCACTAAAACCAAATGTCTGATAGAGGGTACTTATAAAACTACAAATGACACCGAATTAGTGATAAGATTACTCTCAATTGAAAAGCTAAAAATACATTTATAATAGTTGATAGCTCAAAATACTTATTATTCTCTGAAAATGCATCATTCATATACTAAAAGATATGGCTTTCAAATTATAAAGCATGATTGTCTAACTAATCGTCCTAGCAAATATAATTCCTGAAATATGGATAATTAACACAAGATACAGTTTCAGAGTTTTATACATGAGATTACACTAATTCTCCAAGAAACATATCATAGAAACTATAACAGCTAAATTACAATGAAACCCTAAGATTGAACAACCCTGAACTATTTATAGAGAAGCTGAAAATTTGACTGAATTTTAGGTGTTGACACCCACTTTTTGACCCTCCCTGATAGGAATTAATTCATGAGTTTCTTAAATTTCAAATGAGTTGAAATAGTCGACTTTATAAGATTTGAATGCTTTTCAAGTCGTTTTAAAGTAGCTTTAGTCGATTTTTATAGTTTTGAAGCGATATATTTTTATATGTTCTTGTATGATTAGTTTATTTTATTAAATATTCAAATATCGTCTAAAAAGATTTTAGTTTTACTTAACAAATTAATTTTTTCTGAATTAGTATCTTATGTTTTGAGTCCTTGATTTATAATTGAGTTAGATATTTTACCTTGTTAAAATTAAGAAGCTCGTTAATTAATTGATTAATTCATCTAATCTAAATTTTGGTTAAATTCCATAAATTAAATTTAATTTGAACAGTTCCTAAAATCCAAAACATAACTCATTTCCATAAACCCGTAAAAAATTCAAATTTTGGGCCAAATTGCATCAGCCATTTACTTGAAGCTTCCAGCCCATCCACTCTAATAAAATCTCAGACCCAATTTGTTTATCCAAAATGTTTGCTCCAATTCCCAGGCACAACCCAAATTCCCCTTTAAACCTCAACCCGACCCAATCTCCCCTTTCACAAAGAGAGATCCTACACCGTAAACATCGTTGAAGTGTTCCCAACGCGTGCTGTTGCAAAAGACAGCAACCCCAGGGTCGTCTTCTCCTCCATGCGCTGAAAAGTTAGAAGGGAGTCGCTCCATCAAGAACAGTGATCGAGACACGACCCCAACCGTGTGGTTGGGGTTGTCTTCCGCGCCAGTTGCTCGTACAATAGAAAAGATAAAAGCACCTGCAAAATCATCCTCACAACAGCACCTAGTCATCGTTGCTGGTCTTTGAAGGCGAGAGATGATGCCACGTCGAGCTTCAAGGGCGAGATACTCATCCGAATCGTTCGCATCACTTTCTGCTTTTGAGCTTGCCAAAAATGGTGACTTCATGGTACAAGAACCACTTTCTCTTGATCTGGAAATGAGGATTTGAATTTCAAAATTAAGGTGAATCTCGATTTTGCTCCCAATTTCTCTTCAGAAATTACACTTTGCCCTCGCTCTATCCACCTAAAGTGTAGCCCTAATTCTTTTGCTATATAAGATCTGTTAATGATGGCTTCAGGGGGAGGGGTTTTTCTTTAAAAAAAAGGGAGAGAGTTTGATCGGAAAAAGGGTTGGGGATTTTAGTTGGAAATCTTTAGAGCAAATACCTAGAGCATTTTACGCAAAGATAGTATAATACATACTGAATATATATAAAAAGAATCAGAAGGGAACTGATTTTGTTTGAGTTTGATAGTCTATTTGGATTTCTTGATCGCTGCTCGAGTCGGAATTTTGTTGTGGTTGTTGAAGGCGATTTCTCAGCTCGTCGTCCCTGTTTCGCTGCCCACAGCAAGGTAAACAACTCCTACTTAGTAGTGAAGATTTTGGTCTCAAAAGTGATTTGATGATTAGGATTAAGATCGTATCTCTATTTGTTTTCTTTGGTTTTTGTGATCATTATGCTCGCCTCGAACTCTAGTTTGTTCTGTTAGGTAGTCATGATATTGTTATGTTCTTCTTTTGTTAAAGTTATTACTTATGGTTCCTTCATGGGTTTGAATGGTGCCGAATAAATCTTTGTTGAAGTATGAAGATGAAGTGTTCAAGTAGAAGTTATTTAATGTAGGTAGAAGTCTATTAAAGAATAAGAAGGGTAATATAGTCATTTACATGTTTTGTTAGTTACAACTAACTAATCTTATAGTTAGTTTACAAAATATTCTAAATGAGAGTTGTATCTATATATATAGCTTTATCATCTATGTCTGGTTTAACAGTTTTGTATGATAAATAAATTTGGACATTTTTCCCTCTACTCTTCTTACTTTCTTCTTCTTCTTCTTCATCAAAGTAAAGTCAGTTTACCAACATAGTATCAGAGAAGGGCCCGTCTCACCCGATGTTGGGCCTCTAAAATCAAAAATTGCCCACGCACCAAATTCTAAGCACTGAGCGTGAGGTGAGGTGTCAAAGAATGACAAAAGTCTCACATCGGTAGTTAATGAGATGGGTGGACTCCTTATAAGGCTTGGACAATCCTCCTCCATTTTATCTAGCTTTTGGGGTGTGAGTTAGACCTAAGACCTAATTTCACATGTCACCTAGACAGTGGAACCATAAGCTGACTGAGGCTCTTATTAAACTACAGTTGAAAAAGAGTCAAAATTATTATTCACTGTTTATTAACAACTCAAAATAGGGAATCATTTCGGTACTTGTATATGTGCATGATATACTTGTAACTGGCAGAAGCTTGAAGCTAATAGAGGACACAAAGAGGGTCTTGCAACAATCATTCAAAATGAAAGATTTAGGGGAACTAAAATAATTTTTGGGCATTGAGTTCACTAGATCTGCTAATGGTATCCTAATTCATTAGAGGAAGTATACTCTTGAGTTAATTTCTGAGGTTGGTATGACAACAGTTAGACCTGCAGTCACACCTATTAACATGAATGTCAATCTTACTCTCAAATAGTATGATGATCATATAAATCAATAACAAGCAGAAGTTGTTGATGATCCTTTGATAGATCAGACCAAGTACCAAAGAGAGATAGGTAAGTTGTTATACTTGAATATGATAAGACCTGATATATCTTTTAGTGCACAAACTCTAAGTTAATTCTTGCAACAACCAAACAAATCTCACATGGATGCTGCATTGAGAGTGGTGAGATATCTAAAGCAACAACCTGAACAAGGTTTAATCTTATCAAGTAACTCAAATGATCTAGTAACTGCATATTGTGATGCTGATTAGGCTTCATGCTCAATAACTAGAAAGTCTATCACAGAGTATATGGTGAAGATCGGCAAATCATAAGTATGTTGGCAGTCTAAGAAACAAACTATTGTATCTAGAAACTCAGTTGAAGCTGAGTATAGAAGCATGACTGCAACTGTTTCAGAACTAGTATGGTCATGGCTTGATGAAAGAAATAGGTATCAAAGTTCAGATTCCAGCAAAAATATATAGTGACAGCAAGATTGCTATTCAAATAGCAGCAAATCCAGTCTATCATGAAAGAACAAACCATGCTGAAATTGATTGTCACTTTATAAGAGAGAAATTACAACAAGGTTTGATCAAAGTGGATTATGTTCATACCAAGGAA
Organism: Solanum arcanum; assembly: GCA_027789145.1. Classification (NCBI taxonomy): domain Eukaryota; kingdom Viridiplantae; phylum Streptophyta; class Magnoliopsida; order Solanales; family Solanaceae; genus Solanum; species Solanum arcanum. Next base: position 81,880,716 of record CM050933.1, read on the forward strand.
CAACCTTCTTATGCTTAAACTAAGGGTCTGTCCAATTACAACACAATCATATTCTATCCAAGCTTGGAGTGTTAAACATTTTTCCCCTCCCATCTTGAAGGGGAGGGTTGAAGTATGAAGATGAAGTGTTCAAGTAGAAGTTAGTTAAAGTAGTTAGAAGTCTATTAACGAATAAGAAAGGTAATATAGTCATTTACATGTTAGTTAGTTACAACTACCTAATCCTATAGTTAGTTTACAGAATATTCTAGATGAGAGTTGTATCTATATATATAGCTTCATCATCTATGTATGGTTTAACAGTTTTGTATGAGAATGAATCTGGACATTTTTTCCTCTACTCTTCTTCCTTTCTTCTTCTTCTTCTTCTTCTTCTTCCTCTTCCTCTTCTTCTTCCTCTTCTTCTTCTTCTTCTTCTTCTTCTTCTTCTTCTTCTTCTTCTTCTTATTCATCTAAGTGAAGTCAGTTTACCAACAAACTTGTTATTGTAAATCTAGCTGTTGTTGAATATGATTTGGAATTATTAGTTGGTGTTCTTCAAATGCTTGGCCAAAAATCTGTTTATGTCTTGTCGTGGGAAGAAAATGCCTCACTTGGCGTTTCAGATTATTTATTGTTCACTGTTTTGGCTTTGCAAAAAAAAAAATGATCGTCTGTGAATCTTATCGTCTTCTTTTATTTCTAGGTATAGGTTTGTTTTGGTGTTGTTTAATGGTCAAAAACCTGAAACTTTGGTAATCATTGATGTTAACCTTCACCCTTGTATTCGTCTTGTGATAGAATATTTTCTTTTGTGGTTCTTTATAGTGTCATGCGGATGCTATTTTTCTTTGGATAAAATTAATAATGTGTTCTTAGCATATCTCCATGTGTTATGTAAGTGGGTCATTATTTATATCCGTTTATCATTCATATACTTGATTTTGCCTATAGTAATTTAGATGATGTCCAGGCCTGGTTTGAATATTTTTTTTCAAAACTATGGTATACAATTTTGATCTTGGTTGGTTTAAAATACCTCAAGTAAACTCGCGCTACTTTTCCTTGGATATGGGCCGCATATAACATGTCATAGTCCGTATTGGTTCTCATTTTGTGTTTACTCCTTTGGGATAAAATGAATCTGTCTTCTTTGCCTATTAGATTTTTCTGCAAACCTTATACGAGCTTCTAGCTTGTTACTTCGATAGATTGTGAGTTGCAAGATTGTGAGTGTGTCCATTCTTTTAGCTTCACTTTAGTAGCATGCTTCTGTAATTGTTAAAATTAGTACACTGTTTCTTCATTAAATTCTCTTGTTTAGTTTGTTCGATGCTTTAAGGTTCATAATCAGTAGTAAGTTTGGTTGCCTGATGACCCTTCCATTTTTTTTAAGCACACATGCTAAGATTTCTGCTCTTTGTTAAAGCCACTATAGTCAAGTTATTACTGTTATCATTATCGTATATTTATTTTCCAACTCGTGTTGAAAACTTTTTGCATCGAAAATGGTGTTATTATATGCTAGAAACTCATGGTTAGTTGATAATACTTGGTTTTAGAAGCTAAGTTTATTTTCTTAATTTTGTGTCTTACTAAGTATGATCTTATTTTTAGGGACCTTGGAACTAGCTTTGACCTCGAAATTAATTAGTTAAAATTGTGTGTTGCTTCTGGTGATATTCAAATAGTAGTATTTATCGTATATTGCTATTTTATATTAAACATTTGAGTTCTTACTTATATCTCCTTTATATTTGTTTTCATGTGACACCCCTTTTGAGTCTTCGTGAACTCTGCATCTTATGCATTTTTCTATTTTTGCCTCGGAGGCCCCATTACGCATCCTTTGAGTAAGCCTACTCTTTGAGAATCGAAGAACAAATCCCATAAATTGGCAAACAGGTCACAAAATTGAAAGTATATGGACCAGATCAAGAAGTTGAAGAATTAGGCCTAAGAGTTTTTTAGTGTTGCACTTTGTATTTTTGGGTCTAAGCCCTTATCTTTTGTCATTATTGTTTTGTTAGAATTTTAGACAAATACCAAAGTGAAATTGGCCAAAAACCCAAAAACTAATAGGGTCCAAATACCGGTCCAGGCGGACAGAAACCGGATTTGGATCCATCTCTCTCTCTCTCTCTCTCTCTCTTGCTTTAGTCGCTCATTTACTTTGTTGTTGATTGTCGTTAGTATTAGGGTTAAAAGATGCAAATTCCCACAAGAAGCTACTTTTTAACAATTCAAAACTAAATCAATTAAGTATAAATGGATTTAAATAATAATACATAAATTTTACAACTTACCAAAGATTTCACTTAGATAGTAGGCTGATAATTCATTTTAGCAAACTCTAAATAAAATTTAATTCAAATAAACTTAAATTGTTAGCCAAACAAGTTAGTTGTCGGATAATCGCAAGTTAGTGAATATTTTAGTTAAAAACCTTCCTAAAATATAAATATGAATCCCTGAACGCCCTTTTAATTTTTTTTAAGGTTTCTGTTTAAATTGTTTGAAAACTTAGTTTTCTTAATTTTTCTTAAAAAATTAAGTCGAGTCTCTCAAAAAATCAAATACATATACAAATATTTTTCCGAAATAAAATAGAAATTGGGACTCTGATGGAGGATTCTAACCTTAAAACTAAATTTATTTGACTATGTGAAATAACTGTCTATTTTTTTCTTTGTCGTATTATATAAATTGTTGTATTTTCATGGCATTTCATACTTCGTCAAACGACAATGGTTTGTTTATCACTTAAAGGACGATTATGCGTGTTCGCAGTCGTTCATTAACCAAATTCTTTCTAGGAGCACCCTGACGAATGTAGTTGGCTACTTGATAGTCAACGGTCATAAACTGTCTCAGCCTAAGTAGTCCGCTTGGGTCACCCTTTGCACTACACATAAAACCCACTCCTAGTCCAACTAAGATAGAGCGAAACCGAATATCAAAAGTAGCTCATTGACCTAAGATGACCCAACAACCAAAGAGTGCTGAGCCCATTAGAGAGACCGCCTTGAGTTCAAAGAGCACACAACTCGATCGGATGATCATACTTATATGCTATTTGAAGGATGTTTGTGTGTTTAACGGATTATTGTGTCTTGGGGGGGGGGGACTAACTATTTGTATGTATTTGTGATGTCAAATCAATTCTTAAGTTTCAAAATGGTCACCAAGATGCCCGATATTTTTCGTGTGTGGTGGAACAACCTCAACGACTGTCAAAAGAGAGAAATCTCGATTCACTTGGGACACCTACCTTTGATAATGGACTTCAAGGTTTGACCCACATTTTCGAGGTAATTATACGTTTCTGGAATGACAAAAGGATGATATTCCAATTTGGAGATGTCGAAATAACACCAACAATAGAGGAGATAAAAGATTATACGGATTCCATCGTAACATGTAGTAAAAGGAAAAACATCCAGATCATCACATCCTGCTACCATATAGGCCAAATAGTCTAGAACTGAAGGACATGTTACTATTAGTAAATGCAAACTGGTTGGATACTAAAAGTGTATCGTTGATGAGATTCTTTTAAAGGTGGGAACATGATAGCTATTTCAAAAAAATTCCGAATGAGTTCCCCACAATCATAGTACTTGGAGTAAGACTCAGACGATCGCGTTCTCTGCAAGCCTCTTAGGACAATGGTATTCCTTCAGGATGAACGTAATGAGATTGATACCAGGATTGTGATGGTTGTAGATGTCATCTTTAGAGGGATTAGTAAAGAAAAACAAGCAAAGAAACACTACAGTTTGACCCCAATTATTTTGGCGGACATCTATCAATCTACGAGTTTGTGTAAGAATGGATCTCCATTTTTCCGAGGGTGCAACATTTTTCTTCAGTGGTGGATGACGGAACATTTGTGTAAAAAAGAAGACACACAACAACAAGAGTTTTCCAAGCCAACCCAGATGATTCCGCTTGACAACTACGAGCTTTATCTAATCATCCGAATGTTCCCAATTCACACCAAGAGGGATGCATGGGCGAAGGTATTCTATGACTTGAGATAAGGAGACATACAAAGGATGTTTCAAAACTTCATGTTAGAAAAGATAGCGGCTCGGGGAGCCAAACGTTCTTTTTTTGTCCTTCCCGGCATCAGAGGAATGCGACCATACAATCAAAGGAGGATCATGCGGCAATTTGGCAGAAGACAAATCATACCTGTCCAAGGGGATACTGACGCCTTTGCCATTGATAACAATGGGTGTGTTAAAATACCTTTCGCGAGAACCATCTTCCAGGATTGGGCTGGCGGGTCAACATGTAAGGAAATATTGCTGAAAATAGGTATGAAGCAGGATATGTTGATGAGTACAAAACATGGTTGCAGGATGATTTGTGTGGTGTAGTGAGCCAGATACCACGCGTTGGTCGAGAAATTGAAGACGTCCAAATGAGGTCCAAATCAACACGTATCATTTTTAGCAGGAATGAGACCAAAGGATAGGAATTTCGACGAAGGTAGCAAGAATACCAATCTAGAGAATATTAAAGCAGAGGGCCTTAGCTGTGATTTCACAAGATTTAACCGATGTGAGGGCTTGTTTGATGCGTCTAGATGCAACCCTTGATGAGCAGATCAACACTCTCTCGGTCATGCCGCCATCATCCAATTCTGTGTTTTCTGAGCCATACGTGGTAACAAGCATGTACATTATCCGCGAGGAGGTAGAAAAATCTAAAGGGAGAGCGGGACCTTCAACTTTCTGATTCCCTTGTGTGGGATTGTTTTCTAATTTGTATTTGTAATGTATTCCCCTTCCCGCAAAATGTATCCCATTTTGATTAAAACTCTGTAACGAATTCTATAATTGTTTGTGAAGCTTATTTTGGGGGGTGCAACAATCTGTTTTAAATGATGCAATACATCTTTCAGATCGCTAGGTCTAACCTTGGCACAAATGGCCACTTACATGATTAGGACGCGATGTATGTGTTTTTAACTATTTATGTGATATGTTTCTTTGAATAAGGGCATCGCAAACCCACTCCCTATCATAAATTTTGAGAAATATACAATAGTCACTATTACTAAATATTCGACCAAATTTCTCGAGTCTTAAGTTTCTCGGCAAAAAGCAAAATCCTATCTCCAGATTCTAAAACACTACTCTACCATCTCAGGAAAGATGAGATCACAACTATGGACAAAGGAAAGAAAATCCAGACTTAACCAACTGAAGAGGAGATGATCGACATACATATGCAATGCGGAAAGTGCCTATATGACATATTGTTTCCTACCGGGAACCCAGAGTTTGATAGCATTGAAGAAAGTTATGAGGAAGAGATCACCCGCAAACCTTCTCTTGAAGGTCTCCTGGCAGAAGGGGACCAAAAAGTCACTCTCGAAGCATATCCACAAGAAGATTGAACATGGATGGAAGCCAATTTGTGCGCCCTCATTTTCAAGCACTATCGGACTAGGCGTATGTTGAGACCCATTGAGAGAACATCTTCCCAAGTGGGATCAGGGGACACCCGCAAGACGTGTGAGTGTCATTGCAACTATAAAAGGCATATGATAGAGGAGTACACAGAGTTTAAGAATGTGATCCGCCGTTTGCTCGATATGGACACTATTTATAATAGTTGGGGTGACGGCATCATCATCACATGTGGTGAACCGCGGCTCGACATATCAGTCACTGAGAAGACTATATTCTACGTTGCTTATTCACACCTTTCAAGAAAACAATGTTGGAGGTCTATTCGGAATTGGTTCGAAATGGAGTCTTCACCCTTTTCTCTAAGGACGTGGACGTGTTATATTCCCTTTGGTTCGAAGTTCGAAAACTTTGCCCCTATCCCTTTGAAAAATGTCTTGCATTCCACCACGAATTTGAGTCGAATCTGTTCTCGGTGGCTGATGCAATAGCAATAAGAAGAACGACTGATATGAGGCTACCTTTATCTTTTAAAACCTTGTTTATTTTGCATTTCCTTGTAATCGTTAAAAATAAATAAAGAAAAAACAAGTATTTCCTTTACTTGAACTCATAGGGCCTGAATTCTCCTTGTGAGATACGTAGGCAGACTTTGAAGGCCCCGCCCCTATCTTTCAAAATTTTCATTCTCCCATTTTTATTCTACAAGGAAATGTGAGGCTCAAACCAACAGACGTCAAATAGATGCAGCAAGAAGACCATAGTTCTACGTGATTTAACTTTTTCTGAGACATCCTCCAAATAAAAACAAGAAAATTCCTGCTTATTCAAAAAATCAATTTCCCCTTTACACGTGGTTAGCATGTCCTCAAACGAAACAATTTATGTGTGTTATTTGTTCTTTGTGTGATATCTTGCATTATGTATTCCGAACTCAAACTAACAAATTTTCCTTTGAGTTGTTTTCCTCTACAAGTACTTACGTACTGGTTTGTGTCGATTTAATTGGATGATCATCCGTACTTAACTAGATCTAAAGGGATCACAGATTCCTTTCCCGACCAAACTTCAGATAAGGGAAAAGCAGTAATGGGGGACAACAACGAAGAAATAAGTCTTACTAATGTTGTGGTGGCTCAACCCACCATAGCGGATCATAATGAACTGATTATGCAGCTGATGCAACAAATTGCTGAGATGAAAGTTGAAATACAAAGGAGACAGGATTATCCTGCCTCCGCCAGGTTTTACTGCCGATGCTACTACTGATGGAAGGTCTCCTCTATACTTTCCCTGTTCAAACATGTATCCAACTCAGATTCCGTCGTCTACTCCTGCTCAAAATCCCTCAGTAATAGACGTGACTATACAAAATCCTCAATACGCATCCGCCTCATACCAAACTCCACCCCCTCATCAAAATAATGTTCCCAAATACTACCTCCCTCTCAAAGTTCCCATCACCAAACCGCTTCACTCCCACAAAACCAAAATGCATTTCATCCCTAATCACCTTTCCACCATAAAAATCAACACACTAACCCACAAACCTTCCCATAAAATTACAAAGGTACTCAAAACTCCCCAAGTCCCTCCGTAGATCCACCCTTACCTAGAAAAGCTACTTTCCAAATTGCTGTTCAAAACGAACATGACGTGAACACTTTTGAGCTCGACCATTATGAGAACTCAGAAAGAGAGTAGAGGTCAAAAGAAAACTCTGCGAAAATAGACATAAAGGAGGAGATTCGAAAAGAAATGAAGGGAACTTTAGTGGATACCTGACGCCACTGGTTTCAACTACAAAAACTTATGCATTCATCCGAATCTATACCTCTCTAAAGGGTTTAAGATGCCAAACTTTGATATGGAGGCACAGGAAATCCCTTAGCGCACCTGAGGTCTTTCTGTGACCAACGCGTAGGAGTTGGGAGGGATGAAACTATGCTAGTGCGGCTTTTTAGCCGAAGTTTGAGCGGGGAAGCTTTGGAATAGTTACATATCTGAGACCAGGCAGTGCCTCAGCTGGAATGCTCTAGATAAGGACTTCATCGATCGGTTTGCCTACAATGTAGAGATCATCCCTGATCGTTATTCCTTAGAAAAGTTGAAACAAAAATCCAACGAAAGTTACAGAGAGTTTTTGTACATGTGGCACAAGGAAGCAGCTAGAGTACAACCTCCTATGTCCGAAAAAGAAGTAGTTGAAGTGTTTGTGTGGGTACAAGAGCCCGAATACTATGATAGAATCACGTTGCTCGTTGGATCAAAATTTGCTGATATAGTCAAGGTTAGTGAGACTATCGAGGGTGGGTTGAAAATCGGGAAGATTGCTTGTGTTGTTGCATCGTCCAGATCATGGGGTTTGTTGGAAAAAAAAAGAGAAGATGTTTCTGTTGTCTCTTATGAGGGGAGGAAGACCCCCAGAAGATCATCAGCGACGTTCCCAAAATTCTTACCAGGCATGCTATATGTAAGCTGGTTATCCAAATACTCCTCCTCCCATCTACCAAAATGCTACCTCCACATACCAAAATTCCCCAGAATTACCAAAACCCATCTCCCGTTTACAAAAATTCTCGTCCACTTTACAAACTTTCATCCCCCGTTTACCAAAATGTTACTCCTAACCATGCCAATGTGTAGTCAAACTATAGAGCACCCCCGCCCAAAGATATCAAGTCCAAGCTCCACTCTACCAAAATACCCCTCCGAATTAACTAGTGGCATTCCCAAATTATCAAACAAATCCTTATCGAAGAAACCAAACTCCCCGTCCAAATACCCAAAATTATCAACAAATTCCTCCTCCCCAACAAGTCAATTGTGATCCCCTCGACCCATATTCGAGAAGCCCCCCTAGAAACTTTACCTCGCTCGCTGAAAGTCAAACAAAGTTGTACGAGCGACTGGCGACGGCTGGATACATTCACCCAGTGGGGCCCAAGCCAGTGGATACTAGTTCCAAATTTGATAGACCCGATCAAAGGTGTGCATATCACTCCAACAGCGTTAGACACGATACTGAGAACTGTATCAGCCTAAAACACAAGATTCAAGATATTATCGACCAAGAAGTGGTTTCCCTTAAAAAAGTCGCGCCTAATGTTAAGACCAATCCTTTTTCAAATCATGGAGGCGTCAATATCAACATGATAGAGACAGATGATGACTGGTGCATGAGAAAGGCGATAGTCCCAATTATTCATGACGACCTGGAAAGAACAGTGTCTTCGCTGAGTATCAACGAGAAAAAGGAGTTCGTAATTTTGACGCCTGCAAAGGCTGTAACCTTGGTGCCAATAAAAACTCCCAGTAGGCCGAGGTTTGTGATCGAAACCGCTTCAGCTTAGGGTATGACCAGGTTTGACAGGTGTTATACTCTAGAAGTGTTGTCCCATAGAGGGCAAAATAAGTACCAAGGAAAGAGGCTGATAAGTGAAGGCGAAGCTGATGAATTCTGGAGAAAGATGCAGTGGAAGGATTATTTGATTGTCAAGCATTTGGAAAAAAACCCAGCTCTGATTTCTATGTGGGCCCTGTTAATTAGTTCACAACTACATATGCATGCCTTGATGAAGGCTTTGGATGATATGTATGTGCCAGTGGGCACCAGCAGGGACAATGTAGTGGCCTGATCAACCGGGTCATTCGAGGACATCGGATCAGCTTCTGTGATCAAAATTTGCCCTTCAAAGAAAGGTTGCACAACAAAGCCTTGTATGTCACTGTCATATGTCGAGAAAATATTATAAACCATGTCTTGCTAGATGATGGGTCTGGTCTCAACATTTATCCGTTGTCGACTCTGAAATAGTTAAGGTTTGATTTTGGGAAGCTGGAACAAAACCAAGTTAATGTGAGAGCCTTTGATAGGGTGTAGAGAGACACACTGGGAGTGGTAAATCTGTTCATTCAGATGGGTCCTGCAGAGTTCAACGCTAAGTTTTAGATCCTGGACATGGACACTAGCTACAACCTTCTTCCGGGGATGACGTTCATCCACATGGTTGGGGCTGTGCCTTCTACTCTTCACCAGATGATGAAGCTCATTTGAAATGACCAAAAATTGGTTATTAACGGCGAAGGGAGTCTCCGGAAGGCAGGCGCTAATTATTGACAAAGTCTCGCGAAGCACCGATTTCTATATGGTGGAGCTGGTAAATGTCACCAACGAGGATTCGACCCCACAACCTCCTATGCCTTCTGTGTACAAATTGATCACCACATTGATGTTGCAGAATTAGTTCGAGCCAGGTTTTGTATTGGAATGGAATTTCCAAGGAATTATTGAGCCTATTCAAGTTCTGTCAAAAGAGTGAGATATGGTTTGGGGTATGTCCCCATGAGGTGAAGCTGAAGAAGGACGGTGATCAAGCATTGGCTAGGCCGATCCCTGACCTGTACCAATCATTCCAGTCTGTGAGTACGCTGAACTTGATGGCCTCGGGGAAGGAATTTACGACCTTTTTGAAGAGATTGATGTTGTCATAGAGGAAGAGGTCGAGCTAGCTTGTATTGTTGATGCTGAGCCTGGAGAGCAGATGCAGAACTGGACTTCTACACCAATCTTAATTCCCCAATCATCTTGGTAGAGGACATTGTTTGTGCATGTTTTGAAAATCGGGGGTAGTCCAGAAAAGGCCCGAGACCCACTATTTTTATTTTTCTTTCATTGCTTGAATTTTAAAATCCCCCCCCCCCCCCAGGATGTTTAATAAGGCAACATGGTCCTTTGCCATGACCAAAGTTTTTATTGTTTTTTGTTGAATGAAAGCCTCTTTTATTAAAAACTTGTTTATTTACTTATCTGCTTTATTCTACTTTTCTAACTTTGTCTGTTTATGATTTCAGTAATATTAATTTTAAACCTGCAAATGTCATGTCATGTCATGAGCTGAACGAACAAAATGAGGCAGGTAATGACGAGGGTGAAGAATATGAGGTACCAGAATATATTGCTAAGGAATTTCGATAGTTCAAAAATCAGCATAAGCCGAATTTGGAAGAAACATAAACTGTGAATCTGGGAGATCAATTTGAGTAACATCTCTTTTAGAGGATGACTTTGAGTAATATTCTCAAACCACAACAAGAGTTATGTCTTTAAACATATGGGCTGAGTATTTTGGGAATAGTATTGAGCACCGATACGGGTACGAGTTTGAGTCCAGATAACGAAAGTTTCTCCATAAACCATGTAGCCAACGTGGGTAGAAATAATTATAATTTTTAGATGATTCCTTAATGCTTTTTAGCATAGACTAGTGGATCCACTTATTTGAGAGGTCTTATAACTTGACAAAACATAGGATAGTTTTGGCAGCATGAACACGATGTTGTATTATTACTTAGCTCATAGTGATGGTTATTGGTTAGAGAAAATCTCACAGAGTTATATTTTTTTTAATATATATATAATTGAGTTGGCATTGTGTTTTTTAATATACTGAGTTGCTTTCTACTATTTTGAAAACTTTCTGTATATTACATTTGTATTGTTGCTTTATATTGAGTTCAGTATCCAGAGTCGAGTATCTTATCTTTGGGTTGAGTATTTAATCTTTGAGTTGAGTATATAATCGTTGAGTTGGGTATCTTATTCTTGAGTTGAGTAAGTTTGAGAAGAGGTAAGTATGTTTCTTGTTTATTAAGTTCAAGCTTATGTTATACTTTAGGATTGCCCTTACATGCTCGTGCATTTGATGTATTGAGCCATTTGTCCTTCATCCTTTCATGATGCATATACATGTACAATTGAGGGTCAGGAACTTCGTATCACCACATGGAATTTGAGTTAGCTATGATGATCCTCCTTGCTTTCGGAGTGTTCCACTTTTACTTTCAGTCATATAAGTTTTTAGGAGGTCGTGGGTCTTGTGGTGACTTCCATCTTTGTCATTTAGTGGCTCCATAAATAGACAATAGAGTTTCAGAAGTCTGTTTATTTATTTTGTTAAATATTTTTAAGACTTAAGTTGCCATGACAAGTTGAACATATGATTTTATTCTGAGTTGTTCATTTGAGATAAAGATTTGCAAAGTTGAGTTCTTGAATTTTATTCATTTTTTAAGTTATGTATGCTTGAATATATATATATATATATATATATATATATATATATATATATATATATACCTAGTTTGTTAGGTTTTGGGTATCTAATTAAAATTTTAGTTTAGGCCTCAAATTATTTTAATCTTATCTTACCTTTCTTTTTATTTTTTAGAGAAATAATACTGTTATATTTTTTTAAGAAAATAAAAGAGAATTGGGAGTAAGGGACGGAAAATTAAGGAAGGGAATTATGAAGTGCAGAATTGAAATCTCACCAAGGAGAAAGTTCGGGGAGTTAATCAATTAGGATATTAACGTTTTTGAATAGTAATATGTTTTATTGAGTGTGAAAAATTTAAATTGTTCTTTATTGTTGACGTCCATTCATTACAGAATTGACTAAACTATGTCGTTATTATCCTATCACTTTGGCAATATACATAACATAAAAATATCAAATTTATGCCGTATTTTTTCTAGAGCACACAATTTTTCATTGATAGATCAATATTTCTAACATAATCTATATAAATTTTAAATAGTAAATTTAATAGGGTTGTCACATTTTTTTCAAATTTGTTTAAATTTAAAATGATAATATTTTAATCGAATACTTAGACTTTAGTTTCATCATTTATGGGAGGTTTGTCATATCCTGTCAAATCCTACTAAGTGATATATAGTTATTTTTCCTATTTTAGTATATAATATCTACAAAAAAATCACTTAGAAATCATCACTTATTTGAGAAAAGAAGTAACGACTCTAACATAATTTTGAAATACAAGTATTGATTGGAGTTTTTTCATATCCAATCAAGTCCTACCAAGTGATTATTAGTTATTTTTCGTATTTTGGTTTTAGCATCTACAAAAAAAATAAATCAGTCAACCATCCCATCTAGATATGTTAATTTGAAAATTTCATCCAAATATGGAATGTACATAAATTAAAATGACAAGTGTCTCATTATATAAGTAAGTCCACAAGGAAATCTTTTTATGTAGATTGGTAAACATGGATGGGCCAATGAATTTGATATTGGTGAAGAAGTAGAGTTGTCAAAAATATTTGATATGACTCAAGAGCATCATGTGGACACCACCATTATTTCACAGTTACTTATGTTGTTCCTGAGGAGAAACAACCTATGACCACTACCAACACTTCTAGTAATTCATCATCGGATAAGAATTCTTCAAGGATAACTTATCCTATTATCCTCGATGATGATGATGATGACTATTCATTATTGTACATATATTCCATGGGATTGAAAAATGTTTCCATGTTGCAAGAAGATGGAGGAACAAGCACTAATGTGCTAAATCAAGAAAGTCCTGAAATCTATATCCCTATGCCTATTGTTATGGAGAAACAAGGTGAAACTAAGAATGACACGATCCTCCAACAACCTCTGCAAAAAATCCCAATTTTGGAGGAATTCAAAAGAGAGGAGTCCTTAAAAAAGTTGGTGGATGGTCAAGAAAATGGAATTTTGAGTTCCCTGGATAATGAATTCCCACAAAGTACAAGGTTTATTTTCCTTTTCCTCTTTTTTTTTTTCAAAAATATATATATTTTGATTTTATTTAAATATAATTTTAAAACTTTTCTTTAATCAATTCTTAGATGTAAGTAAACTTTATTGTTGTCATTTTGGTTTAGCCTTAGCAGTGGAGGTCCTACAAGAAGGTCACTGTCACGACCCAAAAATGGGTGTGATGGCACTCGTCTTATCCCACCAAGACAAGTCAGCCTAAAACCAAATATCTAACAAAGTGCGGAAGTAATGACAATTCAACAACAATTTCTATTATGAAACCAAGTCATATTAATTGAATTCCCAAAACCAGGTTGTCACGTGCACAAGCCTCTAATGTAAATATTAAAATTGAAATAAAATAGGAGTCTAAAATGAAGTTGTCTTTCAAGTAAAAACAAAATCATAAACTGGAGTAGGAAAGTTCACTGAGATGACAAGCAGCTACCTCACAATCCTCCACAAGATGCCTCGAAAACGAAAAGAATGACAGGTATCACGAAGATCAAGGCTCGTATCCTACAAAAATTTGTAGAAGCAAGGGGTGAGTATCAAACCACGCGGTACCCAACAAGCAAACCTCTAAACACAAGTTAAGTGAAAAAAATACGGGCACTTCTTACACCATATCTAAACCTCCACGCTACAGTCTAATAGTTTACAGTTTACCAAACACACAACTCTATAACCACACTCTATCAGTTTACACATTCTCAATAACAACTCAATATTCAACAGTCACAAGCTTCACAGAGAAACACTCACAAGATCAACAAAACAGGTGTTCAAGTTCATCAATAATAAAATGTGTAATGCCATGAGATGCAATGTCAAGTATAGTGATGCATGTCTTCCCTAACGATACACACCCGCTGTCTCTCAGTCCGGGACCCATGGGGGACATATATGTCCATGCATCTGTCGCGGCGCACGACACGACCCTCGATAATGTTAACCTTCGCGGCGCGCGATACGTCCTTTGAAATATAATATCCATCGCGGCGCGCGATACAACCCTCGAAAATAGTACATCCTCTTACCACAACCATGTCTCAGATACAATGCAAATGACATGCTCAAATGAAAAGGAGGAGATAACCATTTGATAACAAAGCACAATTTGCAACAAGAAATACAACACCAACAATTAAGCTACAAGTCCCCAGATCATTCTCAACATCACACAAGGAAATACACGAATTTCGTACACTTAACAAGAGTTTAGAAATCCACTTGCCTTAACGACTCAAATAATTATTCTTGGACTTGAGCCTTCCCTTTCCGTTGAACTTCTGAACCAATGGAATCTATTCAAGTATATATTCACAATAAGGTTTCATAACTAACAACACTCACACTTTTATGTGTTTAACCTTAAACTAAAAATACACCCCAAATTTATAATGAAATTTGTAATTCTTGATGTCAATTAAAATTTCAACTTCATAATTTTTTTTCCAACTTTCAAGTCTAGGATTGCATCCTAATTTTCCAATATCATGATTCAAGTGGTACTCACAAAATACCTTTCCTCTAATATATATATATATATCAAAACTTGAACCATAATATAATAATCAAAACTATGAAAACTACCCTAAAATGGATGTGAAGTAACGTTTTTTTTTTTACCATTTCCTCCCAACCAATGATTGGCTCATTATGGCCAATCATTGGTAATCATGACAAATTTTTATTTTTTTTAAATATATGTGCCCTAAATTTCCAGAACTTCATCAGTCACTTTTACAAACATAAACATACCATAATTCCCATTTCACTATTTTGGCACCTAATTTTTTTTTATATCCTTAAGTTATCCCACTATTAATGACCCAACTTACATCATAAGAGCATTAACTGCACCGCCCAACACTTTTCTTAAATTCACACACACACTATGTATATATATACATATATAATTAGCCATAATCAATCAAGCATAACCAATTGTGACAAAGCATTAGCGATTGTTACCTGCAAAGTCGATTTCTCTTTTCCTCTCGTGGCGTCGGCTCAGGAAAGTTTCTGCCTCCTCTTCTTTTCTAAATAAATTGTTTATTTAACTGACCAAACCCACTAATTTATTTATTTATTTTTTTATTTTATTTTTTTATTTTTTTACATGACCCTAATAGTGTAAGGTATTAAATAATGATTATTTTAACCCACTAACTCTCGATTAATTCCATTATTTACGCTTAACCATAAATAAATTAACTCAAGTTATACGAATATTTGAAATTTCCAAAAAATTATCTTCTGGGTCATTACATTATCTACCACTAAAAATCATGTTCATCCTCGAACATAAAGTAAAAGAAAGTACTTGAAGCTTCAAAAAATTGAGGATATCTGGCACGCATATCAGACTCAGTCTCCTAAGTTGCCTCTCCCACTGATCGGTGCTTCCATTGGACCTTCACTGAAGCAATCTCCTTGGTCCTAAGCTTTCGAGCCTGCCTATCCAAAATAGCTATAGGCTCCTCCTCAAATGTCAAGTCTGGACCCAACTCCACGGAGTCAAGTGAAAGCACATGAGATTCATCCGGAATATACTTCCGAAGCATAGAGACATGGAAAACAGGATGAACTACCGACAAACTAGGTGGCAAGGCCAACTTATAAGCCACCTCTCCCACTCGGCTCAAAATCTCAAAAGGTCCAATGAACCTAGGGCTAAGCTTACCCTTCTTTCCAAACCTCATCACACCCTTCATGGGTGATACTCGGAGCCAAACGTGATCACCCTCCATAAACACTAAAGCTCTAACTCTCTGGTCTTCATAACTCTTCTGTCGACTTTGGGCTGTCAACAGTCTATACTGAATCATACGGACTTGCTCCATAGCATCTCTAAGCAAGTCTGTATCCAAAGAGTCCATCTCCACCGAATCAAACCAACCTATCGGAGACCTACACCGTCTTCCATACAATGCCTCAAATGGGGACATTTGGATACTAGAGTGATAACTGTTATTATAGGCGAACTCCGCTAAGGGTAAATGTCGATCCCATCTTGCACCAAAATCGATCACACACGCTCGAAGCATATCTTCCAATACCTGAATGGTCCGCTCAGATTGACCATCTGTCTGAGGGTGAAATGTCGTACTCATATCTAACTGAGTACCCAGACCATGTTGTAATGCCTTCCAGAAGTGAGAAGTAAATAGTGAACCTCGATCTGATATGATAGAAACAGGAACTCCATGTAGTCGCACAATCTGACTGATATATAGTTCGGCTAACTTTCTGCTGTATACTTTACCCGAACCGGGATGAAGAGGGCGGACTTGGTCGACCTATCAACAACAACCCAAATAGAGTCATAACCACCTTGTGGTAGGCAAACCCACAACAAAGTTCGTAGTAATCCGCTCCCACTTCCAAGTAGGAATAGGCATCCTACGAGATACACCCCGGCATTGGTGCTCACACTTGACCTGTGGCAAGTCGACACCTCGAAACAAAGTGCGAAATATCTCTCTTCATCCCACACCACCGATGTCTTGACTCAGATCATGATACATCTTCGCCGCTCCCGGATGGATGGAATACCGAGTACAATGGGCCTCCTCAAGAATCAATCTAATCAAATCGCCTATCCTGGGCACACAAATTCTGCCTCCGATCCGCAAGACACCATCAGAATCAAGGACAGCCTCCTTAGCTTCCCCTCTCAATACTTTGTCTCGAATGAGACATAATTTTTCATCATCAAATTTGTGTGCACGGATTTGCTCGACTAAAGAAGATCGAGCCTCAATAAAAGCAATCATTCCATCACTCTCCTCTGAGATCTGTAATCGGACAAGATTGTTAGCTAACAATTGAACATCTCTAGCCAATGGTCTCTCCTCAACACTAAGAGATGCAAGACTCCCCATGCTATGAGTCTTCCTACTCAAAGCATCGGCCACAACATTGGCCTTCCCCGGATGATACAAATTGGTCACATCATAGTCCTTCAGCAACTCAAACTATCTCCGCTGCCTCAAGTTCAAATCTCTCTGACTAAAGATATACTGGAGACTCCGATGATCAGTGAAGATCTCATAATGCACTCCTTACAAATAATGACGCCATAACTTAAGTACAAATACCACAGCCGCCAACTCCAAATCATAAGTAGGGTAGTTCTTCTCATGGGATTTCAATTGCCTGGAAGCATAAGCAATCACTTTCCCCTTCTGCACCAACACACCACCCAAACCAACTCCTGAAGCATCACAATACACAGTAAAGTCTACACCCTCCTCAGGTAGAGTCAACACAGGAGCAGAAGTCAACAAAGTCTTGAGCTTTTGAAAGCTCTTCTCACACTCATCAGACCACTAAAAACTCACATCATGTCGAGTCAATCTAGTCAATGGAGCTGCAATACTAGAGAAACTCTGAACAAATCCTCGATAATAGCCTGCCAATCCCACAAAACTCCTAATCTCAGTAGGTGAAGTAGGTCGCGTCCAGCCTCTAACTGCATCAATCTTGGCCGGATCTACTCTAATACCCTCCTTAGACACCACATGTCCTAAGAATGCCACAGAAGTAAGCCAGAACTCACACTTTGAGAACTTGGCATACAACTTCTCTTCTCTCAACCTCTGAAGTACAATCCTCAAGTGTCGGACATGGTCCTCCTTAGTCTTGGAGTAAACCAAGATGTCATCAATGAAAACAATCACAAAAGAATCAAGGTATGGTCGAAACACCCCATTCATCAACTCCATGAATGTTGCAGGGGCATTAGTAAGTCCGAAGGACATCACTAGGAACTCATAATGCCCATACCGAGTCCGAAAAGTTGTCTTAGGGATATCTGATGCCCTAATCTTCAACTGATGATACCCAGACCTCAAATCAATCTTAGAGAACAATGATGCTCCCTGTAACTGATCAAATAAGTCATCAATACGCGGAAGAGGATACTTATTCTTCACTGTTACCTTGTTCAACTGTCTGTAATCAATACACATTCTCATAGTCCCATCCTTCTTCTTCACAAATAATACAGGGGCACCCCAAGGTGATACACTAGGGCGAATAAAACCCTTAGTCAATAAATCCTGCAACTGATCCTTCAATTCTTTCAACTCTGCAGGAGCCATACAGTATGGAGGGATAGAAATAGGTTTAGTGCCCAGTTCCAAATCAATAGCAAAATCGATATCCCTATCGGGAGGAACACCTGGAAGATCAGAAGGAAATACATCGAGAAACTCCTGGACCACGAGAACAGAGTCCATTGGAGGTGGTTCAACACTAGTATCCCGAATAAAAGCTAAGTAAGACAAATACCCCCTCTCCACCAGTCTCTGAGCACGGATAAAAGAGATGACCTTGCTAGGATAAGAACCACTAACACTCTTCCACTCAACCCTCGAAACACCAGGCATTGCTAAAGTCAAAGTCTTAGCATTACAATCAAGGACAGCATGATAAGGAGAAAGCCAATCCATACCCAAGATAACATCAAAGTCCACCATCCCCAGAATGATTAAGTCTACCCAAGTGTCATACCCAGCCAAAGAAACAAGACAGGATCGATACACTCGATCCACCACTACGGGCTTACCCACGGGTGTAGAAACACGAATAGGTACAGTCATGCAATCACATATCATATCAAATTTAGCAGCAAAATACGTAGACACATAAGAGAATGTAGAACCTGGATCAAACAACACAGACGCAGGTCGATGGCATACTGGGATGATACCTGTAATAACAGCATCGGAGGCCTCCGCCTCAGGTCTCCCGGGGAAAGCATAGCAGTGGCCTCCTCGTCTACCTCCATCCTGGGTGGTACCTCTACCCCCACTCTGCTGAGCTGCAACACCACTACTAGAAACTCTATCACCTCTGCCTGATTGAACTCTGCCACGATCTCTACCCTGTGGTGGTGGTGGTCTAGTCTGGAATGAAGAATTAGGTCAAGGCCCACCACGACCCCTTTGAGAAGTACACTGCCGCATTAGATGATCGGGATCTCCACAAGTAAAACAAAATCTCTGACCTGGGAACTGTTGTGTGGACCCTGAAAACCCACTATAATTTCCTCGCCCTGTAGGTCGCTGCTGTGAACCGTACGAGCTCTGACCCGAGCTATAAGAACCCCTAGATGTCTGGCCACCCTCAAATGTCGGCATAGATGCAAGAATAGGTCCCATTCTTTGAAAAAGAACCACTCACTCTCTGTGATCCCTACCTCGGATGAGGCACCATGAAGCGTCACGATATATGGGCTCTTTTAGGGTCCCCAAACTCCTCTCTCCATCAATTACGCCTCTTTGGCGGCGCTCACAATGGACTGAAAAGAAGCCCCCTCCCTAGATGCCCGAAACACGGCTGACCTGATAGAGAAAGTCAATCCCCTCACAAATCTGCGGATCCTCTCTGTCTCATTTGGAATAATGGCCAACGCATGCCTAGACAACTGGAAAAAACGTGCCTCATACTCTGTAACCGATAAACCATCCTGTCTCAGACTATCAAACCTCAAGCGACTCTTCTCTCTCACGCTCCATGGGACAAAACGATCTTGGAATGCACAAGCAAACTGCTCCCAAGTCACTGGAGGAGATCCAACTGGCAAATATCCCGAATAAGTCCTCCACCAGTCTCTCGCTGGTCCACGAAGCTGGAGTGTAGCATATCGAACCCCATGTGACTCAGCTAACCCAACCACCTCTAGTAACTCTCGGCAGGTAGTTAGAAACTCATGTGCGTCCTCGCTCTTCCCACCCTGAAACTGAGGTGGGTCCATCTTTTGAAATCTGTCATACCTACGCTGCTCATCCTCTGTCAGAACAACCATCGATGCAACTTGACCCCCAACTGCTGGTGCAATATCATTCTGAACCGCGGAATCTACTGGTAGTTGCCCCACCGCATCCTGAACAACCGGAGCTTGTTACTGCTCTTGGGTCTGAGCCACCCCTCTAGTACGAGAGTCATGTGGTGTGGTAATTTCACCACCACCCTGAGAAAAGCCCTCTAGCACACTTAACACCCTCAATAGCGTATCCTGAAGCAATGGTGTGACTACGGGATCTGGAGGAACCTGGTCCTCTATGTCATCAATCTGAGGTTCGGTAGAGACCTCTCTAGCACGACCTCTCACTGGTGCTGCTCCACGTCCACGACCTCTGGCTACTGTCGCACTACTAGCACGACCTCGAGCTCGAGATCTACCCCTACCTCTAGCTGGGGCCTCAACAACTGCCTCGGGAAGTGCCTCCCCTCTACCACCAGTAACATTAGTTCTAGTTCTCGTCATCTGTCAAAAGAGTATACAACAACTCAGTACTAAAGAAGGTGACGACGCACGATGAAAAAGAATGAACAAAAAGATGTTTTCCTAGTAATCCTTGGAGCCTCTCAAAGATAAGTACAAACGTCTCCGTACTGATCCTTGAGACTCTACGTAGACTCGGCTTGTATACATGCGAGACATATGAACCTGGGGCTCTGATACCATTTTGTCACGACCCAAAAATGGGTGTGATGGCACTCGTCTTATCCCACCAAGACAAGTCAGCCTAAAACCAAATATCTAACAAAGTGCGGAAGTAATGACAATTCAACAACAATTTCTATTATGAAAACAACTCATACTAATTGAATTCCCAAAACCAGGTTGTCACGTGCACAAGCCTCTAATGTAAAATATTAGAATTGAAATAAAATAGGAGTCTAAAATGAAATTGTCTTTCAAGTAAAAACAAAATCATAAACTGGAGTAGGAAAGTTCGCTGAGATGACAAGCAGCTACCTCACAATCCTCCACAAGATGCCTCGGAAATGAAAAGAATGACAGGTATCACGAAGATCCAGGCTCGTATCCTACAAAAATTTGTAGAAGCAAGGGGTGAGTACCAAACCACGCGGTACCCAACAAGCAAACCTCTAAACACTAGTTAAGTGAACAAAATACGAGCACTTCTTACACCATATCTAAACCTCCACGCTACAGTCTAATAGTTTACAGTTTACCAAACACACAACTCAATAACCACACTCTATCAGTTTACACATTCTCAATAACAACTCAATATTCAACAGTCACAAGCATCACACAGAAACGCTCACAAGATCAACAAAACACGTGTTTAAGTTCATCAATAATAAAATGTGTAATGCCATGAGATGCAATGTCAAATATAGTGATGCATGTCTTCCCTAACGATACACACCCGCTGTCTCTCAGTCCGGGACCCATGGGGGACATATCTGTCCATGCATCTGTCGCGGCGCACGACTCGACCCTTGATAATGGTAACCTTCGTGGTGCGCGATACGTCCCTCGAAATATAATATCCATCGCGGCGCGCGATACGACCCTCGAAAATAGTACATCCTCTTACCACAACCATGTCTCAGATACAATGCAAATGACATGCTCAAATGAAAAGGAGGAGATAACCATTTGATAACAAAGCACAATTTGCAACAAGAAATACAACACCAACAATTAAGCAACAAGTCCCCAGATCATTCTCAACAT
This sequence comes from Solanum arcanum, assembly GCA_027789145.1. NCBI lineage: Eukaryota > Viridiplantae > Streptophyta > Magnoliopsida > Solanales > Solanaceae > Solanum > Solanum arcanum. Next base: position 81,902,228 of record CM050933.1, read on the forward strand.
CACACAAGGAAATACACGAATTTCGTACGCTTAACAAGAGTTTAGAAATCCACTTGCCTTAACGACTCGAATAATTATTCTTGGACTTGAGCCTTTCCTTTCCGTTGAGCTTCTGAACCAATGGAATCTATTCAAGTATATATTCACAATAAGGTTTCAGAACTAACAACACTCACACTTTTATGTGTTCAACCTTGAACTAAAAATACACCCCAAATTTATAATCAAGTTTGTAATTCTTGATGTCAATTAAAATTTCAACTTCATAATTTTTTTTCCAAGTTTCAAGTCTAGGATTGCATCCCAATTTTCCAATATCATGATTCAAGTGGTACTCACAAAATACCTTTCCTCTAATATATATATATATATATATATATATATATATATATATATATCAAAACTTGAACCATAATATAATAATCAAAACTATGAAAACTACCCTAAAATGGATGTGAAGTAACGTTTTTTTTTTACCATTTCCTCCCAACCAATGATTGGCTCATTATGGCCAATCATTGGTAATCATGACAAAAATTTTTTTTTTTTTTAAATATATATGCCCTAAATTTCCAGAACTTCATCAGTCACTTTTACAAACATAAACATACCATAATTTCCATTTCACTATTTTGGCACCTAATTTTTTTTTTTATATCCTTAAGTTATCCCACTATTAATGACCCAACTTACATCATAAGAGCATTAACTGCACCGCCCAACACTTTTCTTAAATTCACACATACACTATGTATATATATACATATATAATTAGCCATAATCAATCAAGCATAACCAATTGTGACAAAGCATTAGCGATTGTTACCTGCAAAGTCGATTTCTCTTTTCCTCTCGTGACGTCGGCTCAGGTAAGTTTCTGCCTCCTCTTCTTTTCTAAATTAATTGTTTATTTAACTGACCAAACCCACTAATTTATTTATTTTTTTTTTTATTTTTTTTATTTTTTTACATGACCCTAATAGTGTAAGGTATTAAATAATGATCACTTTAACCCACTAACTCTCGATTAATTCCATTATTTACGCTTAACCATAAATAAATTAACTCAAGTTATACGAATATTTGAAATTTCCAAAAAAATATCTTCTGGGTCATTACGGTCACCTAATAGGGCAAGCACAAGATACAAACCATTTGGGAAAGAAACAATTCATCCAAACAATAATCAAGGGTCATATAGGCATGCTTTTTCTCTTTAATTTATTCTCTAAATTATCATCAATTTATTAATTAGTAATGTTCGTGAATATAAATTATTTTATTTTATTAAAAATAATTTTTAGGATTTGTCAAAACAGTTCAGAGTCGATGTTCAACATACCACAAAATTTCAATGAATATATGCAAGGGTATGGCTATCCGAATGAAGCGGTTACATGGAGAAGCTTGAACAGTGGGAAAGAAAATGAAAATGAAGCTCCTGATCAGTTACAGTCTAATTCTTGGAACACACAAGACACAACAAACTGGCCTTGGGGTCCTTTTCACTAATTTGTCCTAATTTGAAGTCATGTATTTAATATGGAACATTAATTCTGGGGTTACTAAAAATTTAGCTTCTCTACAACTGATTCTGTAAATATTAATCCTTTTATTTTCATCAATTTCCATTTCCGAATTTCAAATAACATTTTAATAATAGAATACACTGATTTTAGTATCATCAGTTATTCTATAAAAGAAGTTACTCGGTATAATTTTGAAATACAAAGAGGTGCCGATTGGATTTTTTTCATATCCAGACAAATTCTAATATTAATTATTTTCTTATTTCTGTGTATAGTATCTACAAAAATATTTAATTAAAATTCTCGCTGGTTTTAGAAAAGAGGGTACTCGGCATAATTTTGAAAAACAAAGTAATTGGAGTTTTGTTGTATCCAATCAAGTCCTATTAAGTGATTATTAGTTACTTTTCCTATTTTAGTGTATACTTATAATAACATAAGACCCCTTATTTAATGCATTATATTTAAAATTATATCATTTTTATTTTTTATAATAAACTATAAATACTTCATATACAATGAGTTTTAAACAGAAACTATAGCTATTTAATTTGGGTAAATCTAATACTTGTAGCTACTCTAATCTAATAATATCCTAAAACTAGTCAATTTTTTAAGTTTCTCTAATTAATATATACATAAACTCCCAGCATACTAAATACCATGATTTTCATGTATTTGTTATACATAGGATAATATCAAATAAGATGGTATAATTAATGCTTAGGATGAAAAAATGTACTGTCAAATAAAGTGCTAAGGGTCATGTGGTAGTGTGTATGTGAATATTGTTGAATGTGATGTGTTAGTAATGTTGGTGTTTTATTATGTTTTGCATTAGTTATGCTAAGAATGTTTATGATACGATATTTGGTTTGATATATTAAAAATATGTATTGCAAAACTTCTGAAAAACATATTTGTTTTATAAAATACTCTCTACAAATATAGTGAAAAAGGTTTTGAGGGATAATTATACTTTTAATCATATTAATGCATTCATTAAAGCTCCTTGCATTAATAATACCATGGTTTTTAATCTATTAGTTATGGTCTAGGGGTGTACATGACCGGGTTGGTTCGGGTTTTACAAATATCATACCAAACTATTTGTGTCTGATATTTGAATGTATAAACAAAACCAAACCAATAAAACTCGGGTTTTTCAACTTCGGATTTTTTGGTTTTCTTTGGTTTTTTTTTTTTTTGATAAAATATCCACACAAACATATAATTCACTTGTACTTCAAATATTTCTTTAGTCCTACCAAAATGCAACTATCTAAGTTATTTCTCAAGAAAATAACAAAAATATGATATGATTAATGACACTAAAATATCCAACAAAAATAATAATAATATAATTGTGTAAAACAAATATTACAAATTAATAAGTCATAATGAAATTGGTCATAATTTAAAGTACTAAATCATGTTAAAATAAGTTTAGCAAGTATTAGTTACATGACTAAATATTAAAAGAAAGTAAAATTAGATCATGTATTTTAATTGTCTAAATCTATGTAAAACTAAAAAATAAATATTCAATATTAATGTCATTCTTAGTGTTGAATTGATTTTCTTTTTGCATTAGTATAATTTTTATTTTTACTTAAACTTTATTATAATTACCAACATTTATGAACTATATTTTTTATTAGATCATTAAAAATTCTAACTTCCAAACATGAAATAAATATATCAAAAGATAAAAACTACGAACAAGTATAAGAGATATTTAAAAATCATATCAAAGTAAGTATTTTTATGTATAAATAAAATTTTAATATTGTATATGTAATGTCGGGTTAGTTTGGTCTCGGGTTGGTTTTTTTTAGTTGAAGCCAAACCAACCCAAATATAGTTGAGTTTTTTTTTTCCAACAACAAACCACTAGAAAGATTTTTTTCCGGTTTGACTCGATTTGCAGTTTGATTTGGTTTTCGGTTCTATTTTCTACACCCCTAAGTTATGGATAATATTATACCAAATAGAGTGTAAAACTAGTGCTTGCATTAGTGATACTTAGGTTGAAAAAGTGTACCAAACAAAGTATTATAGTATGCAGGGTTAATACATGCAATTTTGAAATGCATCTTACGTAACAACCCCTATAGTAATAGTATTGGGGTTTTCTCACACATTCATAAAAACGCGAAACAACTATCTTGGGGGATTGACCAATTAATTATGTTTATGGATATGAATATATTAGTCCGTATCGTGAGTTTATTTATTGATAACATATGACGAACATCCCCTTTCCAAAACATTAACATATACTACAAAAAAAACAGCATTTAGCGACAGATTTCAGCGACAAACAATATTCTGTCACTAAATAACGACGGATTAGCTATAAAAAATTTATCACGTACTAAAATATCAAAGGAAATATTAAAATCTTAAATAGTGACGGATTAGCGACGAAAATTGAAATATGTCGATAAAATTTGGCGCCTTAATTTTCTTACGAAAATAGCAACGTATGGAGGATGACAAAATATATTATCTGATAGCGATGGAAATAAAGACAGATATTTCTGTCGCTAGTATTATTTGATTTCTTGCTACAAAAAATTTAGTTGTTGGCTAATTTCTATTAAAATATATAAAAATACTTAACAACAGAACACATATCTGTCGCTAAAATCGTCGGTAAGTTTTACCAAAAAAATTTAGGGCTTCAATATTTCCCTCCCAACTTAACCCTTTTCCCAAAATTTCACTGACAAAACCTCTCATCTCTCCCCACCCACTCGCCATGAAATGTAAAAATCGTAGTGTGTGAGACTGAGAAATGTCTCTTACACAGAGGAACCTCCCATCGCTCCCCACCCACTCGCCAACCCACCCACTCAGTGAGAAAACTCTTTGTAAAGTGAAAATTTGTAGATTTTGGAAGAAGTTGAGTTTGGTGAAGTGAAAGATCAAGATTTCAGAAATTTAGGTAAGTGTTTTCTCTATTTCAGTTCTATTTTGTTTCTTTTTGCTTGAAGAACAACAATTTCGCAATAAGCTCGAGTTCTCTTTTTTCCTGTTTGTGATATTATGATTCATTCTCTCGTATGTTCTATTTTCTATTTGTAACACTGATTTTGGTGTTTTCTCTGATTCAGTCTCTAAAAGTGAATACCCACATTTTTTCTTGTATCAACAAAATGATTGATTCATTGTTGCTGGAAATCAGGTGTTGTTGCTTGGAAGTTGCTTCATCATTGCTTGAAATCAAGTGTTTTTGCATCATTGTTTGAAACTTTTCGCTACTACTTTGAGGCTACTTCATTGTTGCTAAAAACTTGTTGCTACTGGTTGGTCGTTGGTTCATCGTTGTTGGTTTATCAAAAGGTAATTTTAACTCTGAAACCTCATATTTCTTTGTAAATCAGAAGGTATTCTTTTTCTTCATTTTCAATTTTCTTTACATATTTGGTATTTTATTTATAGATTTGGTTGAATCTAAAAAAAATTAAGGTAAAGCCTTTGAAGATTTGTTTAGGTAAAATTTTTAACTTAAGTAAGTCTATTGAAGAGATAATTTCAAAGTGTTGCAAAGCCAATTGTCACACCATTGAAGACAAATATCATATCAACCATAAAATAAATGTGAATATCTAATCATAACAAAATCAGACATATCCTATAGTGTATAGGCACTTAGCAAGTATTTGTGTCGTCCTAAGAAGGAAAATACTTTTATCAAGTTGTAGTAATGAACAAGTTTCAACTTACTGATTCGGCAGCACTACCTATATATCCTAATTTCACAAAGTCACATTATTTATTCAACTCGTAAAACTATTCATTTCTCTACTCTCTCATAAACAATATCCAACTCAAGAACTAGATTGAACTTACTACAAAACATGAGAAAATGTTTTCTTCATTGTTTTAAATAGAGTAGATGAGTTAACGAACCTTTTCACTTGATGAAACAAAATATCCTCTCTTTGCGATGTTATATCATCAATCGTGGAACCAACTAAACATAAAGTATGTATGGAAGAATCACTAATGAACAAATTGTATAAAAAGACCAGAACACCTTTTTTGTGGGAGATGTTTGGTTGGGTGTTGGAGTAAAAAATGGGCTAAATACAAAAAGATAAATATCTTATCACTCCATAATTAAAGTCGATAAAAATGGGCTCGATTTCTTAATTTTATATTGTTGTTGTGTTTATTTTATACAAATCTAGATAAAATGTTTTATCTCAATGTAGCAAACAATTCCCCTTTTGAGCTTCATTTTTATTGTCGGTATTGGTTTTGATTGGAATAAGTTGTAGGTGCTTTTCCTTTATTTGCTTTCTAGCTTCTGTCATTTTGATTTTGATTGGAACACAATTGATCGGAGTAGCTAGATAATGTAGTGATTTCTCAAGGGATGCGATTATTTTCTGGCATTCTGAAAGTCTGTCAGCAACCACTGCTAAATCTTCCTTCTAATGACAAAGTTCACATCGATGTGTCTATACAGGAATGACAAACTACACAAGATAGGTTGAGAGAAAGAGTTATCTATTTTATTTTTGGTTCAGCATTTGAACCTTAACTTCCTGGACTCTTTTCCAAAGTTCATTTATGTTTTTTATGCTTTCCAATTGTTCCTTGCTGGCAGTTTATGTTGTTTGATTGCTCAAATCCCTCTCTATTATATTTATTTTTAGTTCATATATATGTATTTCATGGAAACATATAATTACTAGATATATAGTTGAATATAAGCCTTTGTCACATCTTTTAAACTAGAAGTAGACTTTGTAATTACAACTTCTCCTTCCATAGGAATCTCGCTTTCCACCTTCGAATCCAATCATGGACTGAGCCAGTCACAAAATTTGGTGACTCCATCAATCGTGGCTTATATCTAGTGTCATTGTTGCTAGATCCATAACAGAAGATACATGTAAGTTTGCCGGCAACATACATAACTTCTTCAGCAATGGGTCTCCATTGCTCAACACATGAAAAATTAATTCCCAGACCAATACTAAGTCATCTTAGGGTGAGCACTATACAGAGAACATAAAACAGTTCCTCTAAAAAAGTCTATCATCAAAACAAATAATTTTAAGAATAGTTTTATCGTATATGCATATTTAATTCGCCAACTCATTCAACTGGCAATTGTTAATGTGGATGAAGGAAAACCAGCCAATATACTGTTGTTTTCAAAGGTGCGAGGGATTATGGTTAAACAATAGAAAAACTCTTGAAGTTTACTATATGAAAGACATTATCTGTTATTTTGTACAGTATGTCTATTTTTATTCTTAGACCTTTTTTAAATGCGGATTTTTTAAAAAAAAATACATGAGAACTCATTGCTGTTAGTTGAGTCTTGATGTTTCTATTGATGTTATCAACAAAGAATTTCACTAATCTTCATCGTTTTGCAGAAAAAATATTAAAAAATAATAAAGAACCAAACACAAACTCAATTTGATGTTGATCAATGGCAAGCATATTATCAAGCAACGGGAGGGGAAAAGAAAAGAATGATATATGGTCATGGAGCTCAAGAAAAAGTATTTTATGGACCAAATTTTTGTATGTCTTCTGGATCGAATGCTTCTGGCTCAGTACCATGTCCAAATACTCAAACAACAGCGACATAAAATGTGGATGAGTTAGTTGTACGAATGATTCCTTTTCTAACTGATCACTTTCTTCCTATATTTGTAGTATGTGGTTTGATTTCTCCAGCCTCATCTCAGTCAGGCTCTCTTACCAACCATCCATCAACCATTGCACTTGTAATTCATGCTCTAACTGCAACATATCTATGAGGATCGTCCATCAGTTTGTGAGGAATGATTTTGGGTCTGTAGTCTCTTTTAGGTAATTATTTTGCTAGATTTTGTTTCAAATGCTTTCAACTATATATTTTGATTGAAATTTATCACTGGGGATATTTTGAACTTGGTAATATAATTTGCACTTAGCTATGTACTTTTGATCTTGTAGAATATTAATTTCTACGTAATAAGTTAATTTTATGCTTATATAATATGTGTTTGAAAATGCATATTTAATTACACAAACAAAAAAAATACTGATAGATTTGTGACAAATTATTTTCGTTGCTAAATGAATGGAGAGAAATTAGCGACAAAGTATTTGGTCGCCCTATATGATGAAACAGAGAAATAATATATAAAACGAGGATCACATTTTTTTTGTCGCTAAAGAAATTGGTGATGAAATTAGCGACAATAATTTGTTCCCCAATATGTTGAGCGACGAAATAAGTTACAAGAACAATGAAATAAATTACAAAAATAGTGACAGATTTTTCTGTTGCTAATCTTGCCGACGGATAACTTTCATCGAAAATCCGGCGCTAAGTTTGTGACAAATTCAATTATTTCGTCGATAAATGGTTATCTACTCACTATATAGCGATGAACAATATTTCGTGGCTATTCTGTCGTTAAACCAAAACAGCGACATAATAAGCTATTTAGCGACCAATTTCGTTCATCGCTAAACATAGTTTTTTTGTAGTATAGGTCCTCAGGCATACACTAAAAAGAGGACGAAAATAGTCTATTTACCTTTACAATATGTCAAAATGTATCATGGCTCGATCGATTCATTAAAAAAATGAGTAATGCATATCAGGTGAACAAATAAGATAAGCGTGGAAAAGAGTTGGAGGGGACTACGGGCCCTCTCACTTTATTGTTCCCGGACCAATCCACCTCTTCCTTCCTCTTTGTGTGGCTCGGTGAAATTAGATTTCTAGAATGATAAAAAGAAAAGATTGGTCACAAGAAATTCCTATTCTTGAGAGTTTCGTGTAATTAAGGTTAAGGGGGAAATGAAAGAGTGCTCCTATGCACAAACTAAAGCTAAGAGCTTCAAAAGCTTACTTTATTATCATATATCATATCATATATTATATATATTATTATAAGTGGGAAACCTCCAAGTTCAAAGTTGAATTACGAAAATATTCATACAAATTTTTATTAACAATTTTGTTCTACATTTTATTAAAATAAAAAAGATTAAAAAAAAAACTTTTAAACAGAAAACCATTCATTTTCTACATTGAATTTGAATGTAGAAATTGTTCCTTTTTCCCATGATTATTAAATGTTTGAATTACTTAGTTATCACCGATATTTATTTCAATTTTAATGTTTTGTCTCTTTCATCTTTCATGGTAGTAATAGCTTTTTCATATTCTTTACAAAATTTTGTAAATTTGTATAGAAAAATATATACATATTGATCAATCAAATTATCATTCAAACATCTAATTTCTTGACAGAAAACAATGTTAAAAAAGCAACCATAAGACAATTTTATATATTTGTTTCTTCAAGCATATATAATTGCCCTTCTCCTTCACTTCTCAGTAATCCTTTTAGATTTGAAAACCTTTTCATAAGTGTCTATTTTTTATGCCAAATTGTTCCTTTCCCTAGCAAGTCGTTCCAGGTATGAGAAAGTTGGTGCAAAAAATATTGTGCTTCTTTGGGTTTTGATAATTGTATGAAACTTTATTTGGGTATTAGAAATATGACTGTACTCCCATAATTTATGTATTAATATATGTTAATTATTTTGGGGTTTATATGATACTTCTTTTAGGATGGGTTGTAATAATAATTGTGTCCTATACATTTTTACTAATATTCCTTGCAATTGTCTTGTTGAAATTCCCTTCATTTTTTCCTTTTGTATAAATTAACCATTTATTTTTCTCGCTTTGCATATTTTGATAAATATGTTTGTTGAGTTGCAATTATTTGGGTCTTTTGATAGGCTAATCTCTTGAATTATATGTCATGAGTTTATTTTTTTTAATTTTGCTTCTTCAATAGAGAAGATGTGGGATTAAATTATGAATTAGAAATTCTTTATAGTAGTGTTTCATATGCTTTTAAGTATGTAGTGCGAAGGATGATGGCTCAAAAATTGTATTCAGAAAGTTATACTATAAAGTAAAGTCATAAGTTTTACATCGACTTTGTTGTTTATGTGATACAAATAATTAATAAATAAGAGTAAACAAAATAATTAATAAATAAGATTAAAATTTTAATAAGTGAAGCAAGTTATTGTTGATACGCTTCTCTTAAGGACTATGTAGTATAGCTTCTCATGTTACATTTTTATTTCATCTTGTTTGACTTGTGCAAATTAGGTATGCTAAGTTTTATTATGTTTTTAAGTGTAAACTTGGATTATCATTTTATCTCTATGCTAAATTAAATATCTAACTAATTATATAGTAAACAAGATCATATATATTATACTAAATACTAAAAGTGAAAAGATGTTAAAAGTAAAAATTTGAATAGACTTTTAATTGCAATAAAATGAGAAAAACATTAACAAATATGAAAGATCAAAGATCAACACTTTTCATTTAATTTCTACAAATTAAATTTTAAAACTTCATCTTCCATTCTCTCATATTGAATGAAGGAAAAAATTGGACTGATAACTATAAATTATGCATTCGGTAATATCTTATAAATCATAAGAAATGGTAATATTTAATTACTAATTTCAAAATATTTTCTTTTATTTGATTCAATTTTCATATAGTTTTAACCATATTTAGTTGAGTTTGTGTCATTTTTTCCTTCTCTCAGTTTTAGTGGCATCATATAAACCATAAATATAGGACAAGATATAGGGTATAACTATACTTATATGTGATAATTTAATGATTAACTATATCTGGTAAGATTCACTTATTTCTTTATAACATTTTTTTATGTTCTACAATATGAATTTCTAAACTTTTAAAATTTGTTGATTGCGTAAAAAATATGATATGCATACATTATTATTTGGAATAAACGTGTAACACACGTTTATGAAAATCATACGTCATTTTTTCCTTTTCTCAATGTTGGTGGATATAAATCATAAGTATAGGAAAAATATAGTGTATAACTATAATTATATGTGATAATTCAATAATTAACTATATTTATTTGGTAAGAATCTCTTATTTCTTTGTAACATTTTTTTTATGTTCTACAATATCAATTTCTGAACTTTTAAAATATATTGGTTGCGTGAAAAATATAATATGCATGTATTATTATTTGGAATAGACGTGCAACGCACGTTTTTGAAAACTAGTATTATTAAAAGTGGAAAGAGTCTAAGGCAAAACTTGAATTACCATTTCACCCATCAACTAAATAAAAAATGAAAACATTAATTAATTATTATATTTTATGGATAATGAACAAGTACCCCCTCAACCTACGCCCGAAATCTCAGAGACACACTTATACTATACTAAGGTTTTATTACCCCCCTGAACTTATTTTATTAATAATTTTCTACCCCTTTTCGGCCTACGTGACACTATCTTGTGGGCCCAACGCTGATTAACATTTTTTTTCAAGTAAGTGTCACGTAGGCCGAAAAGGGGTAGAAAATTACTTATAAAATAAGTTCAGGGGCTAATAGGACCTTAGTATAGTATAAGTGTATCTCTGGAATTTCGGACATAGGCTGAGGGGGTAATTGTGCATTTTCCTAATAATAATCCTATCATATCATATTAATAAATCATATAGTGTTAGCCGTCACTTCCAATTCCAAGGAGTTATGACCTTTTCATCTCCTATACGGCTACACATAATAAAACATTTGAAATAGTATTCCTATACTGACCCAAGCACACCTTCTACTTGTGGAGATGGGTCACTTGTCCATGCTCTCGGGCCTGGTATATTTTTCTCCCATTGTCTTTTTTGTTTTGTTTGAGTAATAGTAGATGATAACAAATCTTTATTTTGGTATCTGCTTTTCCTATGATTTCTTAATTTCTTTTTCTTTTTGGGACTATATCATGTCAACTTATTATTATTTTAATTTCTCTCATGATACTATGAATTGACGAAAGAAAAAAACCTTTCTCATAAACATTTTCGTCTAAACATTTTCTTTCTTCACTATCAAACATAATGTCTTAGACCCTTGGTTATGAAAGCAATAAAAATACGGAGACAAGAGAAGAGTAATTTCTTATTCTTTCGATAAGTATGTTCCAGAGTACACAATATGAGTTTCTATGCCTCTATATATAGTATTGATAGAGGGAATACAAAAGGTTTTTATAACAAAGCATTATCATGGGAGATTATGCGAAAAGTTAGAGGTGTGAGAGTTATATTCATTAGGATGTATGTAGTGAAAGATTAACAATACATCACAGAAAATATTCGGGAACATCCATATTAATATTTCATAACCAAATATTTTTTATTTTTTTTGTATTATTTAGATTTTTTGATGTCCAAATTATAGGGACATCAAGTCCATATTGCTATTCTTGAATCGAGAAAATGGCGCTCTTGGTGAAATAATTTTCCTAATGTTTTACTGCATATGGATGTCACTTTTAGACATTTAAATGTTTCTAATCCGTCATGTTTTGTAGTGTGTTGAAAATTTGATTTTGATATTTGTTGTTCCACTCTGCCTCCTTTTGTCAATGAAATGACATTAGCTATGAGAGTCGACTAATGGTAATCACATAAACTCAATAATGAAAAATTTGGGTGGAGTAGATGACAAATACTTATAAGAATGGAATTCCAATGTTAGAAAGAGCAAGGAGATGGAAACTAGTTTATTGTCTTCACTTCTACTGAAATTGTCCAAGAAAATATATAGTGTTTGAATGGTGAATGTTTTGTTTTCCTCTCCAAATCAAAAAAAATAGTGTGCTTTCTTGAATTAAATACACTTTCTCTTATTTATACACATAAAATGAGATTATATGTCGACTTCATTTTTTTTTCCTATTTCTATTATCATTTTTAGTCTTAAATTTTTTACTGGAGAATTTAGCATTTTGATAATAGTAATGAATCCTTTTGTTACTAATTCAAGAAATTGGGACATAATATCTACTCCTTTAACAAGTATGCATACAGATTGAAAAAAAATTATGCACATGTTGATGAATATATATTTTTAAATTTATCAATGAGGATTATATATTGGCTACAATTTTTATATAGTAATAAGGGACAAACGTGGCAAGCATGTTTACAAGACTAGTATTATTATATGTGGAGAACTCCTAACTTGAAAGTTGAATTACAATTTTGCCCTTATTTTATTCCTAAATTAAATTAAATATTAATATGTAATTAATTTAATATTAAATAATCATATTTAAATACATGCATCTAGACACAATGGTTCAAATTCTAATTATTTAATTACTAAGTAATAATTATATTATATTATACTGAATAATAAAAATAAGGTGTAAAGTCAAACTTTTAAAGACAAAAATAATTCATAGAAAATTGTTAGAAATTATTTCATAGAAAATTGTTAGGATTTACTTTTTTTAAAAAAAAATCTATTATTTCTCTATAATAAGTGTGGTTAGATGGATTAAATTTGTTTTTCTTTCTCAATAATTAGTATAATTAAATGTATTAAATTATTAGTAAAAACAATCAACCTTTCCTCTTCCCCATATCTAAAATAACTAACTTCTGAAAATTAATTTAAACAAATCTTCACCTTTTTATCTTATCATATATATATATATATATATATATGTATATATATATATATATATATATATATATATATATATATATATATATATATATCATGAAAAAGTAATTTTTCTTTGTCAGTTGCCTCTTGTTGATGTGAACCATTAGGAAGTTTTCATGTACTTTTTTTCGTTTTAAATATTAATATTTTGTTTGATTCTAATTAAAATGATATTTCGTATCATAGTTTTATCTTTACAATTTTTGGTATTTTTTTTGTTACGGGAGAAGGTATCATCTAGAACTCTACTCCTTATGTATTTCTTTTTACTATATATTTTGATATAATAAAAGCGTTAAGAAGGATATGAATGGTGTATTTGTTCTTATCTGTTTAATTTTTTTTTATTCTTTACCGATTTATACTTGTTTAATTTAATCTTATATAAAATTTTGAAGTCTATTTATATTAGTGCTAAAATTATTAATTTACGACTTTTATATTCATTTTAAGTGTTTTTTTATAGGGATAATGCCCAAGTACCCCCTCAACCTATGCCCGAAATCTCAGAGACACACTTATACTATACTAAGGTCCTATTACCCCCCTGAACTTATTTTATTAATAATTTTTTACCCCTTTTTAGCTTACGTGGCACTATCTTGTGGGCCCAACGATGGTTGACTTTTTTTTCTAAACTAGTGCCACGTAGGCTAAAAAGGGGTAGAAAATTACATATAAAATAAGTTCAGGGGGGTAATAGGACCTTAGTATAGTATAAGTGTGTCTCTGGGATTTCGGGCATAGGTTGAGGGGGTACTTGGGTATTTTCCCTTTTTTATACTACTTTTTTTCTTTTATCCTTTCCTTACTGATATAGTTTCGTTAAGTATATATATATATTTTTGTACTTATTATATGGAACGTAATGAGAGAATATGAAGGATAAATCATACATATATATTAATATTATTAGTTGCTACACTAATATTATTATTTTCCATATTTCTTGCTTGACGCTCAATGTAATATTCGATTATTATGAATTTTATTTAATGAATAAAATATAAATTGGTAAAACTTGTTATGAAACTATATAAATTTAGAAGAAGAATAAAGTAAGGAGAATAAAAAAAGACTTCTTATTCATCTTGAAGTATATTCAACATTCATAGATCTACTTTACAATGAAGGAAAACCCTTTATTTACAGGGGAAATTTGACTTGGTCCCCAAGTAGGATTCTTAACCATATCCTAAAAGGACTCCACATAATTAGACATTCACTATCACACAAATATGTTTATAACACTCCTCCTTGAATGTCGGTAGATTATGTGCCTCTTTAAAACCTTACTACATAAAATCCGGTGGAAAAAAATCTAGTGAAGGAAAAAAAGTACACATATCTAATAATACGCATTATGTATGTTTCATTCAAAACCTTACAAGAAAAACCTAATGGACAAAAGCTTGTGAGGGAAAAAAGAGTACATCACATATTAACTCCTCTAATTAGAACATCAATCCACATACTTGAATCTTCGTTTTACAAACTTGTGCACCATCTTCTTGAAAGTTGTAGTTGGTAGAGACTTGATGAATAAATCAACTATAGTATTACTTGGAAAAATATGTTGCATGTTGATATCGTCATTTTTGGGAGCTCATGAGTGTAGAAAAACTTTAATGAAATATGCTTCCTTCAATCTCCTTTTATGAATCTTTCCTTCAAGATTAAAGATTTCTCCAAGTTCCTTACTTCAGCTTCTTTAACCAAATAATCTATTGCCTTTTGATAACTCTTCAAGACAATAATCAACTTGCATAACTATACTTGTATATGCTCAATGCATTTTGAATCTATTTAATCCTTATGAGGATGATAAACAAGTTTTTTCAAAATCTTGTATATGCTTTAGATTTTGAACCCAATAGGTATTTTCATATCAATTTTGTCAAGTGACAACATTCATTATTAAATGTATGATATCTTCTAGTGCCCAGATTTCAAGTCAAATAACTTTATGCTTACCAAGATGAATCATTCCACTTTTCACTTGATAATTATTTCTACACCAACATGCTTCAATAGTTGTAAAATTTATATCATCATAATCTTTTACAACATTGCGTGTTATAGTATCAAAGATATCGTCAACAATATACCATTTTGTATCGATTTACAATACGGCATAACTTATTGAGATCTCATAACTTCATTATTATTAGGTAGCTACCCCTCTCATGAGGTTTCATAAAATGTTATGTCGTAGGCTCTCTGAGAAATTATCTCCTTATTATGATCATTTTGATTCTTTGATCCTCTCCCCTTTTTTTCAAGAAATATTTTACTCAGATTTGATTAGTTTATCATGTTTTATGCATCTAGTAGACTCTATCCTTACGGGACATTTAATAGGAGTGTTTGTAACTCTTGTGTTGCTTCTAATCTCCCCCTTATGTTAGACAAACTAACATATATCGTAATCTTTTGGAGAATCTATCTTTGTGAGTCATTGTATATTCATCGATTACATATATAATACACATAAAATTAATTAGATGAAAAGTATCTGGTCCTGTACATAACTCAATTGAAACAAAATTTGATCATAATTTATTAGTCTGATGCATACAAATACATTATATTTCAGACCATAAAACTTTGTTCTCGCAATCAATGATTAACTATTTATTTGAGGAATTTAGAGTCACATCAACTTGGATAGTTATCAAATTATAGAGATATTTTATCATGATTTCATATGTTGAAAGTTGTGCTCTTTACTTAATTATCTTGCACAAATAATTATGTGAATGTCTAATTGCAAGTTGACAACATACGCACATGTGATTATCTTATAGATGCATCACTTTATCATATCACATGATAGGTGAAAGGACTCATATTCACCTTTTATACTTTTCAGAATTTAGGGATTTAGTCCCATCATTAATTGATCCAATCAACTTGTCATGAGAACAAGCAACAAAAGAATTCTCGAAGAACCTTCTAATTTTTCAATGTATGTCCATTACTCAGTATGCACATTTTCGGGATGTCCAAATTACTTATGCCAACTAATAATGTGACCTCCATGTTTACTATGCCATGTCCCTTTTTGCTTTAGTAAATTTTTAATTTACTATTATATGAAAAAAAGTTCAATTTATTACTCCGATAGTAATTTTCAGATTTATTTCTTCATAATTATTCTACCCCTTCTAGAGGTGAGTCGTGATTCTATCACTGAACAAACTGATCTGATTATCAAAAAATTATGCACGTAATCATATCATTTGTGCCGACATTTTTTACAAACATCAAGTTGTGAGATAACAATAGGCACACATGAGACCATATAAAAGAAACATCTATTAGGACCATTAAGTATCTAAAAAATCTACTAGGTGGATGAATAGGTCCACAAATATCTGTATACGTTCCTAGAACGCAAGGGATTCAATCTTTTTTTCGTTTATAATGGTCCCATAATTAACTTTCCTTGCTAATAAACAGTACAACAAAATCACCATTTCAAAGAAATTTTTTTAGGTTCTTTCATGGATGTCCATTTTAATTTTTCATAATTCATCTAAACATTATAGACTAATGATGTCTCAGACAATCATGCCAAATTAAAAAAGTATTGGAATTAGAAAACTTCTTATTTATAATAGAATGTGCCCCAATTGCACTAATTCTTGCCCAATACAAACCTGAAGATAAAGCATAAAACTTTTTTAGAATACATGTCTTCTGAGAGACATTTTTGGTGATATTAAGTCATTGACCAAAGGTCATTATCTCTCTCATGCCTAGCATGGTGGCTTACACTTCATTCCTTTTAAAGAATGGATCTATATTTTTAGCATTTATAAAAAAAATTCATTCTTCGTGAATGGATCACAAACATGTGAGCATATCAAATTTTGATAGCTTTAGTACCTCATTCCATATTTATGTGCATTATTCAATCACTTGTCTTCTTTCAGACATATACTACAAAATTCACTTTAGTAATGAGCAAATTCAGTAGTTTTCATGACTTTTCATAAAAAATACATTAATTTTTCTTAAGTCATTATTATATCATCAAGATGGTCCATTAAGACTCAAATTCAATGTCTTATCCATATAAAATTATCTTAGGCCATAAATCAATGGAACTTGAACCCAATACCTTCTCATGATGGTGCAATTGAACTTAAATTCATAATCTTATTCTTTTGGTGAGGTAAAACTTAAATCTATCTTCTTACCCACAATGAAGTTCAACCTCAAGCCTCCAAAATAATTGTAATTTTATTACTTTTGATAATCATTAATATGATCATATATTATAATTACACACAAATTTGAGATTATTGATTTATTATAATCAACATTATAGTTAATAGATATAGCATAACAGATCACATACCTCATATAAAGGTTGAAAGCATACCTTTAACTAAATTGTGATTATATTAATTATTAAAATATATTAATGAATTATCTTCCTAGTCAATTAAAATTAAACGTATAAAAAGTCGATAAGTCTCTTTAAATACTTACTTCAGATGGTAACTTCAGATCTCTCACATAAATAATTATAATGTAAAGATGAATCATACCTTGAAGATATAAGAGTCTTATTGCAACCTGATTGCATAACTTATGCAAGATCTCTTTTGCAATTTTCATATCTTCTATCATAATTCTTTTAGAATAAAACAATCATGCTGATAACGTGATATGAACCTATATAAATTTCAAAGAAGAAAAAAGTAGGGAGAACAAAAAAGACTTATTATTCATCTTGAAGTATATTCAGCATTCATAGATCTACTTTACAATGAAGGATAACCCTTTATTTATAGGGGAAATCTAAGTTGGTCCCCAAGTAGGATTCTTAACCATATTCTAAAAGGATTCCACATAATTAGACATTCACTATAACACAAATAAATGTATAACAAAACTAATATTTTTAAGTTCAACAGTTTCTATATAATAATTCAACTTTATAATAATTGTATGGGACAAAACGTGCAAACCACGTTCCAGGAACTAGTGTTACTATAAGTGGGAACAAAACAAGGTTAAAACTTGAATTACGGTTTTACCCCTATTATAAATTGGAAGAATGTTGGAAAAAAGTTAGATTACCGTTTTACACCTACATCAAATTAAAATGTTATAAGTTATTAATACATTAAATATTGAATAATAATTATATCATATTATTATATTGTTATAATAATGTCAGCTGGTATATACCTGCTTGTTTTTTTAATCCGCTTTAAGATTTTCATTTTCTTCCAAATCTAAATTACTCTCCAATTACCTATAAATGTTCACTAATTACTATAATAATTATATTAAAGAAGGTGAATGAAGTGTTGCACGATATTAATTATGATGAATAAGAAGAATGAAAAGTTGTGGTAGTTTACTATCAGAGTCAGTATTATATTTGTGTAGCAAAGAGGTCACCTGATGGTTATATAAAAAAATGCATGACTATTAAACAAACTTTTCATTGATCACTTTTCATTATGATCTTTTGTTTTTTAAGTGGAAAAAAATGTGTGGGTACATTCTAAAACTGCAGTGTGATGGGAATGGATGTTGAAAATCTTTGAGGAGGTTGATATTTTCACAAAGTTGGCCTTCTAATCAGCATAGTAAGTAATTAATACATTTTTCTGCTTTGAAACTTCTCTTTTAATATTTAACTTTTAGGTAATTACTGAAGGAATTTATCGCGTTTTCACCAGAGGCGGATCTAGGAATTGGAGGTCGGGGTGCCACGACATTTAAGAAAGTGAAAAAAGGAACAAGCAAAAAAGTAAATATTGTTGGTGGGGTTTGAACCATGGTTGGCTAGGCGGCAGACCCTCTCTTTCACAAATTTAGTTGTTCCGCATTCTGGTTACTAGGTGGCAAAGTTAATATTTATTCAGTTATTATACATATATACATATATATATATATATAATGGTTTTTCCGAGATCACTGGGTTCCGTGGCAGCCCCAACGGTAAATAAAGATCCGCCCCTAGTTTTCACTAATTTACATACTTTGGGTAAGTGATATGGAAACTCTCTTCTTCCTTTCTTTGTCATTTCACTTAATTATGTTATGTAAGTTGATCATCAAAAAGGTGCTACATTTATGTTTTTTTTAATTAAATTTATTCCCTTTGTTTTATCAGAGCTTATTTTTTGTTGAATTAGTCCATTGATATTGGTCAGTTTAATAGTTAGTTGGAGTTTGTTAGGAAGTGACAACTCAGATAAAAAGGTCACATGGTTTTGCACCTCACTTAGTTACAATAACTGAAATTCTCTATACATAGAGGTAGCTGTGTAGATGCTAAGTAAGACAAATTTTGAGATCACAAATGTAATACAATATGATTCAATGGAATATAATTTTTCTTACTTCTTCCTGTAGATTTGACAAATTCTTTGTGGAATAAGAGCACACATTGAATGGCTGTTTGGAGCTTTAAATCGTCGATCATTGCAGCAACAACAATGGTGGAATCACAGAGTTTAGGTACAGAAGATAATCTGCAGACAAACCATAATCATCTATTTCATTTTTTAAACCTCAGATACTCCTGGTGTTGCCTTTGATTCCTATGAAACTCACAGGGACAGAGAACTTTGTTGTTTGGAGTAAATCCATGCGATTGATACTTCTAGTCAAAAACACGCTGGGAATTGTTGATGGCACATGTGCTAAAAGATCATACAAAGGAGACTTTGCAATTTGATGGGAGAGGTGTAATGCGGTTCTGTTATCATGGATTAGTGCCGCTGTAGCACTAGAACTAATGAAAAGCTTTGTATATGCTTCTAGTTCGAAGAAAATATGGAGTGATTTCAAGGAAAGATTTGATACATCGAATTTGACTAGGATTTTTTACTTGCAGAAGAAGATTGGTGTATTGACTCAGAGAACAGAGACAGTGACTTCTTATTAGTCAAAGATGAGAGATTTTGTTAGATTAGATGGATGTAATGGTACATTCTTCATCTTGTGATTCAAAAGAGTCAAGCTCAAATGGTGAACATGTCAAACAACAGAGGCTGTTGCAGTTTTTGGTTGGGCTGAATGAATGTTATGCAAAGGTGAGGAGTTATATCTTACTCGGTCCTTTCGGGTAAATCAAGCCTATGCAATTACTATTAGGAAAAGAGTCAAAGGAAGATAAGGCAAACAAAAAGAGTAAAAGAACCTTTCACAATGATGGTCGAAAAAGGAAATTAGTCATATAATTACCACAATTAGAATTAGATCAATAACAAAAATTTTCAAGATAAGAAGACACAAGTTCTATTAGACCCGTAAACTACTTGATGTAACTACGTGCAGGCATGACTTGGACTTGGACAAAGGTTCAAAGTGCTTGGGTGTTAGTAAAATAGCTTGAACGTGCAATGCTTACGTGTGGACAAGAGTCATCGAAAAGACAGTGTGTTGGCTTGACAAGTCAAGGATGTGAAGACTTGATAATGGCAAGACAAAGGAATTCACATGGATTTCTAAAATAAAACTAAGTATTGGAGGACAACTGAAATTTTCTAAGTGTCGGAAACAGGCTGAAGTATTTTAAGTGTTAGAATGTTGGCTGAAAAATTCTAAGTGTTAGAATATTGTTATTTCGTTTGGATAAGGATGTAATTTGAATTATATTCTATATGTTAGAAATATATGTGTTGGAAACATTAGTTTAAATCCTGTGATGACAAGTGTCGGACATGTGTCGCTTGTAACTACCATTAGTAACTGTAGCATTTAACTGCCAAGTGCAGAAATTTTAAAAGGTAGAAATTTCGTCTAAGGCAGGGGAGAAGGATTCTGACCTTACACAAAATTAGTGAAGCCTTTCTTGTCTTGATTCTGAGATTAATAAAGGTTGGGAAGAGTTCCCTTATGTTGGTTGTGTTGTTATGATTATTGTTGCCTGAATAAACTAAGTAACGTAATTTTATACTTAATCAAATTCGTGTGAGTGTAATGCTGAAGTTTGTAAAGAGTTGTAGACTGCCAGGGAGTGGTGTTAGATAAAAATAAATCGACCCAACTTTCAGGTTCAGGGAGGAGAATTGTATCGGTATGTGATCATTGTTGTTATAATGGTCACACTAGATACACTTTCTATAGAATTGTGGGATTTCCTGCTGACTTAAGATAAAAAGAAGATGTCTGTGAATAAGGCCTATGCAAACACCTCAACTTTTCTGAAATAAGATAAAGTTGAAGCACCTAGATCTGGATCCTTGTCCCAGATCTGTTCCCAGGAGGTTATTTCATAAAGGACCAATATGATCAGGTTGTCAAGATGATGGATTCTCCTTCACTATTAGGAACCTGTAAGGCCAATGCAACATGAGGTATGTATCCTTTACCTTATAGTCATGCAGTAAAGTGGATTGTTGATTCCGGAGATACACATCACATTACATACTGTGAGAATCTGCTAAGTGATTGTAGAAAATTATCAAAATACAGTTGTAATAAGTTACAAATACCAAAAAGAAAATTATCATAATCCGAGTTGTAATAAGGTACAAGTCCTTCTGTTCCCACTATAAATCAATCCTACGCAATGACTATTTAGGAAGAGAGTCAAAGGAAGATAAGGCAGACAATAGGATGAAAAGAACCTTTTACAATGATGGTCGGAAAAGGCGATTAATCATATAATTATAACAATCACAATCATATCAATAACAACAACGTTCAAGCTAAGAAGACACAGGGTCAGACTTCACAAGGGAGGAGAATTGTATTGGTATATGTCATTGTGGGTATAATGGTCACACTAGAGACAATTGTTATAGAATTGTGGCCTATACAAATACCTCTACTTCTATGAAATCCAATAAAGCTGAAGAACCTAGATCTGGATCCTTGTCCCATATCTATTTCCCAGGAGGTTATTTCACAAAGGACCAATATGAGCAGGTTGTCAAGATGATGGAGTCTTCTTCACCATCAGGAACCTGTAACGCCAAATGCAGCATCAAGTATTTATCCTTTGCCTGTAAGTGCTAATGGTGATACAGTAAAGTGGATTGTTGATTCCTAATATACACATCATATTACGTACTATGAGAATATATTAAGTGATAGTATAAAATTATCAGAATCCAATTGTAATAAGGTACATGTACAAACAAGAAGTAAAATTCGCGTAGAACATGCTGGAAATGCTATGGTTTTAGAGAATTACAGGTTGAAAAATGTTATACATGTCCCAAACTTAAGCTTCAACTTATTGTCGCTCTCCAAGCTGACTAAAGACCTGAAATACATGGTGTCATCTTACCCTGACTTATGTGCAATGCAGGCTCTCTCTACTAAAGAGGTAATTGGTAGTGGTACTTATACATTCTAAGGCATGATTCCATACCTACTGTTGGAGCTGTGCTAAAAAATAAATGCTTAGAAGACCATAGACTTTGGCACCTTAAATTGGGACATCCTTACTTGAAAGTAATGCAGCTCCTTCCTATGTTGCATAATAAAGTTGATGAGGCAGTGTAAGAAGAATGCATAATTTTCCCTTTAGAAAAGCAATGCTTGCTTTAATTTCCTTCTAGTGTTACTCAAGACTTCAAAAATGTTTGAGCTGGTGTATTTCGATGTTTTGGGGCCACATCTAGATTCCAGTAATGATAGAAAACATTATTTTCTGGAAACCTCCTAGTTTTGATTACATTATAGTTTTTGGGTGCTTATGTTTTGCTGCTACATTGCCTAGTGGTGGGAAGTTTGAAGCTAGATTAAAGAGAGTTGTTCTATTTGGGTTTTTTTTTCCACTCAAAAAGGTTATAAGTTATATGATCTTGATCCAAAGGTTGTGTTCATCAGTACGGATGTTGTTTCCAGATTAGAAGTTTCTCCTTTCAAGGTTATGCAGCCGCATCATGAAGGTCTACATTCATTTATTCTCATTTCCAAATAATACAGATTATGCTTCTGATGATCTAGATAAGTTCATCCCAACAGATTCTTCCTTATAGCCTCATACTCAAGATCCTTCCTCACAACCTATAGAATCAAGTGTTGAAATGTCTAGCAACCCATGTGTTGAGTTCCCTGTTTCTGATGACTTAGAAGGCCTACAAGATCAACAACCTGGACATGGTTTTGTTGAGACAGTACAAACTTCTCTCCCTAGTTCAAGAAAGACTACCAGGACTTGCAAGCCTCTTGTGTGGATCAAACACTATGTTGTTCCCAAAAAATCCAGTCCTCACTCCATGACTAATCATCTCTGTTATGATAATGTATCCACAAGTTATCAATCTTACTTACATGTATTTTCAGCAGTTGTGGAATCCCAATCTTTTAATGAAGCATCCAAGACAAGTTGTGAATTGATTCAATGCAGCAAGAAACCCAACCTCTAGAAGATAACCATACTTGGACAGTTGTTGACTTACCACCTGGTGAGAAAGCAATTGGTTCCAAATGGGTGTACATGATAAAGTACAAGTCAACTGGTGATTTTGGATAGATACAAGGCAAGACTTCTCGCCAAAGGGTATATTCAAAGAGAAGGTCTTGATTATCAAGACACTTTTCACCAGTTGCTAAAATGGTTACCGTCAGGATTGTCCTTAGTCTAGCAACCTCTCATGGTTGGGATTTGTCTCAAATGAATGTCAACAATGCTTTCTAGCTTGGAAGGTGATTTACTTGAAGTAATCTATATGGAACTTTCTCTTGGCTTCCAATCACGTGGGAAGGGGGGACCTAAAGTGTGCCAGCTGAGGAAGTCATTATATGGTCTTAAAAAAGCATCTAGACTATGAATTATCAAGTTCACTGAGGCATTATTGATGGCATGATACTCACAAAGTGAACATGATCATTATTTATTCATTAGAAAGAAAGGAGCTGACATTTCAAAGTGATTTTAGTGTATGTTGGTGACCTCCTAATAATTGGTAATAGTTTCAAGATGATCCAAGAAGCAAAAGACACACTACACCAATATTTCAAAAAGAAGGACTTGGAAAGTCTTGAATATTTTGTTGGGGATTGAAGTTTTGAAGTCAAAAGAAGGGTTGTCGTTGAATCAAAGAAAGTATGCTTTACAACTTATTTCGGAAACTAGACTGAGTGGAGCAAAGATCGTAAGCACTCCTTTGGAATTTAACCACAAATTGACTAGCGTAGTATTCGATCAACACATTGGTGGTTCTGATGATTCAGAGTTAGAAGATGTTAACATATGCAGATTGATTGTTAAATTGTTGTACTTAACAATCACCAGACCTTATATTTGTTTTAGCATACAAGTTCAGAGACAGTTCATGCAACATCCTAAAGTTTCTCACTGAGAAGCTGCACTAAGAGTTGTGAGACATGTCAAAAGATCTGCAAGACTTGTGATAATGCACAAAAGAGGGACTCTGTTACAAAACTCAATGGATACTATGACTCAGACTGGTCTCCATGCCCCAACACAAGAAGATCAGTCACAAGTTACATGGTAAACTTGGAGATTCTCTGATTTCATGGGAGTCAAAGAAACAACAAACAATAAGTTGAAGTTCAGCTGAAACAGAGTATATAGGAGCTGGCAACACTTGTTACAGAATTGATCTGGTTAGCAGGATTACTAGATGAGTTACAATTTCCAGTTGACATCCCAATCTTAGTTTTTACAGATAGGAAATCAGCTATAAAGATAGCTTAAAACCCAGTCTTTCATGAACGTACGAAACATATAAACATCGTTTGTCATTTCATTCGAGAGAAAGTGAAATTAGGCTTCACAAATCTTAAAAATTCGTGCACTACTATGCAACCAGCTGACCTTCACACAAAAGGGTTAGGTGCTACTCAACATCATCTCTTTATGACCAAAATTGGTGTGTTAGATATCTACTACCCTTCAGTTTGAGGGTGTGTGTTTGAATTACAGATGATTGAATTGGTGCATTGCTATTGGTCAGTTTAATATAGTTAGTTGGAGTTTGTTAGGAAGTCACAACTCATCTAGAAAGGTCACGTGGTTTTGCACTTCAGTTAGTTATAAAAACTGAAATCCTATATATATATAGAGAGAGAGACAGGTAGTTATGGATTTTAAGTAAGAAAATGTTGAGATCACAAATGTAATACAAGACTATTCAATGGAATACAATTTTTCTTTCTTTTTCATGCATATTTCATAAACTAGTTTCTGGACACGTGCATTGCACGTGTTATCCAATGTCAATTGCTATCATAGAAAATAATCTTAAATTGCTTGCTTAACTTCTTAACTTTATTTTTCTATCACCACAATGACTGATTTCAAAACTAAAGATCTATTGAACTTTGATAAAAATGATAAAGAACAAATTGTAGAAATAAATTAAATAAAAATAATAAAGCAATATTGTATTTCATCTATAAAAAAAGTAATTATAATAAACTATAAATAATGAACCAATTAAGTAAACTAACAAAATTAGTATACCGGAGAAATCAATTCTCTAAGCTTTTGAAGCTTCCCTTTGAGTTTTTAAAAATAATTTTAGTGGCAATTTCAATTATTTTTTATTTCTTTCAAGAACAATAAATATATCTAGTATAGTAAAATTACATTAAATTTATCGATATTCATAATTATAATAAAATTCAAAATAATGATCTGCTAAACCTTAGTAAAAAATGATATGGAGCAAAATTTTAGAAATTTATTGAATAAAAATAATTAAGCAAGATATCATTTAAGACTCCCAACAAATACACTATACACTACTTCTTTAGTGATGATAAATATTAAATTGTACACATTGTTTTTCATCTATAAATAATATAATCACAAGAAATTATAAAGAATATATCAATTAATGAAAATTATAAAAATGTTTTCCAAAGAAACCACTCTTCTTTCTTTCATACCTCATTAATCTTGCTAATGTTGATGATGGAGATAGTAATCTTCATATATCATCCCATAAAGTTTGAATTTGGCGATTTTATGATTTCGATATATATTCATTAACTCTACATATTTCACCATCTTTTATTTCATGCAAATATTGCTTTAAATAAAAGGGGAAGATGATGAAAAAGAAGTCGAAAAACAAAAATTAAAGAAATCCTACTGAGCTGAAATATGTCCATAAGGAAAATGGAAATAATTTTCGTTGATGTTCTTTAGGATTCCTTTAACAGATGTATTGATTATATGTATTAAATTAAATCAGCCTACATTTAATTACTATAGAACTTCTGAAATTTTGCAAAAGAAAAAAAATTATATTTTGCTGAAACAATAAATCAATCTTTTAACACTTAATTAATGCATTATGCATAGGACATGTACCGTTTCTTATTTATAGTATAAAAGTTATTTTCTTAATGGTTATTTATCAATTAGTAATGACTTTCCAACTTCTTCATTGTTTATCACTTAGAAATAAAGTTCCATCTTCTTTTTCAACTAAAAATTCATGGTTATTGATAATTAATACAGATGAAATAGATACATGTACTCTCTAGTTTCACATTTAATTTTTTATATATGTTTTGTTATTTTTTTTATCTCTAGTTCCACATTTAAATAATTTGATGTGTTATAACATTTTAATTTGTTGAAGGACATTTTCGTAATTCAACTTTGAACTCAAAATCTTCCCACTTATAATAATATATGATTCCTTAGTTTTTCCTGTTTCATATCTAGCTAGCTACAATCTTTGGAAGAAAATTATTATGGATAATAATGATCGTCATATCTAAATATTATTTTCATTACCTAATTTTTTATTGCATTCAATTAAGTACCGGCTCAAATTGTACAAAAAAGGCATCCACGTTAGTGATGTTTATGTGCACTTCTTACACTTAGAGCAAGAGTTCCTTGATATGTCACATATCATTGGATGTCATATTACTTGACTGCTTTAAACTTGGAAAGTAACCATGCGAGTCATTGTTATTTCCAACAATGCTTCTAACAACTATATCTGACCGTCGAAGGGTTGGCTTCACCTCAGAAAACATGGAAAATGCAAAATGCTCAAAATTTTGTTATTATCTATCATTGAGTTCACTGGGACTATACCAAGAAAGTTAGGCACATAACAGATCTTACAGAATTAGCTCTTACTTGGGAGGTAGTATTTCATCTCTTATTGGTACTAAATATTATTATGTTCCTCGATAACTATGCTTGTAGAATATGGACAAGATGGAATAGTATCCAAAAATTGTGATGTATCCCCTTCCTAGAATCAGACTGTTGTTTTATCCTTTCAGTTCTGCATAAGTACCCAAGTTCGCACTGTATCATATTGAATTATTGAAAGCAAGTCATCATTTCTTGATGTATCTAGTATTTATGAAATTAATAAAGTTACAAAATACAGAAATAATTTAAAAGGAACATCTCTGAGATATTTATGGTTGTTGGTAATTATAATACATAACTCTTTACAAGTCAAATATGCTAAATTTATAAATAGCCTACTAAACTGAACTTATAAATAAGATTTCAAATAAAATAAATACCTAGTTTGTTAGATTTTAGGTCTTTAATTAAAATTTAGTTTAGGCCTCCAATTATGCTAATCAACCCTTACCTTTCTTTTTATTTTTTAGAGGAATAATGCTATTATCTTTCTTTTTTTTTAATAAACATAAATGGAAGTACGGGAAGGAAAATTGAGGAAGGAAATTATAAAGTGGAAAATCAAAATCTCACCAAGTGAAAGTTCAGGTAATTAATCAACTAGACTATTAAGGTTTCCAATAGTAATATGTTTTATTGAGTGTGAAAAATTAAAACAGTCCTTTCTTCTTGACATCCATTTATTACAGATTGACTTGAATATGTCATTATTATCCGATCAATTTGGAAATATACATGACATACAATGGAGGTCTTATAAGAAGGTCACCTATTAGGACAAGCACAATATACGTACCAACCATTTGGAAAAGAAACAATTCATCCAAACAATCAAGGCATGGCTGTTTTCTCTTTTTACTTTATTCATCAATATATTATTTCAACTGATAAGAAATTATACTAATTATCAAGTCGCAATGAAAATGAAAAAATCGAGGGTGCTAATCATCCGTATACAATCTACCATAAGTTGTTAACACTAAAAGGATTAATTAGAGCGAGTTAACTATATATTGTATATATCGAGGAGTATTTTGGGAACAGTATTGAGCACCTATACGAGGACGAGTGTAACCAACATGGATAGAAATTGAATATTCATAATTTTTAGATGATTCCTTAATGCTTTTGATGATAGACTAGTGGATTCACTTACATGAGAGGTCTTATACCTTAACAAAGTATAGGACATTTTGGGCAGCATGAATACGATATTCTATCATTACATAGCTCATAGTAATGATTATCGGTTAGAGAAACTCTCACAGACTTATATTATATTTAATATATATAATTGAGTTGGAATTGTGTTCTTCAATACACTAAGTTGCTTTCTACTGTTTTGAAAACTTTCTGTATATTGCATGTGTATTGTAGCTTTAAATTGAGTTTAGTATAAAGAGCCGAGTATCTTATCTTTGAGTTAAGTATCTAATCTTTGAATTGAGTATCTAATCGTTGAGTTCTGTATCTTATTCTTGAGTTGAGTTGAGTTGAGTAAGTCTGAGAAGAAGTAAGTATATTTCTTGTTTATTAAGCTCAAGGTTATTTATACTTTAGGATTCCCCTTATATGCTCGTGCATTTGACGTATTGAGCCATTTGGCCTTCATTCATTCATGATACAGAAACATGTATTATTCAGGGTCAGGAACTTCGTATCACCACATGGAGTTCGAGTTAGCTATGATGAGCCTCCTTGCTTCCGGAGGGTTCTACTTTTACTTTCAGTCATATAAGTTTTTAGGAGGTCGTGGATCTTGTCGCGACTTCCATGTTTGTCATTTAGAGGCTTCATAGATAGACAATAGAGTTTCAGAAGTCTGTTCATTTATTTTTGTTAAATATTTTAAAGACTTATGTTGCCATGACAAGTTGAATATATGATTTTATTCTGAGTTGTTCTATGCTTGAATCAATTTCCCGCTTGTAGTCAGGATGAAAGTTCGCTTGGGAACCAGCAATGGTTCTCGAGTGTCGGCCACGTCCGGCGTGTAGACTCGAATTGTGACAATATGAACCACATTCTTACGAACCAAGGATGAAACAACTGAGGTGTTAATCATTTTGTCAAAAAGGATTCAGAAAAATCTTGAATGTAAAATTGTTGGGATCAGTTCAAACCATGATATGGAGTTTGAAAATGATCAAGTTGAAGTTTTTTTTGTGCTGAGCATGAATCAGTCACAACTTTTCTACTCATAGAAGTGGAATGGGGTAGTTTAGAGAAAGAATAGAATCCTGGTGGTTGCAAGGACCATACTAATTGATTCAAATCTGGCAAAGAACTTCTGGGCAAAGCGGTGAACACAACATGTTATATAACAATTACTTGAAGCCAATTAGCAATGTCTTTCTAGATCACGGAATGGTTGGTCATGCCAGCGATTTTGGCATTGCAAAATTGTTAGATGCAGGAGAGGATTTTATTTAAACAAGGACAAACAACAACCATTATAGATCGGTACTCAGTATTAGTACGTTCCTCGGTAACTAGGAGGTTTTTTTCTTTTCTTTTTATTTTTATTTTCTTGTACCATGATTGCAGAATATGGACAAGATGGAATAGTATGCACAAGCAGTGATGTTTATAGTTTTTGCATAGTGATTATGGGGGGGCTGCTGGTAATTATAATACATAGCTCTTCACATGTCTTATATGCTAAATTGAGAATTAGCCTACTAAACTAAACTAATAAACAAGATTTCAAATAAAATAAGTACCTAGTTTGTTAGGTTTTGGGTATCTAATTAAAATTGATGTTTAAGCCTCCAATTATGTTAATTCGCTCTTACCTTTCTTTTTATTTTTTAGAGGAATAATACTGTTATATTTTTTAAGAAAAAAAAAAGAGAATTGGGAGTAATGGCGGAAAATTGAGGAAGGGAATTATGAAGTGCAGAATCGAAATCTCACCAAGGAGAAAGTTTGGATAGTCAGTCAATTAGGCTATTAAGATTTCTGAATAGTAATATGTTTTATTCAGTGTGAAAAATTATAATAGTTCTTTATCATGAGGTCCATTTATTACAGAATTGACTAAACTATGTCGTTGTTATCCTATCAATTTGGCAATATGCATGAGAAAAAAAATCCAATTTATGCCGTATTTTTTTCTAGAGCACACAATTTATCATTGATAGATCAATATTTCTAACATAATCCATATAAGTTTTAAATAATTAATTTAATATAGTTGTCACATTTTTTCTAAATCTGTATAAATTTAAAATAGGGAAAAGGGTCTGATATACCCCTCAACTTTGTCATTTAGAGCTGATATACCCCTCGTTATAAAAGTGGTTCATATATGCCCTTACCGTTATACAAACGGCTCACATATACCCCTGCCATTACAAAATGGCTCACATATACCCTTTATTTAACGGAAATTAAAAAATTAGTTTTAAATTTATATTTGTTACTTTTAATTTTTTTTAAAAATTATTTAGGGGTATATATGATTCTTTTATCAAAGTTCAAGGTATATTTTAATTTTTTTCATACATAAATTATTTTTTGACTTCTTTTATTATAATTATTTGAGTTTCTTATTCTTATTTTGTTTTTTCTTTCATTCCTTAGTTTAAAGAAAAAAATTTAAACTATTTTTTTGTGTATTGTAATTTAATTTCGTATTCGAAGAAAAAATTTGGTCATCTATAATAAGTTTTACAAGAATATTAGTGAAACATAAATAAATTTGATTATCAAAATAATAATTATAAATTAGTCTCTAAAACAAAAAAAAAGTCAAAAAAATATGTTTAGTTAGAGGAAAAGGGTATATATGGGCCATTTGTTTACAAGTAGGGGTATATATGAGCCACTTTTATAACAAGGGGTATATCAGCTCTAAATGACAAAGTTGAGGGGAATATCAGACTCTTTATTTTAATCGAATACTTAGACTTTAGTTTCATCATTTATGGGAGGATTGTCATATCCAGTCAAATCCTACTAAGTGATAAATGGTTCTTTTTCCTATTTTAGTATATAATTTCTACAGAAAAATCATTTAGAAATCATCACTTATTTGAGAAAAAAAGTAACGACTCGACATAATTTTGAAATACAAGGAGTACCAATTGGAGTTCTGTCATATCCAATCAAGTCCTACCAAGTGATTATTAATTATTTTTCCAATTTTGGTTTTAATATCTACAAAAAATATTCAGTCCAACATCCCATCTAGATCTATTAATTTGAAAATTTTCATCCAAATATGGAATGTACATAAATTAAAATGGCAAGTGTCTCATTATATAAGTAAGTCCACAAGAAATTTTTTTTATATAGACTGGTAAACATGGATGAAGCTCCAAAAAGTTACATGGATAATATTGATCACCAAGATCTTTATTCGTCTAGTATACCATGGGCCAATGAATATGATATTGGTGAAGAAGTAGAGTTGTCAAAAATATTTGATATGACTCAAGAGCATCATGTGGACACCACCATTATTTCACAATTACCTAATGTTGTTTCTGAGGAGAAACAACCTATGACCACTACGAACACCTCTAGTAATTCATCATCGGATAAGAATTCTTCGAGGATAACTTATCCTATTATCCTTGATGATGACGATGACTATTCATTATCGTACATATATTCCTTGGGATTGAAAAATGTTTCCATGTTGCAAGAAGACGGAGGAACAAGCACTAATGTGATAAATCAAGAAAATCCTGAAACTACAAATGACATGATCTTCCAACAACCTCTGCCAAAAATCTCAATTTTGGAGAAATTCGAAAGAGAGGCGTCGTTGAAATCAATGTTTATCATTGATCAACCTTTGAGAACTTCAATGGATTCTTGGAAAGAAGAAGAAAACCATAAGACTAAGGATATGTCACAGATTCTAACTTTGGAGAAATTAAAAAGTCACTTCATCAAGTCTAAGCTGATGGTTGGTCAAGAAAATGGAATTTTGTGTTCCTTGGATAATGAATTCCCACAAAGTATAAGGTTTAATTTCCTTTCCCTCTTCTTTTTTTTTAAATATATATGTTTTGATAATAATTTTCAAACTTTTCTTCTATCAATTCTTAGATGTAAGTAAACTTTATTGTTGTCATTTTGGTTTAGCATTAGCAGTGGAGGTCCTATAAGAAGGTCACCTAATAGGGCAAGCACAAAATACCAACCCTTTGGGAAAGAAACAATTCATCCAAACAATAATCAAGGATCATGTAGGTATGTTTTCTCTCTTTAATTTATTTTCTAAATTATCATTAATATATTAATTTGTAATGCTCGTGAACATAAATCATCTCATTTTATTAAAAAAAAATCAGGATTGGTCAAAAAAGTTCAGAGTCGATGTTCAACATACCACAAAATTTCAATGAATATATGCAAGGGTATGGCTATCCAAATGAAGCGATTACATCGAGAAGCTTGAACAGTAGGAAAGAAAATGAAGATGGAACTCCTGGTCAGTTACAGTCTAATTCTTGGAACACACAAGATACAACAAACTGGCCTTGGGGTCCTTTTCACTAATTTGTCCTAATTTAAAATCATGTATATAATATGGAACAATAATTCCGGAGTTACCAAAAAATTAGCTTCTCTACAACCGATTCTGTAAATATTAATCATCTTATTTTCATCAATTTCCATTTCCAAATTTTAAAAATATTTTAATAATAGAATACTCTGATTTTAGTATCATCAATTATTCTATAAAAGAAGTTACTCGATATAATTTTGAAATACAAAGGGATGCCGATTGGATTTTTTTCCATATCCAGTCAAATTCTAATATTATTTTTTTTTAAAATTATTGTGTATAGTATCTACAAAAATATTCAATTAAAATTCTCACTTATTTTAGAAAAGAGGTTACTTGGCATAATTTTGAAAAACAGAGTAAGTGGAGTTTTGTTGTATCCAATCAAGTCCTATTAATTGATTATTAGTTACTTTTCCTATTTTAGTGTATACTTATAATAACATAAGACCCCTTATTTAATGCATTATATTTAAAATTGTATCATTGTAATTTTTTTTATAAAAAACTATAAATACTTTATATACAACGAGTTTTTGACAGAAACTATAGCTATTTAATTCGGATAAATCTAATACTTATAGCTACTCTAATCTAATAATCCTTTTAAGTTGCTTAATTATATATACATAAACTCCCAGCATACTAAATACCATGATTTTTCATGTATTTGTTATACATAGGATAATATCAAATAAGAGAGTATAATTAATCCATAGGTTGGAAAAGTGTACATTCAAATAAAGTTTTAAGGGTCATGTGGTAGTGTGTATGTGAATATTGTTGAAAATGATGTGTTAGTAATGTTGGTGTTAAATTATGTTTCGCATTAGTTATGCTGAGAGTGTTTCTTGTACGATATTTGGTTTGATATATAAAAAATATGTGTAACTTCTAAACACATATTTGTTTTATAAAAATTCTCTCTACAAAAATGGTGAAAAAGGTTTTGAGGGATATTTATACTTTTAACCATGTTAATGCATTCATTAAAGTCCTTGCATTAATAATACCATGGTTTTTAATCTATTAGTTATGACCTAGGGGTGTACATGACCGGGTTGATTCGCGTTTTTCAAATATCAAATCAAACCATTTGCGTCGGATTTTTGAATTTATAAACCAAACCTAACCAATAAAACTCGGGTTTTTCAACTTCGAATTTTTTCGGGTTTCTTCGGTTTTTCTTTTTTTGGATTTGTGGGTTTTTTCGATAAAATATTCATACAAACATATAATTTACTTGTACATCAAATATTTCTTTAGTCCTACCAAAATGCAACTATCTAAGTTATTTCTCAAGAAAATAACAAAAATATGATATGATTAATGACACTAAAATATCCAACAAAAAAATAATAATATAATTGCGTAAAACAAATATTGCAAATTAATAAGTTATAATGAAATTGATCGTAATTTAAAGTACTAAATCATGTTAAAATAAGTTTAGTAAGTATTAGTTACATGACTAAATATTATAAGAAAGTAAAACTAAATCATGTATTTTAACTGTCGAAATCTATGTAAAACTAAAGAACAAATTTTCAATATTAATTTCATTCTTAGTGTTAAATTGATTTTCTTTTTGCATTAGTATAATTTTGAATTTTATTTAAACTTTATTAAATTAACAACATGTATGAACTATAATCTTTATTAGATCATTGAGAATTCTAACTTCCAAACACGAAATTAATATATTAAAAGATAAAAACTGTAACGACTTGTTTAGTCGTTTTGAGCTGTAGAGTTTATTTCTGGTAATAACTGTCTGAGTCGACGGATCCCACGACGGACCGTCATGGACACGACGGAC
Organism: Solanum arcanum; assembly: GCA_027789145.1. Lineage (NCBI taxonomy): Eukaryota > Viridiplantae > Streptophyta > Magnoliopsida > Solanales > Solanaceae > Solanum > Solanum arcanum. The sequence goes on from CM050933.1 coordinate 81,936,751, forward strand.
CGTCGAGGGGGTCTCGTTCCAAAACACTTAGATTCTAAAAAATTTGGATACTGAGAACAACTCTCTGAACTTCGCGACGACATGGCAGGACGGACCGTCGTGGGCACGACGGACCGTCACAAACTCTTTAATGAATCGAGTCTCCGAACTTGGTGACGAAAGCAGCAGGACAGACCGTCGCAGGCACGACGGGCCGTCACAGGCTGCGTAACCCTGTCTGGGTCGGATTTCTGTTAAATATTTTAAGGGGCGTTTTGGGCTATTCCTGCTTATAATTATAAAGTTAGTGGTTGAATGTTAATAATTCAATTACTTGGGGGTTAAAGGAGATAACCTTGGATTAATTAGTGGGGTACTTTGGTCACCTTTTATACTTAATTATATGGTAATTAGGGTAAAAGAAAAAGAGTTGGAATAAGGAAAAAATCAGGAAAAAGAGAAAGAGAGCGAGAACGATCGAGAGAAGAGAGAAACGAAGAGGAAAGCAAAGGTTTTGGGGGATAGTTTGCTTGATCGCGAATTCTTTGGTGGAGGTAGGTTATGGTTTATGCTATTTCATAGTAAACTCTTAATAGCGATTGATATGTATTGGGTAGTATTGTAAAGTCTTCTATATGCTTAATTGTATGCCTGCATGATGTGATTATGAAATTGTAATGGGTTGGAAAGATAAGGTTGTGAAGCTTAAACCTAAAACCCTCTTTGTTAATGATGATGCCTTGGTATAAAAGAAGGCTTGATGAACTAAACGAATGAGGTTAGGGGATCGGGTGTCACGAACCGACACGTAGTATTAATGGATCGGGTGTCACGAACCGACACATAGTATTAATGGATCGGGTGTCACGAACCGACACGTAGTATTAATGGACCGGGTGTCACGAACCGACACGTAGTATTAATGAACCGGGTGTCACGAACCGACACGTAGTATTAGGGGGATCGGGTGTCACGAACCGACACGTAGTATTAGGGGGATCGGGTGTCACGAACCGACACGTAGTATTGGGGTGATCGGAGTGTCACGTTCCGACACCAGGATAGTAAAAAGAATGAATCTTGAATGATGTTAATGTACTCAATTTAATGACCCTATTTCCTAAATAAGTATGGTATGGAGGCTTGTGTCCTCATGGGTGTACTTGGTGTTATTATCAATGAATCTTGTACTTGTTGTTGCTACCTGTTGAGTATTGTAGTTGATTTTATGATATTATCTGATAAATATTGCTTTCTATTTTGAGTTGGCCGATGATATCTACTCAGTACTCGTATTTTTGTACTGACCCCTACTTGTATGTTTTCTTTTTGTTAATTGTGGAGTGCAGCAACCGTACCGTCGTCTTCATGTAATTACTTGATTTCTCTTTTTATGTGTAATCTCGAAATTTCAATTAACATATATGTCAATATATAATTTTTTGAAACACATATTTATTTATTACTATTATTTATCATAGTTAAAATCATTTTAAGCAAGTTATATAAATTATTATACTAACTAGCTCACGTTGAATTACTATAGTATATCTTATATCAATTTTTGTTGATATTTTTAAATCCTCTTTATTTGAGATAAGATATCTATTCATTATGTTTATTAATTAGTTTAGATTTTTTTATATTAGACAAAATTGTTCTCCTAATTTTAATAAATATTAAAAAAAACAAAGTCATAACTTTTTTCATCCTCTTATTACTTTGTAAAAAATGAGATGATTCATTATAAGTTTCATCAAGTAGGTCATTATTTTGTTTGTTAAAAACCTATTATGTTTTATTATTATTTCCTATCATGTTTTTCTGAAAGTATCATAACAATTTTAAGAAAAAATAATCAAATTTTTATTATGAGATTGTAATATTGGGCCCGTAAATGGGTCTTTCATTATCTAGTATTATTAAAAGTGGAAAGAGTCTAAGACAAAAGTGAAATTACCATTTCACCCTTCAACTAAATAAAAAATTAAAATATTAATTAATTATTAAATAATAACCCTATCATATCATATTAATAAATAATGCTAATCATCATATAGTGTTAGCCGTCACTTCGAATTCCAAGGATTTATGATCTTTTCATCTCCTATACGGCTACACATAATCAAACATTTGAAATAGCATTCCTATACTCATCCAAGCACACCTTCTACTTGTGGAGATGGGTCACTTGGCCCTGCTCTCGGGCCTAATATATTTTTTTCTCCCGTTTTCTTTCCTATTTTGTTTGAGTAATAGTAGATGATAACAAATCTTTGTTTATGTATCTGCTTTTTCTATGATTTCTTAATTTTTCTTTTTCTTTTTTGGGACTATATCATGTTAATTTATTTTTATTTTAATTTCTCTCATGATACTATGAATTGATGAAAGAAAATGGTGTTCTTGGTGAAATAACTTGTTAATGTTTTACTGCATATGGATGTCACCTTAGACACTAGAATGTTCCCAGTCCGTCATGTTTTGTGGTGTGTTGAAAATTTTGGTTTTGATATTTGTTGTTCCACTCAGACTACCTCCTTGTGTCAATAAAATGGCTTTAGCTATGAGATTTGACAAATGGTAATCATGTAAACTCAACAATGAAAAATTTGGGTGGAGCAGATGACAAATACTTATAAGAATGGAATTCCAATGTTTGAAAGAGCAAGGAGATGGAAACTGGTTCATTATCTTCACTTCTATTGAAATTGTCCAAGAAAATATATAGTGGTTGAATGGTGAATGTTTTATTTTCCTCACCAAATCAAAGAAAAATAGTCCGCTTACTTAAATTTAATACACTTTCTCTTATTTATACACATACAATGAGATTATATGTCGATTTAATTTTTTTCCTTTTCTATTATCATTTTTAGTCTTTAATTTTTTACTAGAGAATCAAGAATTTCGATAATAGTAATGAATCCTTTTTTTACAAATTCGAGAAATTGGGACATAATATCTGCTCCTTTAACAGGTATGCATACAGATTGAAAAAAAATTATGCTCATGTGGATGAATATACAATTTTAAATTTATCAATGAGGATTTTATATTGACTAAGATTCCCGAATAGAAATATGTTTTATTGAGTGTGAAAATTAAAATAGTTCTTTCTTGTTGACATCCATGTATCACAAAATTTAGTTAAACATGTCGCTATTACCAGATCAATTAGGCAATACACATGACATAAAAATCACATTTATGCCACAATTATTCCCGAGCACATAATTTTTCAATGATTAATAAATATTCTACCATAATCTATATAAAATTATAAATAATAAATTTAATATACATAAATGTCAGATTTTTTCAGTATCTGTATAAATTTAAAATAGTAATATTTTAATGGAATACTTAAATTTTAGTTTCATCATTTATTGGACGTTTATCATATCCGGTCAAATCCTACTAAGTGATTAATAGTTATTTTTTCTGTTTTGGTATATAATATCTATAGAAAAATTGTTTAGAAGCCATCATGTATTTGAGAAAAGAAGTGATTACTCGGCATGGTTTTGAAATACAGATTGGAGGTTTGTCATATTCAGTCAAATCCTACTAAGTGATTAATAGTTATTTGTTCTATTTTAGTATATAATATCAATAGAGAAATCATTTAGAAATCATCACTTATTTATGAGAAAAAGTAATGAGACATAATTTTGAAACACAAGGAGTACTGATTGGAGTTTTTGCGCTATCCAATCTAGTCCTAAAAAGTGATTATTGGTTATTTTTCCTATTTTGGTTTTAATATCTACAAAAACAATTCAGTAAACCATCCCATCTAGATATGTTCATTTTAAAATTTCTTCCAAATATGGAATATGCATAAATTAAAATTACAAGTGTCTCATTATATAACTAAATTTACAGGGGAAAATTTTATATAGGCTGGTAAACATGGATGAAGCTCCAAATAGTTACATGGTAATATTAATTATCGAGATCTTTATTCATCTACTATATATACCATGGGACAACGAATTTGATATTGGTGAAGAAGCAGAGTTGTCGAAAATATTTGATATGACTCAAGAGCATCATGTGGACACCACCATTATTTCACAATTACCTAATGTTGTTCCTGAGGAGCAAAAAACTATGACCACTACCAACATCTCTATTAATTCAACAGCGGATACGAATTCTTCGAGGATAATTTATCCGATTATCCTTGATGACAATGATGACTATTCATTATCGTACATATATTCCATGGATTGAAAAATCTCTCTATGTTTCAAGAAGACGGTGGAGCAAGCACTAATGCGATAAATCAAGAAAATACTAAAACCTTTATCCCTATGCCTGTTGTTATGGAGAATCAAGGTGAAACTACAAATGACATGATCCTCCAACAACCTCTGCCAGAAATCCTAATTTTGAAGAAATTCGAAAGAGAGGCATCCTTGAAATCAAAGTTCATCATTTATCAGCCTTTGAGAACTTCAATTGATTCTTGGAAAGAAGGAGAGAACCATAGACTAATGATATGTCACAAATTCTAACTTTTGAGAAATTAGAAAGTCACTTCATCAAGTATAAGTTGATAATTAGTCAAGAAAATGGAATTAGCAGTGGTAGCAATGGAGGTCCTATAAGAAGGTCACCTAATAGGACAATCACAAGATACCAACCATTTGGGAAAGAAACAATTGATTCAAACAATAATAAAGGATCATAGAGGCATATTTTCTCTCTTTAATTTATCTCCAAATTATCATCAATATATTAATTAGTCATGCTCATGAATATATATAACTCATATCATCTTGTTAATAGTATTTTTCAAGATTGGGCAAAACAGTTCAGAGTCGATCTTCAACATACCACAAAACTTCAATCAATATAAACAAGGGTTTTATGGTATGAAAGAAAAATGAAGGTGGCACTCCTGGTCAGTTACACTCTTCTTTGAACACACATGCAAGACAAAACAAATTGGCCTTGGTGTCTTTTTCACTATTTTGAGAGAGATATCCATGTGTACTTAATTATGTTTAATGGGAAGTGATTAATCTCTCTAATGTGAGGCTCAAAATACTTGTAGAATGTGTCTTATAATTTTTGACATTCATGATATATCACCTTCATAACATAGTTTTATTGCCTTAATTTATTTTGATCGTAGAACTAATCGTTGATTACATTTTGAAATTCAACTAAATTTAAATTTGCAGTTTTAGTTCATTCACTTAAAAGAGTACACATACGCTGCAACTTAATCTCCAGCATGAAGTTGGAATAGCATGTTAATTAATATCCAATGATGATGAGTAGCTCAAGTGTTCGAATGCGAAACTGACTAAGTTGAATACGAGTATAATGTCATAAGTTTGCAATAGGAGTGGTATGAGATTGATGTATAGCATATTCTAGAAAGATGGTCTGGTTAAGAAAATAAACTAATTATGAAGGTGCGAAGAAAATTAAAAAAATTGATGTCTCTTATATAATCTACTACAAATTGCTGACAGTAAAAGGCTTTCTAAGAGCGAGTTAACTATATATTGTTATTATTGTGTCTCGTTCGTTTAGATGTTACTTCCAAAAAAAGAAGCTACTCGCCATAATTTTGAAATACAGAGAAGCGTTGGTTGGAAATTTGTCGTCAAATCCTAATATTAGTTATTTTCTTATTTTAGTGTACACAGTATCTAACAAAAATTCATTTAGAGTTCTCACTTACTTTAGAAAGGTTACTCGGCATAATTTTGAAAAACAGAGTTGTTGGAGTTTGTCATATCCAGTCAAGTCCCACTAAGTTATTATTAGTTATTTTTCCTATTTTAGTGTACACTTTTAATAACAAATAAAAACCCTTATTTAGTGCATTATATTTTAAACTGTATTATTGTATTTTTTTTATAAAAAAATCTATAAATACTTTGAATACGATAAGATTTAGACAAAAATTATAGCTATTATGGGTAAATATAATAATTATAGCTATTCTAATCCAATAACCCTAAAACTATAGTCAGTTTTTAAGTTTCCCTTATTAATAATTATAATATATGAATAAACTCCTTGTGTGATAGTACCATGATTTTTCATTTATTAGTTATACATAGGATAATACCAAATAAGAGTGTATAATTAATGCGTCCGTAGGTTGAAAATGGTATCAAATAAAGTATTAAGAGGTCGTGTGGTAGTGTGATGTGTTAGTAATGTTGGTATTTAATTATGTTTGTATTAGTTATGCTGAGAGTGTTTTCATAGAATATACGGTTTGTTCTATTAAAAATAACATGCATTGCATAACTTCTAAGGAAATATTTGCTTACAAAATATCCTCCACAAATACGGTGAAAAAGTTTTTGAGGGAAAATTATATTTTTAACCATGTTAATGCATTCATTAAAGATCCTTGCATTGATAATAAAATGATTTTTCATGTATTGGTCATGCATAATACATGATACCAAATAGGGTGTACTTGATTGAAAAAGCGTACAAAACAAAAATTAATAGGACATAAAGTTAATGCATGCATTATGTTTCAAATTCATCTTACCAAACAACCCATATAGTAATAGTACTGAGGTTTCCTCACACATTCATGATAAAAGAGAAACCCTATCTTGGCAAATTAAACTATAAATAAACTCGTACTTATGTTTATCGACAAGAATATAGATTAGTTCGTATCGTGAATCTAATTTTCACGCCCGGAGGCTACTTTCTAGACGCAACACGGTGCTTAGTGTCACAAGTGACCCAAGCTAACCCATGACATGACAAACCTCTACAAATTCACTTAAAACATGCAATGTGCGGAAGGTAAAAACAATTTAATATATGAAATAGGCCTAAAGCCCAACATGTCTGAATAAATAAAATATATGAAGAGTATAGTTCTAAATGGAAAAACCACAGACTCAAGTGATGTCCGAAAGCCTCTAACTAATTTGAGTTGTTGGGATATGTGCCCAACTAATTCTAACAAGTCTGAAAATGAAAAGTAAATATTGAAAAGTAAAGCATGTCTATCTATAGTTCTCGAACTATAAGGTTTCACCATACAGAAAAGTCGAGCTAAGTGTGGTCTGCATGTTGAGCTCTTGAATCTATATCATACAAAGATGTAGCGCAAAAGTATGCGTCAGTACATTAAAGGTACTAAACTTTCGGGATATATGTTAAACTCAACAATATAAAAACTGAACATGGAAATAGATATACTAAAGCATAACTGAAATCTGAGCTAGATACAATGACCATGAACTAACCATGAATATATAACATGTTGAATCCAATACGAAAATAAATATTAAATACATGGTCAATGCAACATAAATCTTACTATGGTAGATACTATCAACTGACATAAACCACGTGAGCTAAACGTGAAGTTCGGTGTATACGCCCCATCAAGATGATCAAATATACATTGTCCGGGTATAAAGGGATGATTGTGACATGATCACCAAAACCAAATGTCTGATAGAGGGTACTTATAAAACTACAAATGACACGTAGTTTCAAAACGTGAGGGTACGCTGAACCCTAGTCCGAATCAGTGATAAGATTACTCTCAATTGAATATAAAGCTAAAAATACATTTATAATACTTGATAGCTCAAAATACTTATTATTCTCTGAAAATGCATCATTCATATACTAATAGATATGACTTTAAAATTATAAAGCATGATTGTCTGACTAATCGTCCTAGCAAATATAATTCCTGAAATATGGATAATTAACACAAGATACAGTTTCAGAGTTTTATACATGAGATTAAACTATTTCTCCAAGAAACATATCATAGAAACTATAACAGCTAAATTACAATGAAACCCTAAGATTGAGCAACCCTGAACTATTTATAGAGAAGCTGAAAATTTGACTGAATTCTAGGTGTTGACACCCAATTTTTGACCCTCCCTGATAGGAATTAATTCACGAGTTTCTTAAATTTCAAATGAGTTGAAATAGTCGACTTTATAAGATTTGAATGTTTTTCAAGTCGTTTTAAAGTAGCTTTAGTCGATTTTTATAGTTTTGAAGCGATATATTTTTATATGTTCTTGTATGATTAGTTTATTTTATTAAATATTCAAAAATCGTCTAAAAAGATTTTAGTTTTACTTAAAAAATTAATTTTGTCTGAATTAGTATCTTATGTTTTGAGTCCTCGATCTATAATTGAGTTAGATATTTTACCTTGTTAAAATTAAGAAGCTCGTTAATTAATGATTAATTCATCTAATCTAAATTTTAGTTAAATTCCATAAATTAAATTTAATTTGACCGGTTCCTAAAATCCAAAACATACCTCATTTCCATAAACCCATCAAAAATGCATTTTGGGCCAAATTGCATCAGCCATTTACTTGAAGCTTCCAGCCCATCCACTCTAATAAAATCTCAGACCCAATTTGTTTATCCAAAATGTTTGCTCCAATTCCCAGGCCCAACCCAAATTCCCCTTTAAACCTCAACCCGGCTCAATCTCACCTTTCACAAAGAGAGATCCTACACCGTAAACATCGTTGAAGCGTTCCCAAACGCGTGCTGTAGCAAAAGACAGCGACCCCAGGGTCGTCTTCTCCTCCATGCGCTGAAAAGTTAGAAGGGAGTTGCTCCATCAAGAACAATGATCGAGACATGACCCCAAACCGTGTGGTTGGGGTTGTCTTCCTCGCCAGTTGCTCGTACAATAGAGAAGATAAAAGCACCTGCAAAATCGTCCTCACAACAGCGCCTAGTCATCGTTGCTGCTCTTTGAAGGCGAGAGATAATGCCACGTCGAGCTTCAAGGGCGAGAGACTCATCCGAATCGTTCGCATCACTTTTTGCTTTTGAGCTTGCCAAAAATGGTGACTTCATGGTACAAGAACCACTTTCTCTCGATCTGGGAACGAGGATTTGAATTTCGAAATTAAGGTGAATGTCAATTTTGCTCCCAATTTCTCTTCAGAAATTACACTTTGCCCTCGCTCTTTCCAACTAAAGTGTAGCCCTAATTCTTTTTCTATATAAGATCTCTTCATGATGGCTTCAGGGGGAGGGTTTTTTCTTTAAAAAAAAAAGGGAGAGAGTTTGGTCTGAAAAAAAGGGTTGGGGATTTTAGTTGGAAATCCTTAGAGAAAATACCTAGAGAATTTTACGCAAAGATAGTATAATACATACTGAATATATATAAAAGAATCAGAAGGGAACTGATTTTGTTTGAGTTTGATAGTCTATTTGGATTTCTTGATCGCTGCTCGAGTCAGAATTTTGTTGTGGTTATTGAAGGCGATTTCTCAGCTCGTCGTCCCAGTTTCGCTGCCCACAACAAGGTAAAAAACTCCTACTTAGTAGTGAAGATTTTGGTCTCAAAAGTGATTTCATGATTAGGATTAAGATCGTATTTCTATTTTTTTTCTTGGGTTTTTGTGATCATTATGCTCGCCTCGAACTCTAGTTTGTTCTGTTGGGTAGTCATGATATTGTTATGTTCTTCTTTTTTTAAAGTTATTACATATGGTTCCTTCATGGGTTTGAATGGTGCCGAATGAATCTTTGTTGAAGTATGAAGATGAAGTGTTCAAGTAGAAGTTAGTTAAAGTAGGTAGAAGTCTATTAAAGAATAAGAAGGGTAATATAGTCATTTACAGGTTAGTTAGTTACAACTAACTAATCTTATAGTTAGTTTACAGAATATTCTAAATGAGAGTTGTATCTATATATATTGCTTTATCATCTATGTATGGTTTAACAGTTTTGTATGATAAATGAATCTGGACATTTTCCCCTCTACTCTTCATCCTTTCTTCTTCTTCTTCTTCTTCTTCTTCTTCTTCTTCTTCTTCTTCTTCTTCTTCTTCTTCATCTAAGTAAAGTCAGTTTACCAACATAGTACTAGAGCAGGGCCCGTCTCACGAGATGTTGGGCCTTCAAAATCAAACGCACCAAATGCTAAGCACTGGGCGTGAGGTGAGGTATCAAAGAATGACAAAAGTCTCACATCGGTGGTTAATGAGGTGGGTGGACTCCTTATAACGCTTGGACAATCCTCCTCCATTTTAGCTAGCTTTTGGGGTGTGAGTTAGGCCTAAGACCTAATTTCACATGTCACCTAGACAGTGGAACCATAAGTTGACTGAGACTTTTATTAAACTACAGTTCAAACAGAGTCAAAATGATTATTCACTGTTTATTAACAACTCAAAATAGGGAATCATTTCGGTACTTGTATATGTGGATGATATACTTGTAACTGGAAGAAGCTTGAAGCTAATTAATAGAGGACACAAAGAGGGTCTTGCAACAATCATTCAAAATGAAAGATTTAGGGGAACTAAAATAATTTTTTGGCATCGAGTTCACTAGATATGCTAATGGTATCCTAATTCATCAGAGGAAGTATACTCTTGAGTTAATTTCTGAGGTTGGTATAAAAACAGTTAGACCTGCAGTCACACCTATTAACATGAATGTCAATCTTACTTCCAAATAGTATGATGATCATATAAATCAACAACAAGAAGAAGTTGTTGATGATCCTTTGATAGATCAGACCAAGTACCAAAGAGAGATAAGTAAGTTGTTATACTTGAATATGATAAGACCTGATATATCATTTAGTGCACAAACTCTAAGTTAATTCTTGCAACAACCAAACAAATCTCACATGGATGCTGCATAGAGAGTGGTAAGATATCTAAAGCAACAACCTGAACAAGGTTTACTGTTATCAAGTAACTCAAATGATCTAGTAACTGCATATTGCGATGTTGATTGGAGTTCATGCTCAATAACTAGAAAGTCTATCACAGAGTATATGGTGAAGATTGGCAAATCATAAGTATGTTGGCAGTCTAAGAAACAAACTATTGTATCTAGAAGCTCAGTTGAAGCTGAGTACAAAAGCATGACTGCAACTGTTTCAGAACTAGTATGGTTATGGCTTGATGAAAGAAATTGGTATCAAAGTTCAGATTCCAGCAAAAATATATAGTGACAGCAAGATTGCTATTCAAATAGCAGCAAATCCAGTCTATCAAGAAAGAACAAACCATATTGAAATTGATTGTTACTTTATAAGAGAGAAATTACAACAAGGTTTGATCAAAGTGGATTATGTTCATACCAAGGAACAACCTTCTGATGCTTAAACTAAGGGTCTGTCCAATTACAACACAATCATCTTCTATCCAAGCTTGGAGTGTTAACTATTTTTTCCCCTCCCATCTTGAAGGGGAGTGTTGAAGTATGAAGATGAAGTGTTCAAGTAGAAGTTAGTTAAAGTAGTTAGAAGTCTATTAAAGAATAAGAAAGGTAATATAGTCATTTACATGTTAGTTAGTTACAACTACCTAATCCTATAGTTAGTTTACAGAATATTGTAGATGAGAGTTGTATATATATATATAGCTTCATCATCTATGTATAATTTAACAGTTTTGTATGAGAATGAATCTGGACATTTCTTCTTCTTCTCCTCCTCCTCCTCCTCCTCCTCCTCCTCCTCCTCCTTCTCCTTCTCCTTCTTCTTCTTCTCCTTCTTCTTCTTCTTCTTCTTCTCCTTCTCCTTCTCCTTCTCCTTCTCTTCTTCTTCTCCTTCTCCTTCTCCTTTTTCTTCTTCTTCTTCTTCTCCTCTTCTCCTTCTCCTTCTCCTTCTCCTCCTTCTTCTCCTCTCCTTCTCCTTCTTCTCCTTCTCCTTCTCCTTCTCCTTCTCCCCGCTTCTCGCTTCTCCTTCTCCTTCTTCTAATTCTCCTTCTCCTTCTTCTTCTCGCTTCTCCTTCTCCTTCTTCTTCTCGCTTCTCCTTCTTCTTCTTCTTCTTCTCGCTTCTCCTTCTCCTTCTTCTCCTTCTCGCTTCTCCTTCTCCTTCTTCTCCTTCTCCTTCTCCTTCTCTCCTTCTCCTTCTCCTCCTCCTCCTCCTCCTCCTCCTTCTCTTCTCCTTCTTCTTCTCCTCCTCCTTCTCCTTCTTCTTCTCCTCCTTCTCCTTCTCCTTCTTCTCCTTCTGCTTCTTCTGCTTCTCCTTCTTCTCCTTCTCCTTCTCCTTCTCCTTCTTCTTCTTCTCCTTCTCCTTCTCCTCCTCCTTCTTCTTCTTCTCCTTCTCCTCCTTCTCCTTCTTCTCTTCTTCTTCTCCTTCTCCTTCTCCTTCTCCTCCTTCTCCTTCTCCTTCTCCAGCTTCTCCTTCTCTCCTTCTCCTTCTCCTTTCTCCTTCTCCTTCTCCTTCTCCTTCTCCTTCTTCTCCTCGCTTCCGCTTCTCCTTCTCCCTCCTTCAGCTTCTCCTTCTCCTTCTCTCCTTCTCCTTCTCCTTCTTCTTCTGCAGCTTCTCCTTCTTCTTCTTCTTCTTCCGCTTCTCCTTCTTCTTTCTTCTTCTGCTTCTCCTTCTCCTTCTTCTCCTTCTCATTCTCCTTCTCCTTCTCCTTCTCCTTCTCCTTCTCCTCCTCCTCCCCGCTTCTCCTTCTTCTTCTTCTTCTTCTGCTTCTCCTTTTTCTTCTTCTTCTTCTGCTTCTCCTTCTCCTTCTTCTCCTTCTCCTTCTCCTTCTCCTTCTCCTTCTCCTTCTGCTTCTCCTTCTCCTTCTCCTTCTTCTTCTCCTTCTCCTTCTTCTCCTTCTTCTTATTCTCCTTCTTCTTCTTCTCCTTTTCCTTCTTCTCCTTCTTCTTCTTCTCCTTCTTCTTCTTCTCCTTCTCCTTCTTCTCCTCCTCCTCCTCCTCCTCCTCCTCCTCCTCCTCCTCCTCCTTCTCCTCCTTCTCCTCCTCCTTCTCCTCCTCCTTCTCCTTCTTCTTCTCCTTCTTCTTCTTCTTCTTCTTCTTCTTCTTCTAAGTAAAGTTAGTTTACCAACAAACTTGTTGTTGTAAATCTAGCTGTTGTTGAATATGATTTGGAATTATTAGTTGGTGTTCTTCAAATGCATGGCCAAAAATCTGTTTATGTCTTATCGTGGGAAGAAAATGACTCACTTGGCGTTACAGATTATTTATTGTTCACTGCTTTGGCTTTGAAAAAAAAAATGATCGTCTGTGAATCTTATCGTCTTCTTTTATTTCTAGGTATAGGTTTGTTTTGGTGTTGTTTAATGGTCAAAAACCTGAAACTTTGGTCATCATTGATGTTAACCTTCACCCTTGTATTCGTCTTGTGATAGAATATTTTCTTTTGTGGTTCTTTATAGTGTCATGCGGATGCTATTTTTCTTTGGATAAAATTAATAATGTGTTCTAGGCATATCTCCATGTGTTATGTAAGTGGGTCATTATTTATATCCGTTTATCATTCATATACTTGATTTTGCCTATAGTAATTTAGATGATGTCCAGGCCTGGTTTGAATATTTTTTTTCAGAACTATTGTATACAATTTTGATCTTGGTTGGTTTAAAATACCTCAAGTAAACTCGCGCTACTTTTCCTTGGATATGGGCCGCATATAACATGTCATAGTCCGTATTGGTTCTCATTTTGTGTTTACTCCTTTGGGTTAAAAAGAATCTGTCTTCTTTGCCTATTAGATTTTTCTGCAAAACTTATACGAGCTTCTAGCTTGTTACTTCGACAGATTGTGAGTTGCAAGATTGTGAGTGTGTCCATTCTTTTAGCTTCACTTTTTTAGCATGCTTCTCTAATTGTTAAAATTACTACACTGTTTCTTCATTAAATTCTCCTGTTTAGTTTGTTTGATGCTTTAAGGTTCATAATCAGTAGTAAGTTTGGTTGCCTGATGACCCTTCCATTTTTTTATTTTTTCATTTTTTAAGCACACATGCTAAGATTTCTGCTCTTTGTTAAAGGCACTATAGTCAAGTTATTACTGTTATCATTATCGTATATTTATTTTCCAACTCGTGTTGAAAACTTTTTGCTTCGAAAATGGTGCTATTATATGCTAGAAACTCATGGTTAGTTGATAATACTTGGTATTAGAAGCTAAGTTTATTTTCTTAATTTTGTGTGTTACTAAGTATGATCTTATTTTTAGGGACCTTGGAATTAGCTTTGACCTCAAAATTAATTAGTTAAAATTGTGTGTTGCTTCTGGTTATATTCAAATAGTAGCATTTATCGTATATTACTATTTTATATTAAACAATTGAGTTCTTACTTATATCTCCTTTATATTTGTTTTCATGTGACACCCATTTTGAATCTTCGTGAACTCTGCATCTTATGCATTTTTCTATTTTTGCCTCGGAGGCCCCATTACGCATTCTTTGAGTCAAGCCTACTCTTTGAGAATCGAAGAACAAATCCCATAAATCGGCAAACAGGTCCCAAAATAGAAAGTATACGGACCAGATCAAGAAGTTGAAGAATTAGGCCTAAGAGTTTTTTAGTGTTGCACTTTGTATTTTTGGGTCTAAGCCCTTATCTTTTGTCATTATTGTTTTGTTAGAATTATAGACAAGTACCAAAGTGAAATTGGCCAAAAACCAAAAAACAAATGGGGTCCAAATACCGGTCCAGACGGACAGAAACCGGATTTGGATCCAACTCTCTCTCTCTCTTGCTTTAGTCGCTCATTTACTTTGTTGTTGATTGTCGTTAGTATTAGGGTTAAAAGATGCAAATTCCCACAAGAAGCTACTTTTTAACAATTCAAAACTAAATCAATTAAGTATAAATGGATTTAAATAATAATACATAAATTTTACGACTTACCAAAGATTTCACTCTAATAGTAGGCTGATATTTCATTTTAGCAAACTCTAAATAAAATTTAATTCAAATAAACTTAAATTGTTAGCCAAACAAGTTAGTTGTCGGATAATCGCAAGTTAGTTAATATTTTAGTTAAAAACCTTTCTAAAATATAGATATGAATCTCTGAACGCCCTTTTAAATTTTTTTTAAGGTTTCTGTTTAAATAGTTTGAAAACTTAGTTTTCTTAATTTTTATTAAAAAAGTAAGTGGCGTCTCTCAAAAAGTCAAATACATATAAAAAAAATTTCCGAAACAAAATAGAAATGGGGACTCTGATGGAGGATTTGGAGGATTCTAACCTTAAAACTAAATTTATTTTACTATGTGAAATAACTGTCTCTTTTTTTCTTTGTCGTATTATATCAATTGTTGCATTTTCATGGCATATCATAATTCGTCAAACGACAATTGTTTATTTATCACTTAAAGGATGATTATGCGTGTTCGCAGTCGTTCATTAACCAAATTCTTTCTAGGGGCCCCCTGACGAATGTAGTTGGCTACTTGATAGTCAACGGTCATAAACTGTCTCAGCCTAAGTAGTCCACTTGGGTCACTCTTTGCACTACACATAAAATCCACTCCTTGTCAAACTAAGATAGAGCGAAACTGAATCTCAAAAGTAGCGCATTGACCTAAGATGACCCAACACCCAAAGAGTGTTGGGCCCATTAGAGAGACCCCCCTGAGTTCAAAGAGCCCACAACTCGATCGGATGATCATACTTATATGCTATTTGAAGGATGTTTGTGTGTTTAATGGATTATTGTGTTTTGGGGTGGGGGGACAACTAACTATTTGTATGTATTTGTGATTTCAAATCAATTCTTAAGTTTCAAAATGGTCACCGAGAAGCCCGATATTCTTCGTGTGTGGTGGAACAACCTCAACGACTGTCAAAAGAGAGAAATCTCGATTCACTTGGGACACCTACCTTTGATAATGGACTTCAAGGTTTGACCCACATTTTTGAGGTAATTATACGGTTCTGGAATGACAAAAGGATGATATTCAAATTTGGAGATGTCGAAATAACTCCAACAATAGAGGAGATAAAAGATTATACGGATTCCATCGTAACATACTACTACCATATAGGCCGAATAGTCTAGAACTGAAGGACATGTTACTATTAGTAAACGCAAACTGGTTGGATACTAAAAGTGTATCGTTGATGAGATTCTTTGAAAGGTGGGAACATGATAGCTATTTCAAAAAAATTCTGAATGAGTTCCACAATCATAGTACTTGGAGACAGACTCAGACGATCGCGTTCTCTGCATGCCTCTTTGGACAATGGTATTCCTTCAGGATGAACATAATGAGGTTGATACTAGGATTGTTATGGTTGTAGATGTCATATTTAGAGGGATTAGTAAAGAAGAAGAAGAAAAGAAACACTACAGTTTGACCCTAATTATTTTGGCGGACATCTATCAATCTACGAGTTTGTGTAAGAATGGATCTCCATTTTTCCGAGGATGCAACATTTTGCTTCAGTGGTGAATGACGGAACATTTGTGTAAAAAAGACAACACACAGCAACAAGAGTTGTCCAAGCCAACCCAGATGATTCCGCTTGACAACTACGAGCTTTATCTAATCATCTGAATGTTCCCAATTCACACCACGAGGGATGCATGGGTGAAGGTATTCTATGACTTGAGATAAGGATACATATACAGTGGATGTTTCAAAACTTCATGTTAGAAAAGGTAGCGGCTCGGGGGGCCAAACGTCCTTTTTTGTCCTTCCCGGCATCAGAGGAATGCGACCATACAATCCAAGGAGGATCATGCGGCAATTTGGCAGAAGACAAATCATACCAGTCCAAGGGGATACTGACGCCTTTGTCATTGATAACAATAGGTGTGTTAAAATACCTTTCGCAAAAAACCATCTTCCAGGAATGGGCTGGCGGGTCAACATGGAAGGAAATATTGTTGAAAATAGGTATGAAGCAGGATATGTTGATGAGTACAAAACATGGTTGCAGGATGATTTGTGTGGTGTAATGAACCATATACCACGCGTTGGTCGAGAAATTGAAGACGTCCAAATGAGGTCCACATCCACCCATATCATTTTTAGCAGAAATGAGACCAAAGGATAGGAATTTCGACGAAGGTAGCAAGAATACCAATCTAGAGAATTTTAAAGCAGAGGGCCTTAGCTGTGATTTCACAAGATTTAATCGATGTGAGGGCTTGTTTGATGCGTCTAGATGCAACCTTGGATGAGCAGATCAACACTCTCTGGGTCGTGCCGCCGTCGTCCAAACCTGTGTTTTCTGAGCCATACGTGGTAACAAGCATGTACATTTTCCGCGAGGAGGCAGAAAAAGCAAGAGGTAGAGCGGGACCTTCAACTTTCTGATTCCCTTGTGTGGGATTGTTTTCTAATTTGTATTTGTAATGTATTCCCCTTCCCGCAAAATGTATCCCATTTTGATTAAAACTTTGTAACGAACTCTATAATTATTTGTGAAGCATATTTTGGGGGGTGCAACAAGCTGTATTAAATGATGCAATATATCCTTCAGATCGGTAGGTCTAACCTTGGCACGAATGGCCACATACATGATTAGGACGCGATGTATGTGTTTTTAACTATTTATGTGATATGTTTCTTTGAATAAGGGCATCGCAAACCCACTCCCTATCATAAATTTTGAGAATTATACAATAGTCACTATTACGAAAATTCAACCAAATTTCCTGAGTCTTAAGTTTCTCGGCAAAAAGTGAAATCCTATCTCCAGATTCTAAAACACTACTCTACCATCTCAGGAAAGATGAGATCACAACTATGGACAATGGAAAGAAAATCCAGACTTAACCAACCGAAGATGAGATGATCGACATACAGAGGCAATGCGGAAAGTGCCTATATGACATATTGTTTCCTACCGAGAGCCCAGATTTTGATAGCATTGAAGAAAGTTATGAGGAAGCGATCACCCGCGAACCTTCTCTTGAAGGATGCGTGGCAGAAGGGGACCAAAAAGTCACGCTCGAAGTATATCCACAAGAATATTGAACATGGATGGAAGCCATTTTGTGCGCCCTCATTTTCAAGCACTATCGGACTAGGCGTATGTTGAGGCCCATTGAGAGAGCATCTTCCCAAGTGGGATCAGGGACATCCGCAAGACTTGTGAGTGTTATTGCAACTATGAAAGGCATATGATAGAGGAGTACACAGAGTTTAATGCGGTCCGCCGTTTGCTCGATATGGACAATATTTCTAACAGTTGGGGTGACGACATCATCATCACATGTGATGAACCGCGGCTCGACATATCAGTCATTGAGAAGACTATATTCTGCGTTGCTAATTCACACCTTTCAAGAAAACAATGTTGGAGGTCTATTCAGAATTGGTTCGAAATGGAGTCTTCACCCCTTTCTATAAGGACATGGACGTGTTATATTCCCTTTGGTTCGAAGTTCAAAAACATTGCCCCTATCCCTTTGAAAAATGTCTTGCATTCCACCACGACATGGAATGCCTCTCATCATAGGAAAGATTTGAGTCGAATCTGTTCTTGGTGGCTGATGAAATAGAAATAAGAAAAACTACTGATATGACGCTACCTTTATCTTTTAAAACCTTGTTTTTTTTCCATTTCCTTCTAATCGTTAAAAACAAATGAATAAAAAACAAGTATTTCCTTTGCTTGAACTCATAGGGCCTGAATTCTCCTTGTGAGATACGTAGGCAGAGTTTCAAGGCCCGGCCTCTATCTTTCAATATTTTCATTCTCCCATTTTTATTATACAAGGAAATGTGAGGCTCAAACCAAGAGACATCAAATAGATGCAGCAAGAGGACCGTAGTTCAACGTGATTTAAGTTTTTCTGAAACATCCTCTAAATTAAAACAAGAAAATTCCTGCTTATTCAAAAAATCAATTTCCCCTTTACTCGTGGTTAGCATGTCCTCAAACGAAACAATTTATGTGTGTTATTTATTCTTTGTGTGATATCTTGCATTATGTATTTTGAACTCAAACTAACAAATTTTCTTTGAGTTGTTTTCCTCTACAAGTACTTACGTACTGGTTTGTGTCGATTTAATTGGATGATAATCCGTACTTCACTAGATCTAAAGGGATCACAGATTCCTTTCCCGACCAAAGTTCAGATAAGGGAAAAGCAGTAATGGGGGACAACAATGAATAAATCAGTCTTACTAATGTTGTGGTGGCTCAACCCACCATAGCGGATCATAATGAACTGATTATGCAGCTGATGCAACAAATTGCTGAGATGAAACTTGAAATACAAGGGAGACAGGATTATCCTGCCTCCGCCAGGTTTTACTGCCAATGCTACTACTGATGGAAGGTCTCCTCTATACTTACCCTCTTTAAACATGTATCCAACTCAGATTTCGTCGTCTACTCCTGCTCAAAATCCCTCAGTAATAGACGTGACTATACAAAATCCTCAATACGCATCCGCCTCATACCAAACCCCACCCCCTCATCAAAATAATATTCCCAAATACCACCTCCCCCTCAAAGTTCGCATCACCAAACCGCTTCACTCCCACAAAACCAAAATGCATTTCATTCCTAATCACCTTTCCACCATCAAAATCAACACACTAACCCACAAACCTTCCCACAAAATTACCAAGCTACTCAAAACTCCCCAAGTCCCTCCGTAGCTCCACCCTTACCTAGAAAAGCTACTTTCTGAATTCCTGTTCAAAACGAACATGACGTGAACAATTTTGAGCTCGACAATTATGAGAAGTCAGAAAGAAAGTAGAGGTCAAAAGAAAACTCCGCGAAAATAGACATAAAGGAGGAGATCCGAAAAGAAATGAAGGGAACTTTAGTGCATACCTGACGCCACTGGTTTGAACTACGAATACTTATGCATACATCCGAATCTATACCTCCCTAAAGGGTTTAAGATGCCAAAGTTTGACATGGAGGAACAGGAAATCCCTTAGCGCACCTGAGGTCTTTCTGTGACCAACGCGTAGGAGTTGGGAGGGATGAAACTATGCTAGTGCGGCTGTTTAGCCGAAGTTTAAGCGGGGAAGCTTTGGAATAATTTACATCTCTGAGACCAGGCAGTGCCTCAGCTAGAATGCTCTAGCTAAGGACTTCATCAATCGGTTTGCCTGCAATGTAGAGATCATCCCTGATCGTTATTCCTTAGAAAAGTTGAAACAAAAATCCAACGAAAGTTACATAGAGTTTTCGTACAGGTGGCACAAGGAAGCAGCTAGAGTACAACCTCCTATGTCCAAAAAAGAAATAGTTGAAGTGTTTGTGTGGGTACAAGAGCCCGAATACTATGATAGAATCATGTTGCTCATTGGATCAAAATTTGCTGATATAGTCAAGGTTAGTGAGACTATCTAGGATAGGTTGAAAATCAGGAAGATTGCTCGTGTTGTTGCATCGTCCAGATCATGGGGCTTGTTGAAAAAAAAAGAGAAGATGTTTCTGTTGTCTCTTACGAGGGGAGTAAGACCCCTAGAAGATCATCATCCTAACAAGGTCGTCCTCGACATTCCCAGAATTCTTACCAGGCATGCTATACGTAAGCTGGTTATCTAAATACTCCTCCTCCCATCTACCAAAATGTTACCTCCTCATACCAAAATTCCCCCCTCCGAGTTACCAAAATCCATCTCCCGTTTACAAAAATTCTCCTCCACTTTACCAACTTTCATCCCCCGTTTACAAAAATGTTACTCCTAACTGTGCCAATATAGTCAAAATATAGAGCACCCCCCGCGCAGTATATCAAGTCCAAGCTTCACTCTACAAAAATACCCTTCCGAATTAACAAGTGGCATTCTCAAATTATCAAACAAATCCTTATTGAAGAAACCAAACTCCCCGTCCAAATACCCAAACTTATAAACAAATTCCTCCTCCCCAAAAAGTAAATTGTGATCCCCTTGCCCATACTCGAGAAGCCCCCCCAGAAACTTTACGCTCTCTCTGAAAGTCGAACAAAGTTGTACGAGCGACTGGCGACGGCTGGATACATTCACCTAGTGTTGCCCAAGCCAGTGGATACTAGTTCCAAATTTGATAGACCCGATCAAAGGTGTGCATATCACTCCAACAACGTTAGACACGGTACTGAGAACTGTATCAACCTCAAACACAAGATTCAAGTTATTATCGACCAAGATTTGGTTTCACTTCAAAAAGTCGCGCCTAATGTTAACACCAATCCTTTTTTGAATCATGTAGGCGTCAATATCAACATGATAGAGACGGATGATGACTGGTGCATGAGAAAGGCGATAGTCCCGATTGTTCATGACGACCTGGAAAGAGCAGTGTCTTTGCTAAGTACCAACGAGAAAAAGGAGTTCGTAATTTTGACGCTTGCAAAGGCTGTAGCCTTGGTGCCAATAAAAACTCCCACTAGGCCGAGGTTTGTGATCGAAACCGCTTCAGCTTAGGGTATGACCAGGTTTGACAGGTGTTATACTCTAGAATTGTTGTCCCATAGAGGGCAAAATAAATACCAAGGAAAGAGGCTGATAAGTGAAGGCGAAGCTGATCAATTCTGGAGAAAGATGCAGTCGAAGGATTATTTGATTGTCAAGCATTTGGAAAAAAACCCAGCTCAGATTTCTATGTGGGCCCTGTTAATTAGTTCACAGCTACATATGCATGCCTTGATGAAGGCTTTGGATGATATGTATGTGCCCATGGGCACCAGCAGTGACAATGTAGTGGCCTGATCAACCGGGTCATCTGAGGACATCGGATCAACTTCTGTGAACAAAATTTGCCTTTCAAAGAAAGGATGCACAACAAATCCTTGTATGTCACTGTCATATGTCGATAAAATATTATAAACCATGTCTTGCTAGATGATGGGTCTGGTCTCAACATTTATCCGTTGTCGACTCTGAAGTAGTTAAGGTTTGATTTTGGGAAGCTGGAACAAAACCAAGTTAATGTGAGAGCCTTTGATGGGGTGTAGAGAGACACACTGGGAGTGGTAAATCTGTTCATTCAGATGGGTCCTGCAGAGTTCAACGCTAAGTTTTAGATCATTGAAATGGACACTAGCTACAACCTTCTTTCAAGGAGGACGTTCATCCACATGGTTGGGGCTGTGCCTTCTACTCTTCACTAGATGATGAAGCTCGTTTGGAATGATCAAGAATTGGTTATTAATGGTGAAGGGAGTCACTCTGGGAGGTAGGCGCTAATTATTGACAAAGTCTCGCTAGGCACCGATTTCTATATGGTGGAGCTGGTAAATGTCACCAACGAGGATTCGACCCCACAGCCTCATATGCCTTCTGTGTACAAATTGATCGCCACATTGATGCTGCAGAATTAGTTCGAGCCAGGTTTTGTATTGGAATGGAATTTCCAAGGAATTATTGAGCCTATTCAAGTTCTGTCAAAAGAATGAGATATGGTTTGGGGTATGTCCCCTTAGATGATGAGGTGAAGATGAAGAAGGACGGTGATCAAGCATTGACTAGGCCGATCCCTGACCTGTACCAATCATTCCAGTCTGTGAGTACGCCGAACTTGATGGCCTCGTAGAAGGAATTTACGACCTTTTCGAAGAGATTGATGTTGTCATAGAGGAAGAGGTTGAGCTAGTTTGTATTCGTGATGCTTAGCCTGGAGAGCAGCTGCAGAACTGTACTTCTACACCAATCTTGATTCCCCAATCATCTTGGTAGAGGACATTGTTTGTGCATGTTTTGAAAATCGGTGGTAGTCCAGAAAAGGCCCGAGACCCACTATTTTTCTTTTTCTTTC